>LR539864.1:131020-288297 GCA_900536315.3 Caenorhabditis becei | reverse complement strand
AGCGAAAAACCGAGTGGAGAGAGACAATCTCTTTTTCTCTCTACTTTTTCCCGGCCCGCAAGCTTTTCCAGACTGAACGGATGAGTTGAGATGAACTAGAGTTGCCCCCCTTCGGGGCGGGGCTTTGGCGTTTATTTTGAGGGGGTGTCTTTTTTTGGGGCAGAAGAAGAAGAAGCAGGTGGAATTTGGTGGGGTAGGTCAAATTATCAGCTGTACGCAGACTTTTGGAAATTCCCGGGATGAGCTAATGAGTCTTTTTGAGGTGCGCGCTGCTAACGGGAGCCAGACTACAAACTACATGTCTGTAAGCAGCGCAAACTTTGAAGCTGCGCGCTGCTAATGTTCACTCACTACAAACTACATGTCTGTAAGCAGCGCAAAAACAGGTTCTTGTGATTTTGCGCTGCTTAAAAGGCATGCTACAAACTACAACTTCTGTAAGCAGCGCAAAAACAGGGTTCTGGTGGTTTTGCGCTGCTCACAAGCCAGACTACAAACTACAACTTGTGTAAGCAGCGCAAAGAAGTTGCGCGCTGCTTATGACTCCCCCACTACAAACTACATGTCTGTAAGCAGCGCAAAAACAGGGTTCTGGTGGTTTTGCGCTGCTTAGGAGCCAGACTACAAACTACATGTCTGTAAGCAGCGCAAAACGCGTGTCTGCTGATTTTGCGCTGCTCACAAGCCAGACTACAAACTACAACTCTTCTTAGCAGCGCAAACGCGCGTGCCCCGCGGGGCTTACCGACTACTAATTACACGGGAACTGTTCAAGGACCTTACGTTGTTTTTTCGCAAATCGTATTCCAAATTCATCGAATTCTCAAAATGTATCAATAGAGCACACTTGCTCTCTTTCCCACATTTCCAAAAATCTCTCCCACCAAAAAGTTTCCAAAGGTGCAAATTCTAGGACCCCGTCATTCTTTGTGGTCTCCGACTCATAACTAATTCACCTTTGCTCCATTGAGAAAGTGCTAAAACATGTCTCTCAATAGAGCGCGCTTGCAACGAATGAATTTTTCACGAAAATCTCGCATCTAACTAGCTAAAAATTGATAAAAATAGACAAGAGCCAGACTGATAATGAACCCGTAAATCAAAACACGAAGAATCCGAGTAACGAGTCGTCTGTGTGCCTTATTATATACTCCCCAAACTAAAGTAGGCTCCGCCCACTTTTTTCTGCCGCCGCCGACTACAAATACAAAATCCGTCTGTCACCAGCCATCCCGAAGGAAAAGCCACCCCCGGATTTGTCCGCGGAACGTATAATTTGTGCTGCCAAGGGTTAGAGGATTCTTAGGAAAACAGTGGATGGACTGACAGGCAGTGGTGGTGGGTGGCACTAATTGCCACCTGACACAAACGGTCTCTCGGGGAGGAAGCGCGCTTTCTATTTTTGGTAGGAATCGGGGTAGACAGACATCAAAATTCAATGCTGATAAGAGATTAGAAAGTGCGCGCTGCTGATGAAGACTTGTAGTTTGTAGCCAAGAGTCTGTGAGCAGCGCGCATCATGAATTGTAGGCGCTGCTCCTCATACTGTAGTTTGTAGTGTACCACCTGTAAGCAGCGCGCTGCGCCCCTTATTGCGCTGCTCCCCTTATTGCGCTGCTGAACATTTGTAGTTTGTAGTCTCAAAACTGTTTGCAGCGCGCTGCTCCCATAATTGCGCTGCTGAAAATTTGTAATTTGTAGTCTCAAAACTGTTTGCAGCGCGCTGCGCCCATCATTGTGCTGCTTCCTATACTGTAGTTTGTAGTGTCCCCTGTAAGCAGCGCGCTGCTCCCATAGATGCGCTGCTGAAGATTTGTAGTTTGTAGCCTCAAAACTGTTTGCAGCGCGCTGCACCCATCATTGCGCTGCTTCCTATACTGTAGTTTGTAGTGTACCACCTGTAAGCAGCGCGCTGCGCCAATCATTGCGCTGCCAAATGTTAGTAGTTTGTAGTCTTCAGGCTGTAAGCAGCGCGTATCGCATCTCAGCAGTCCTAACTCTTGACCCTGCTTACAGAAGCGCTCAATAGTTCTGCGCTGCTCATCAAGTTGTAGTTCGTAGTCTCGAGTTCCTAAGCAACGCCAGGCTCAAATTCTACAGTATCGGTCTCGCCAAAATCAGGAAAAAAAGTAAGAAGCGAGGAAAAAAAGTACGACGAAGAGATTCCGGAGCAACAACTCTCGATAGAATGTGATGATGTCGGGGCGGTGCGTGGCCCCCGTCTCTCGGAAAACGTCTCCAATGTCGGTGCGCCCCGTCGTCGTCGTCGTCCGAAGCTTTGCCACCGTATCAAATTTCCGTTAGAAGGGGAAGGTCCCCGTGTATGAATGTGTGTGTGCTTATGGCACCCACTCACACACGAGAAAAGAAGCAGAAGCAACTACTTACTTTTTGGCCCCCGAGAATCCGCCCGCCGCGATGGATTGATGGATATGGAGAAGAAGAAGGAGAAGCGGATAATGAGAAATGAGAAAAAGAAGGAGAATGGGTCTCGAACGGAAATTGGAAAACGATGATCTAGTTTAGACCAAAATTGGCTAAATACCGTAATCTCAGGAAACCAAAAAAATACTGTATTAGGAGTACGGTAAACCTCCTAGAAAACGGAAAGCTTTCAGAATAAACTACCGTAACCCGGAACCGGGAAAAAAGACGAGTACGGTATCTAGGTCAACTGTCCTCAAATGATTACGGTAGAAACTTCAATATCAGAATTGGACTCCAGAAATTGTGGGTAAACCCCAGTTTTCACGATTTTAGGATTCCAGAAGAGGTCAGAGTCTTCAAGAATAGGGGTAATTCAGAAATTCAAGTTTTTCAATTTTTTTCAATTTTTTTAGAGTTCCGAATAGCGAAATTTCAGTTCTTTAATTCGAATCTATACGAATTTCATATTGTTGAGAATTGAAAATGCGAGTCGGCCGAGCCGGATGCCGACATGTCGCCTAGAGACCGTATTAGTCTCCAGGTGACTGTAGTCAGGTGGAAATTGTTGATGGAGATGGCGATGAAAATATAAGAGGGAGTGAGAGAAGTCAGAGAAAAAAATGAAAAATATTCTGAAAACTTCAAGAAAAATATAGAAAAATAAAAAATTTTCAAAAAAAAAATTTTTTTCTTGAATTTTTCAGATTTTTTTTTGATTTCAAACTTTTTCTCGTAGCCTACTTACAACTTATCAACATGTAAATAAATAGGATAATATGCCAGAAAAATTAGGTTACCTGACCACTAAACACGCCAAATCAGCCAGCTAAAATCAAATTTTTGAATGAAGGTTTGGTGACCTACAAAACTTTCCCGATGGGGACACTTCCGGTACGAACTTGATATTTTTAGGTTTAAAAAGAGAAAAATTGGGCAAAACTGTCTGGAAGAAAGCATTTTTGAAAAAAAATTTGAAGCGAAAAAAAAGTTTCAAAAAAAATTTGAGCTTCGATATATAATAACAATGTTTTAACTTTCAAAAAAAAAGTTTAATATCGTAATTCAGAAAGCGTTTCGAAAATGTACATAGAACGCCTAAAAATGCCTCAAAAATTCAAAAAAAAATCATCAGACAAATTCCGGTTAAAATTGACGTCATCCAATTTCCAGATGACGTTACTCTTCTGAATCCTGACGAATCTTTACTAATGACGCGTGTGAGGGTCCCCGAGGTACAAAATAATCGGAACAGGACGAAATTTATTAAAATAACCAAAAAATAGGTATTACAATCAGCGATTCTACTGCACAAATCTTTCAGATGACGTTACTCATCTGAATTTCGATGAATCATTTCTAGAGGATCTACAAAGTACAAAGAATTTCAATTGGAGCAGAAAAAAAATCCAGAAATATGTTTTTGGAACGGTTTAGGCATTTTGCGCTGCTAGTGGCTGCCAGACTACAAACTACAATCTAGCTGAACCCCAAATTTGCGCTGCTAAGACTACAAACTACAAACTTGAAAGCAGTCACAAATTTTGACAAAAGTTACGGTGGTTTGATAACAAAACAGCCGACACAAAAACGGGAAATTTGATGGGGGGAATTTTTGGAAAAATCAAGAATCGCAGAGACGTTTTGTATCATATCAGCCTAAAATTGGAGGCATTTGGGACTGCTATTCGGAAAAATAAAGGGACGGGGAGAAAAGACAAAACAACAAGGCAGAAAACGGGAAGAAATTCAAAAAGTCACACATTTTCTCTGAAGCCTCCGCGTCTCTCGACGCCCCAAGTCCACAGGGGAATTGGGGCACACATTCCCATTCACTTCGTCTCATTTTTCGGGAAGGCCCGGGGCCCCCGGAAAACTGAGAAGAGGCTCTCTCGCAGCACAAAACGGGGCAAGTTACACACACACACACGTCAGGGAGGAAACTATTTGACGCCTTCCGAATAGGGCCTTCAGAAGTCCGACGACGACTTCTGACGACGTCGTCAGTCGTCGTCGTGCTAATTGGATAAAGCAGCAGCAGCAGCCGGCGTTGCTGCTCCGTAGAAGGAGGAAAAGAAGAAGAAGAAGCACATGTATATACACGGGGCAGGGGACGCGGCTCCCCTCTCCCACCGATATATAGATGGACACGGAGATGTGCATTTTGTGTGTGGGGGTGGGATGGGAAGAAGAAGGAGGCGAAGAAAAAACAACATGGACACTGGGAGGTCCTGCACAAAGTTCCCGGGGTAGGTGGAGCTGTTTGTGTAGATTTACGAGATTTGGTGTGGATTTACGGCGAGCTTCAGTGAGGTTTTGGGGTGGATTTAACTTTCGTGAGTTTCAAAAGAACCTTTGCTGTTTCAGTTTCAAAAGAACCTTTTGGATTTGTCCGCGGAACGTATAATTTGTGCTGCCAAGGGTTAGAGGATTCTTAGGAAAACAGTGGATGGACTGACAGGCAGTGGTGGTGGGTGGCACTAATTGCCACCTGACACAAACGGTCTCTCGGGGAGGAAGCGCGCTTTCTATTTTTGGTAGGAATCGGGGTAGACAGACATCAAAATTCAATGCTGATAAGAGATTAGAAAGTGCGCGCTGCTGATGAAGACTTGTAGTTTGTAGCCAAGAGTCTGTGAGCAGCGCGCAAACAAAAGATAAGTCTCGGCGCTGCTAAGAAAGATGTAGTTTGTAGTCTTATGAGCAGCGCGCATCATGAATTGTAGGCGCTGCTCCATATACTGTAGTTTGTAGTGTAGGACCTGTAAGCAGCGCGCTGCTCCCCTTATTGCGCTGCTGAAGTTTTGTAGTTTGTAGTCTCGAAACTGTTTGCAGCGCGCGCACCCATCATTGCGCTGCTTGCGCTGTAGTTTGTAGTGTACCTTACACTAAAGTTCGAGGTGAGTGAAGATTAGTTAGTGGAGATTTACGAGCGCATTTTAGGCCAAAATGAAAATTTTTAAGTTTCGGGGTAGAATTACAAAGATTGGAAACCCAAAAACTGACATTTTCAAGATGGCAGAAACATCTCCAGGTACTGTAGTGGAAGGGAACTTCTATTGAATTCAGAACAAGTTACACAAAGTTCTAGTGATTTCTAGAAAAATCTAGAGGCCCTAAAAGTTACAGTAATCTCTCTAAAACCACTGGAAAGTTCTAAGGAAGCAAAAATTGAAAAAAAATTGGACAACACGCCAGCATATGGAAATGACCATAAGAAGGAATAGAGGTCGTTTGAATGGGTAAAAAAAAGTGGGCGTAGAGAAATCAATACTTCTCAACTTCACCCACACACACACATACACACTAATCCTTGAGTTCTCTTCTCTTTTTGCCCAAGGAAAAAAACGGAGAAAAAGGAAGAGAAGAAGAAGAAGAAGAAGAAGAAGCCACATGCAATACCCGACCACTTTTTTATGCATTGCACACATGTGTGCAGAACTTTTTTCTCGTTTTTTTTCGAAATGAAACCCAGCTTTTTTTGGGATTCCTGTTTTGGTTGTTACTGTATTCCGCAAAATTCTAGGCGCTGCTTACAAAACTGTAGTTTGTAGTTATTCATGTATAAGCAGCGCGCAACGTCAGCGTTGGCGCTGCTCATGGAAGCATAGTTTGTAGTCATGAGAGCAGCGCAAACTTCGTCAGTGCGACCTTAGCGCTGCTTTCAAGATTGTAGTTGTAGTCTTAGCAGCGCAAATCGGGGACTCAGCGCGCTGCTGAAAGGTTGTAGTTTGTAGTCTTAGCAGCGCAAATCGGGGGTTCAGCGCGCTGCTGAAAGGTTGTAGTTTGTAGTCTTAGCAGCGCAAATCGGGGACGTTCAGCGCGCTGCTGAAAGGTTGTAGTTTGTAGTCTTAGCAGCGCAAATCGGGGACTCAGCGCGCTGCTGAAAGGTTGTAGTGTGTAGTCTTAGCAGCGCAAATCGGGGCGTTCAGCGCGCTGCTGAAAGGTTGTAGTTTGTAGTCTTAGCAGCGCAAATTGGGTGTTCCGCGCGCTGCTGAAAGGTTGTAGTTTGTAGTCGGGCTCCATAAGCAGCGCAAAACTCCCAAACCGCTTCAAAATACAGATTTCTAGATTTCAGGGGTTCTGAAGAAGAAGCCACGTGGCATCTCCGTAAACCCATTGCTTGTTTGACCCCCAAAAATAATAACCAAAAAAACCCAAAAAACGGGGCAAAGACGATGAGAGGGAAAATGCGTGTGTTTACACTGAAAGACTCTGAAATAAAAAATCTTCCTCTTCCTTTCTCCTACTCCCTCTCTCCTCATTTTTCCAGTTTTCCAGAGCATCATCATCATATCATGTACATAATCTATGAGTCGAAAGATGGAGAGAAAATCCCACGACCATGCTGTTTGGCTATACATTGGTAGACTTTTTTATTGCGAAATTTATTTAGATTGGGAAATTGAAAAAAATGGAAATTCTGGAAAAAAATCATAAAATCTTTATGAATTTTTTCAAATTTCGAATTTGAAATACAAATTTTTTTTCAATTCCAAGAACACTGTTTACCCAAAAACATCCCTAATCTTCTCAAAATACCGAAACCAAAAAAAAAAAATTGGAAAAAAAGGGGGAAAATCTTCTTGGATAATGGAATGGTTGGGGGTGCCCCCCGTGGTCCATCAGAAGTTAATTAACCGAAAAAAGAACGAGAAATGCTCTTCCTTTTTTGCAGAAAGAAAAACGGGCTTTTCCCCATTTTTCGGAAGAAAATTGGAAGGAAAAAAGATCAATTACACACAGGAAACAAATTAGAGAAGGAAATTTTTTTTTTCAAGATTCATGAAAAAAAATTTTTTTTAAAGTTTACTGATGTTTAACTAACCTGATTATTTTGTAGCCATCCAAAAAATCGATTGAGCATGATTTTAAAAAATTGCAAAAAATTCAGAAATTTCAGAAAATTTTGAAAAAATAGTTACAGATTTCAGAAATCTATTTTCAACAAAAAATTAGAAATTGGAAAAAATGCGAGGATTACAATCCTTCATTAGTAACAGAGAATCATCGAAAAATGTAAAAAAACGGAAATCAGAAAAGTCAATAAAAATCGAGAATCTCAAAATTGAGAAATTCCAATTTTCAGAACAAAAAAATGAAAAATTTTTAGGAAAAATTCACAACAAAAATTTGGAAATTTGAGAGAAGAAAGAAACAAATTGAACAAAAAAACAATATAGTAATTTTGAGAAATTCGGGAAATTCGGGAAAAATGGGGGAAAACAGTGGGGGCGTGGCCCTGGTTATCATGGAAAAATCTGGAAAAAATCTGGAAAAAAAGGGAAGTTTTTGAAAATTTAAAAATCGTAAAAATCTGGGGCAGTGGGGAATATTTGACAATTTGAACAAGTTATTATAACAATCTTTTTGAAAGGAAGAGAAATTGAGAAAAATTCAGAAATTTTGGGGAAAATTCTCAAGTCAAGTCTTCAAAAAATCGGAAAAAAAATCCCAAAATTTCTAAAAATTTTTCAAAAAAAATGGGACATCATTATTATGAAAACATTCAGGGGAAAAGGGAAAACAGGGGGAAATTTGAAATTTTTTAGAATTTTTAAATATTTTTAGGGAAAAATTTGGTAGATTTGCAGTCAGGAAATTCTGAAAAAATCACCAAAAATCCACAAAAACCTCTGTAAATCCTTCTCGAAAAATTCCCAAAAAATCGCTAAAAAATTCAATAAGGGTAAATCCTCATATCCTCATCAACAGCTCGAATGACACGAATCTGATAGTTTCCAATAGTTCGGACAATATCCGGAAGTTTCGATGGCGTCTCTGGCTCAGGTTCAGGAGAAGCACATGTTGACGGTGCTGCCGAGACGGGCTCAGCCTTCGGAACCATCTGCACAAATCTCTGCTGAGGTGCGTGCTGTCTCATCTGATGTCCCATCGGCTGCTGCGGTGCCGATTGTCTCCGAATCGGGCCTCCTCCTGCCACTTGTACTGCTCTCCGCTGCATCATAATCGTCTGAGCTGCCGACAAGCGTCTCTGAACCGTCGGAGCTCCTGGAGGCATCTGGGAAGGAACGACTCCTTGACTGCGACGATCGTGGACTTGCTGACGTACGATATTGGCTCTTTGTTGGTTTTGAGACGGTGATGCGGTCATTGGAGCCGATTGGGGTGCCTGGAAATAAATTGTGAGATTGAACATTTTCAAAAACTGTTGAAAAATCAATATTTGCATCCAAAATTTGAGTGAAGACAGCTATTTCTTGTGTTTTTGGGGAGTTTTTGAGGAAGTTTCGAGAAGATTTTGTTCACTTTTTGGTTTTGTTTTTGGTTGGCTTTTCATTTCCTCATTCACGTGAAAGTTGGAGAGCATTTTGATATCTCCACTTCTTATCAAGTTATCAATGAATTTCCAAACAACCTTTTCAGTAAGACCTAGTCTAATGAGCAGCGCGCATAGTGAATTGTAGGCGCTGCTCCCTATACTGTAGTTTGTAGTGTACCACTTGTAAGCAGCGCGTTGCTCCCCTTTTTGCGCTGCTGAACATTTGTAGTTTGTAGTCTCAAAACTGTTTGCAGCGCGCTGCACCCATCATTGCGCTGCTTCCAATACTGTAGTTTGTAGTTTACCACCTGTAAGCAGCGCGCTGCTCCCCTTTTTGCGCTGCTGAACATTTGTAGTTTGTAGTCTCAAGACTGTTGGCAGCGCGCTGCACTCATCATTGCGCTGCTCCCTATACTGTACATTAGGATGGAAGATATAAGAGACCTCGAATTTCAAAATTTTTTATTTTCTCTTTAAAAATAGGGAATTGGTAGAAAAATGAGCCGTACTTTTCCAACAACAGAATTCTTTCTAAAAAGGGGAATCCTGGGAAACCTGTGCAAAATCTTTCATAAATCCAAGGTTCCTCCTGAATCAAGGAATTTATTCCAAACACAAGACCACAGAAACCGACTGAATCAGTTTCTGTGATTGCGAGGAGATAATCGGGGGAAATTTAGTTTCATACAGAAAACGACTCGATCGTTTTCTGTGGTGCTGATAAAAAAGATGAAAAAATAAAAAAAAACGTGAAAACATTTATTTGCGTGTATACAGAAAGTGACTCCGTCGGTTTCTGTATGGAGGGAAGTTGGGAAAATGGGTAGTTGTTGGTGTTCTCCCGAGCCGCCAATCTGAAATCTAGACACACTCGGGTTCCTCGTGCGCAGTTTTCCTGAAGATGTCAATGCGAACTGTTTGGAAAATCTGTTTTCTGATCTTTTTTTGTGCTAAACTTCCACGTTTTCACTTTTTTCTTCCGACGATTCTGTGGGCAAAAGTGTCCCAATAGCGTCTCATGACTTACTTCTCCAAAAACGCTCTTCTGAATCCTTACACGGCAGCCCGAACTTTTTGAGTAATCAGAGAATTTCCAAGATTTTTGGCCTCCACGTCATCTCTACGTGAACGTGAACGAGGTTCAATCTGCTTTCATTCAACGTTTTCTGACGCGAATCTCCTGTAAGTCACTGAGAATTGTCGAAAATACAGAAGATTGGCATTCTGTCGTTTATCAAACTTTCGGAATTGTGTGAAAAGTGAAAACTTGGGAGTTTTGCACAAAAAAAGATCAGAAAACAGATTTTCCAAACAGTTCGCATTGACATCTTCAGGAAAACTGCGCACGAGGAACCCGAGTGTGTCTAGATTTCAGATTGGCGGCTCGGGAGAACACCAACAACTACCCATTTTCCCAACTTCCCTCCATACAGAAACCGACGGAGTCACTTTCTGTATACACGCAAATAAATGTTTTCACGTTTTTTTTTATTTTTTCATCTTTTTTATCAGCACCACAGAAAACGATCGAGTCGTTTTCTGTATGAAACTAAATTTTCCCCGATTATCTCCTCGCAATCACAGAAACTGATTCAGTCGGTTTCTGTGAAGTTTTCCAGAGTCTGATTAGAATACATTTTCTAACGAAAGACATACTTTTGATAAGAAAAGGGTTTTTCTCCTGATTTTTCTAAGTTACTGACATTTTTCCAAAATTCTGTGGCAGAAACACAGAAATCCGGGAAATTCATCAAAGTTGTCAGAGAAATAAAAAATTTTGAAATTGAAAGTCTCTTATATCAAAAAGTGATAAACTGATAAAATGAAAAACAGGAATTTTTCAATTGGTTTCAATTTTTCAAATGCATTTTCTAACAAGGGAAGGTTGTAGGGGCCTAAACTTGGAAAATTCGGAAAAAAATCTCAAAAATCGTCCTGAGCACGCCAAATTTTTTATTTCTCACACTCGGCACTTTTGACCCAGTTATGATGGCTGAAAGTGCTTTTCAGTACTAAAAAAGCAGTGTTAATTTCACGCGACACTCATCTTTTTTCATTTTCTCGTTTTTCGCGTGAAATCAGTACTAATTTTTAGTACTGAAAAGCACTTTCAGCCATCATAACTGGGTCAAAAGTGCCGAGTGTGAGGAATAAAAATTTTGGCGTACTCAGGACGATTTATCGGATTTTTGAGATTTTTTTCAGAATTTTCCAAGTTTGGGCCCCTACAACCTTCCCTTGTAAAATTATTTTTCAAAAATGCTCAAAAAAGAGGTTTTTGACCAATTTTCAAAACTCAAAAAGTTTCTGAAATTTTTGAAACTTTTCAAATACTTTTCAGTGATTTGAAATGTTTTTATATTCAAAAAAGATCAAAAATTCAATTTTCTTCTCCCACCACTTACCATCAACAGTTTCCTACGTGCTTGCTGCTGCTGCTCATAAGCGCCCCGTTGGTTCTGAATCGTCTGCTGCAGATGAATCCTGTGATTCTGAAGTGCTCTTCCCGTCGTCAGATTCTCCTTGTTCGCATGGTGATAAGAGGGACGTTGATAAGGGGCGCTCCGTTGGATTTGATAGCTCCTAACCGGCACTTGGACTTGCTGCATTGCCTGCAGCAAAACAGGATTTTCCGGAGACGTCGGGAGTTCAGAAGACATCTCGGAGGGAATGAAGAATGAATGGGGAGGTAATGCGAGAGAGATAATTACAGCAGGCAGCTGGCAGTGCGCCAACAATTGGGGAGAGACGGCTGACGACGTGGTGATGGTGCACAGAGATCGCGAAGGAGAGATAAAGACAGAGCGGTGGGGACAGATGGAAAAAGAACAAAGGAGGAACAATGTATCTGGAATTCTATAAGAGAATAGTGATGAAAAAATTGAAAATGGAAAAGTTGAAGTGTTTTGGAGTGTTTCGAAACATTTGTTAGCTCACAGTTGCCGGTCGCATTCAAAATTTCAAACAAGCGCGCACGATATCTCGTAGCGAAAACTACAGTAAGGCGTGCATTTTTCGTAGGCTGTTTTCGTGTGAATGGAAAATTCTAAAAGTGCAATGATTTATCCTAAAATTGCCGGAAAACACTGAAAATTGCACGTCTTACTGTAGTTTGCGCTACGAGATATCGTGCGCGCCAATTTGAAATTTTTGAATTCGAGATGAAGTTTCGGGATGCAACGATAATAGCTTACAGTAATCTTGTGTAGATTTACGAAAGAGTTGAGCTGATTGCTCTTGGCACAGCGCCAAGACCCGTGGATCTTGCCACGATTTGAGGAAATAGGAAATAGAATGCGAAATTGAGAGACGCAGAATCTCGATTCGTGACAAATTAGTTGGGCATTTCAAAAAGTTGGGGTAGATTTACGGGTGATCTCGCCTAGAACTACAGTAATCTAGTTACGAAAAACCAAACAAATTCAGAAATTCCAGCGATTGTCGGCAAATTCAAAGACAATTTCAGCAGTTTTTATTTTGATTTACATATCTTAAATCATTTATGGACCCTAAAAGACCCTAAAATCTAATAATTTTACATCTCTTTTTTTCAAAAAAAACCCTAATTGAGGATAACGGAGGCCAGGGGGATTACTATAGAAGAGCTTTTTAAAAAGTAGGTTACTGTAATGTGCACTTCTCCAAAGCTTTTATGTTGATTTCCCGAAAGGGACCTTAAAATACCCTAAATTCTGGTTATTTCGCATTCAGGGGATTACTGTAGGTTACTGTAACAAGTACTTGAAGATTTTCTGCAATTTCCCAATACAGAGTGGCTTTTAAGTTCCCGGAATGGTTATCCCATACCTGCACCGCTACCCGAAATCCGACAAAACAAGTAGCCTTGCATTTTAGAGATTTTGAAAATTAGCGGACTTTTAGCCCTGCACTAGCAAAAAAAAAACCGATTTCAGGTTTTTTTCGGCTAAATTTAAGCTTTTGGCCCTGCATTTCGCATGTTTTTTAGACTTTTGTAGCCTTGCATTTAGCCTCCCTCTTTTTTCCTACATTTTTGGTGCAAGTATGGGTTATCCTCTAAATTTTATGGATCAAAAATATTTTCAAGAGCTGGGGCTTGACAAATCTTCAGTTGGATATCCAAATATTAGTTTCTCACTTATTATACCGTCCTAAAAAATGTTTCGAGTCAGCTCCAACTCAAGTTCATGTAATAACTATTCCGGGAACTTAAGCTACCCTGTAGTTCTGTGCTCCCTAACTATTCCAGATCCCTAGAAATTTCCATTTTCCCACATTCAAAAAAATCGATTGAAGGCGTGGCGTGTCAAGACAAAAAAAACCGATACATCGGATGTGACGATGCGTGGGCGGATCTAACCTAAAATTGCTATTTCCTTGGTCATTCAGTCTTCTAGTCTCCCTCTAGACGACAGCTCCCCCCAAAAAAGATGGCCAGTCGTCAAAAAGCCAACTTCCTGATGGCTCAGGAAAATTCGAGGCTCAATGAGGAAAGGTTAGTTTTCTTTTTTTTTAAGTTTGGGGGCTTTTTCTTATTATTTTGAATTTTGAAAATCAAAATCAAAATTAAAACAAACGGTTTAAAAAAAAGGGAAGGAGAAAAAAGTGAAAAAGACGTTCTCCCCAATCATCTTTCTTTATTTCGCGCCAATCTTCCGAGAGTAGATCACTAGGTCAAATATTTTTGATCTACCGTATTCTAGAGATGATGATTTTTCCATTTTTCCAGAATTCTCCATTTTTTTGTTCCAGTTCCCTTTTTTCTGAAAATATAGCCAATTTTACAAAAAAATTATGTTATTTTCGTTTCATTTCAAATTTGGTTCAGTTTCGAAAAATTGAAAAATTTGAATAATATTATTCTAAAAGTCCCTTTCCCGTTGTTCCCAATTTTCCAAAAATCAATCAATATTCCATTTTCCAGCCTCTCCCCAGCCGCCTCAACAATGGCTCCAGCCCGTCCGCACAAGAGATCGCTGGCGAATCCGTCGCCGACACCGCTCAACAGCGGCCAGCACTTCATGGCGTCGATAATGGCGTTCGAAAGCGAGGAGAACGTGGTGCCCGAGTCGCCGCCGCCGAAGAAGAAGCAGAAGACGTCGTCCGAGTCGACGTCGTCGGATTCGGGAATCAGTTGCGATTATGACGACGAGGTGTCGGATGAGGATCTGGCCGAGTTCGACGAGGAAATCGAGCAGTACTTGACTTCAGAAGTCCGCGAAGTGGCACCGGAAGACGTGGCGAAGGACTGTGCTGAAGACGATTTCGAGCAGGCCGGCGTGTTCTTCGATGAGCAGGCGTACTACGAGAAGAAGCAAGAGATGCAGTGGGAAGAGCAAGAGAACGAGCCGACGGCCGAGAGGAAGGCTCAGGAGATCCATCACAAGTACTTCCACAACTACTTCTGAGCCACTGATAATCCATGATAACACAGTGCCCATACATTACCATTTTCCATCATTCCCTGTGCGAAAAAGTTTGAAACTCCATTAATAACCACTCACTTGATTGTTTTTTGAATTTTTGAAATTTCTGTGAATTATTACCTTTTGTTTGTTGCTTTTTGGAAAAGTTTGTGAATAATAAAGATGAGTTTCAGAGAAATTTGCGTTTTCTTTTGATTTTTGGGTTTTCCATCTCAAAATTTGTGACTTTTCATGTAAAAGTAACAAGAAAAAACATTGGAAAACAAGAAAAAATAACCAAAATATCTGTTTCTCACTAAAAAAAGCTATGTAAAAATTTCAAAAGATGATAATTTTTTTTTGAAATATTTGGAAAAATCATTAATCACTTGACAACCGTGATGTTGCCGTTGGTGTAGACGTTCTGCTCGAAGACGCTCTGATATCTGTGGTACTTTCTGTTGGTGTCCCTCGCCAATTCCCGCTTCGTCCACTGCTTTCCGTCCGCCAACCGGAGCTCCGATTCGTGTGCCACGTGGCCATTCTGGAGCACTTCGCAGACGCCGTTCGGTGAGATTCTCGTCGAGAAGATGTCGTCTTCCGATGGCTCCACACCGTCTTTGAACTCCACGGGACGCAGTTCGATCAGGTGCTTCACTTTCCAGAGTTCCTCGTTGATTAGAGCAGTGTTGCGGAACACTTCCATTCGGCCGACCTGTAAAATTAATGATCAATTTAAAAACAAGTTGAAGCTAGAATTTTTGAAATTTGAGAAAAAAATTAAAAAAAAAATTTTTTTCAAAAATTTCAAAATTCCCAAAAAAAATTTTTTTTTAATTTAATTTTCAGACCATTTTCCTTCATTTTCTTTCTTTTTTTTTCAAAAAGTTTTGAAATTTACCTTAAAATCCGCTCCGAACAAGTTCTCCACTTGTTTTTTCGTCCATTTCGGCTCACCGCTCAAATCACGGTACAGCCACGCCATCCACAGTTTCGACGCTTGTTTCGGCTTCTGAAAAAAAATTTTAAAAATCGATAAAAGACAGCTTCAATTCCCTCACCATTTCCTCTGGAATCTCCTCGGTGTAGTGCTTCAACGACGCTCCGTTCTTGTCATAATCGAATTCTTTGACGGCATCGTTACGACGTGGCAGGTAGCGGGTCCATTTGTTGTCCGTACGGTACACCCAGCGGTCTGGAAGATAACATTTGAAGTTTTATGAATTTTAGCAATTTTTAAAAAATTTTTTAATTCAAAAACTCACTTCTGATGACTTTGGCCATTTTTGGATTTTCTGAAATTTGAAAAACAAAATTAGAAAAAAATATATAAATATTCAAAAAATGAAGAAAAATGAATAAAGTAGAATCACAGTAGCAAACTGATAAAATATGATAATTGAAATAAAAACTGGAATTAATCCTGAAAAAATAAAGCTTTATTCCACTCTGTTCGTCATAATAAATAAATCTTTGGCGGTTCGATTTCTTCAATTTTCGAAAAATCAATCGATTCGAAAAATTGATGATTCTGGAGATCAGTTGCTGATAAGCGATTAGAAGTCTGCAAGATATTAACAAATTAAAATTGATTTTTCTCAAAAAATCTCACATCAATGACTAGAATTCTCTCGATTAGATCCTTGGCGTGCTCGTTGAAATTCAAAGATTCCGGAAATTTGTACAATAAATCTTGAATTCGTCGGAAAATGAGGTATTCTGATGGATCGTCGAATGGGTATTCTCCTGGAAATTTGGATAAGAAGAAAAATCGAATTTAGGTGAATACCTGCTAAAAAGAAGTAAAGAGTAACAGCAAAAGCCCAAAAATCACTGAAAGGTCCCATTTGTGAGCCAGTGAGCAGCTCTGGACTGACAAAATGAGCGGTTCCGACAAAACTCCGTCTCCTTGGCGTCTTTCCCGTGTCTTCTCCACCTTTTTCGTAATCTCTCAAGAATTTCGACGATCCGAAGTCCGATAAAACGATTCTTCCGTCCTCTTTGACGAGCAAATTCTCAGGTTTCACGTCTCGATGAATGATTCCAAGCGAGTGGATGTGGACTGGAAAAAGAAGAAGAATTAGGTTACAAAAAGCAACTTACAAAGCGCTGAGAGCAAATTGGCAGCATAATACCTTGCATCGTCCACTTCCAGCCGTTTCTCCGGTTGTTTTCCGATTATTGTTAGTAGATCTCCGTCTGAAATTGACTACTTCTAGTTTGGACCTTTTTTCGAACTTGGAAATTGAAAACTTACATTTAGCATATGACAACACAAAGTATAAGCTCTCGGCGTCATGGAAAGTGGCGAAAAGTGTTACAATTGATGGATGAACGTTTTCTTCGCGATTCAAAAGTACTAACGCTTCTTTCTCGCGATGAATATAAGCTACCTGAATGAAAACCTGTTTTTGAAAGAATTTTAAACGAAAATTACCATTTTATTCTTCAAAATCAAACTTTTCATGCAAATTTTCAGTGCAATCTCTCTTTTCTTGCCTTCTTTCTCTGTTGCGTAATATACAGTGCTAAATGAGCCTTCTCCGACTTCTTTACTAATCTGAAATCAAGGGAATCGGGTGAGGAACAGGGAAATCGTAATTACCGAATAATCCGCTAAACATCTCGACTCGGGCGTTGCTCTGGTGCAATTTCGAGGTTGCGACAGATTGAGCGGCACGTCCATCGTTAAATTACCTAAAAACAAAACGAATTAAAGGATATGAACAGAGAGAAACCGAGAAAACTTGAGGGAGAAGCTGAAAAATAAATAAATAAAAAGATGCGCGTCAGCTCTGGCGCCGGGTACGCAGAGGTACGCAGAGAGGCGTTGAACTTGACGCGCAATGTTGAAAATGGAAAAAATTAATTTTCAAGTTTGAAACAAAGGAAAACATCTAAATAGCTCACTTTTTAAAGAAAACTAACGCTAAACTCAAAATCTACACTGCCAAGAACCTATTTTGCAAATGTGCTCCATCACAAATTCAAAAAGTGATAAAATTCGGTACCAGTAATTTATCCTCCGAAAAATGAGATTCATGATTGGAAAATCGAAAACAGGAAAGAATCACAACTTTAATGATCAAAAATTATCCGAGACGTCTTTCTGAACAAAGAATATTCCGATGACGGCGATGAAGAGCGAGTACTCGTAGGCGTCGGCTTTCCGGTCCGGCGAGAGTTTTGAGCGGAGCGTTCTGAATTAGCTGATTGTTTTTATGAATAAATGTTCATTTTCTCACTTGCACTGTTTCGCCAGCGTTCTCAGCGCCGAGATGACGTCCTGAACGAGCGGAAGGTCGATTACCAGTAAAAGTGCATAGATCCATTCACGGATCGGACGGTTCAGGCCCTCTTCGACGGACCATTCGACGAGGTGCTCGATTAGTTGACTCAGCTGGAAACAATGGAGAAGTTTAGGGGATTCTGATTTTTCTCTCATTTCTTCTCTTTTTTTTTTAAATTCCCGCCTACTCACATGCTTCTTCGGAATCGCCAAAACCATCTGCACAGCCGGCGGAGTGCCCGTGTGATTCGGGAACCGCGAGACGAGTTCCGCGAATTCGGGAAGACATGTTTCAAGTAGCATCTCGTGCCATTGCTCTTCGTTCGGCTGGAAAATAGGAATTCTATAAAGAAATCTCAAAGAATCACCTGAAACAACGCTTTGATTCTCATCGGCCTAAAACTGGCGATTCGTTCGGCCATTTTCTGACGATTCTCTCCAAATTCTTGACATTTCGCAAGTTGCCATGCTTCTGAAGGGATCAGTGAGGTGGGCGTCTGGAAAATGGGGAATTAAAAAAAATACAATAGGAATTTGAAAAAAAAATCGTCCAAGAGATTCTGATGATTTCTGATTTTTGAAAAAACGAAATTTCATCAACTTTGAACTTGATTTATTCTTGCCGTCCCACGGCGAGTCACCCGATGGGTCTCGCCACGAAAATGGTTTCTGGCTGAAATACAGCGTCTGGACATAATTTTGGCACTTTTTCTGATGGAAATGGGTAAAATAATGTGAATTCAATCACTTCCAGCCAAATTTTAGCAGTTCCCACCGATTTTTAGTGAAAATGAGGTGTTTTTGGTAAAAAGCGGCAAAACACCCAAAAATTCATGTTTTTGTACTGAAAATTGGTGGAAACTGCTGGAAATTGGTTGGAAATGATCGAATTTACATGATTTCACCCATTTTCATCATGAAAAATGTCAAAAGCTTGTCCAGAAGCCGTAAAATCCATTTTCGTGGCGAGACCCACCAGGACTCCAAACCCCCTTGCCAACCTGATTCGTGTCCTTCTTGCCATCCTCCACGTGAACTCCGTTCTTCTCCAACCACTGTTGCCTGGCCATCTTCTGTTTCTTGGCTTCTGGAGACGTGGAATCCGCCGAATCGGCCTTCGCATTCCTTCTCGTCATCACCTCGGCCGTTGCTTTCCTCTCGGCACGCATCTGTTTCAAGTAGGCCGCCGCCGACATTGCTGGCGCTGATAAGTCCACTTCGACGCCGTCGTCTTCGATTAGAAGACACGCTTCTTGGGCCATTTTTAGCTGGAAAATGGGGATAAGTGATAAGTGATTTAAAAAATGATAAGAAAAGGTGAACATTTCGAAAAAGCTTGTGGAAAACGCGCTCTATTGCAAAGCTTTCGAAATTAAAAAAAAAGATAAATTCACAGGAAAACCTCACCAGAATCAAATAAAAAATTTTTTTTTTTGAAAATCAAAAAAAATCAATTTGAATTTTTATCAAGCTCCCAATACAAGAAATCAATAAATATCGCAAAAAATAAATAAAAATAAATAGTAAATTACAAAAATCTCTCTTTTTTGTTGTCTACATACATTTTTCAGTTTAAATCTACATGTCACCTAACTACCTATTTCTGGTTAGTTTCGACGGGGAAAAAAAGGGAAAAAGGAAAAAATGGGTGAATTGAGATCAAGAAATCAGGAAAAATCATCGAAAATTCGCCGGGAACACCATGGGAATGACTGAAAACGGCAAGAGAGGCGTGGATCTGTCGAGTTGAGCGGCTGCTGAAAGGCATTCGGTGGCTCGTTCCGAATCGCCGCGTTTCATCAGCGAACAGCCGAGTTGTTGCCACCATTCACAGTTCAGCGGGTCCGCACGCACCATTTCTCTGCAAAAATGCACCAACTTTTCGATTTTTACAATTCCCTATTATTGTCGTCCCGCGGCGAGTCACCTGGTGGGTCTTGCCACGAAAATGATGTCTGGCTGAAATACGGCTTCTGGACAAGGTTTTGACACTTTTTATGGTGAAAATGGGTAAATTGACCTGATTTGAACCATTTCCAACCAAATTCAACCAGTTTCCACCAATTTTCAGTACAAAAACATGCATTTTTGGGTATTTTGACACTTTTTACCAAAAAACCCCTCATTTTCACTGAAAATCGGTGGAAACTGCTCAAATTTGGCTGGAAATGATTAAATTCACCCTTTCTCATCAGAAAAAGTGACAAAACCTTGTCCAGAAGCTGTATTTCAGCCAGAAACCATTTTCGTGGCGAGACCCATCTCACCGCGGGACGGCAATAACACTTTTTCCCTTATTTTCTCACCTCAGCATGTGCTCAGCCATCTTCTGATTTCCCTCCTCCGTATACAACTTTGTCAGTGCTGACATTGACGGAAAATGGCCGGGAGCCAGTGCCAACGCTGCCAGGTACGCCGATTTGGCTTCTCCACGAACTCGCGAAGCAACGGCGGTGTCCGTGAGTTTTTGAGAGCGGGAGGCGAGCAGACGGCCCTGGAAAAAGAAGGATGGAAGTGCGCTCTATCGAAACAAACAACCAACCTTCAAGTACAACGCCTGCGGACTGCTGGGGAACAGCGAGATGGCTTGTTCGATGACTTTCGACAGTTCCGCGTGTCTTCCCTCTCCGATGTACAGTTCTGCCAGACACATCCACACATCCGCTTGCGTTCGGAACTTGGACCACGCATCGGCGATGCCTCCGTTCAGTGAGTCAGAAGCCGTCGAAGGAGGTGCTCCGAGCTCCGAGGCGCCAGCTCCACCGAAGATTGATTCAGCGACTGGAAAGATTGGATGATTACGAAAGATACAATCGAATTAAGTTATCTTACCCGAAAGATCAATAGCCGACGTGTTGCTCGGCAGTGCACTGATAATGGGTACTGTAGACGTGGGAAACGACGGAATCAGTGAAGTGGTGCCGATCGGAGTGGAGAGTTCACGGCCCAGCGATGGGGTTCCTGCAACAAGATTTGTTCTCAAAATTTTTGTTTAAAAATCTCCAAAAAAAGAAAGAAAATGGTGATTTTCAAATCAAACCTGGCCGAATCTTGAATTGAGAACGATTTCTAAAAAATTTCAAAAGAAATTTCTGACAAACTGAAAAAAATTATGTTAAATAATGAATTTTTGCAATTTTTTTCTTTTTTTTCAATAAAAACACTCTGAAATTGAATCACAAACTCACCAGTCTTCTGACTTCCGTCCCTTCCCATCAGAACACTTCCATCGAATCCATTCATCGTCTTCTGCGACCTCTCCTCATCAATTCCCACCGAATACACCAATTGTTGCCCTCCAGCCGCTTGATTCCGCTTCCAAAAGTCCAATAAATGGGTGGAAGTGTCCAGTGACTCCTCGATCCGCCCGAATTTTGTCTCAATGTGCAGCCGAAGCACCATCAACCCGTAGTTGTGCTCAAACTCTCCGAGAGCATTGATAACGAGTTCGAGGGCTCCTTTGAGGTCCCCGTAGGCCGTGAAGATCAGTGCGAGAAGCATCACAGCGGCCGGCTGATCACCGTTCAGAGCCAGACTTCTCGAGCATCGATCCTTGGCGGATTCGAGGTCACGTGCGATTGCGTGGAAGTAGGCCGCGTAGTAGAGAGCCAAGTAGTCGTGTGGATCGGCGGCGACGCACTCTTCGACGAGTTGGACGGTTTTGGCGAGTTGCGACTTCTTCGTCTCCCAGCACGGTTCCTCGGTGGCTCGGAGGCTGGAATAACTTGCGGGGATTGGTGAGGGTTACGTGAAAGTGACCTAGATTTTTTTTCGTGATGACCTAGATTTTTCACGTGACAATGACCTCAATTTTTCACGTAAAAATGACCTAGATTTTTTACGTACAAATGATCTACACTTTTCACGTGAAGTTGACCTAGATTTTTCACGTGAATTCTCCGAAATTTCTCAAAAACTCACCCATAAGCGATGACATGAATGAGCTGGCATCTCGGCTTCAGGAATGCCAATTGACCGTCTTTCGAGCACAATTCGACAGCTTTCTGGGCGTATTCGACTGCTGAAAATTGGAAAAATTAGGAAAATCACTTTTAGAGCGCACTTACCAGGTCCATAATTTCCAAATCGTTCAATGAGCACTTGAGCAATCATCATGTACTCTGTTATCACTGATAACGCACATGACGGATTAGAAGTAAGGCGAAGCGACGGGATGGTGGATTCTGGAGACACTGGTCGATTCTGATGATGTTCCGGAGTGGAGTGGGCGGAGGATTCAGAAGACGTGGAGTTGACAGCGTGGAGGTTGGAGTGCGTGGATTCAGAAGACGTGACGGATTCAGAAGCGATGGTGGAGGCCAGGATGGACTGTTCGAAGACACGGACGGCACGGGAGAAGCGGCCACAGCAGATTGCCGAGAGGGCGAATTGCTGCCAGAGGAACGAGTCGTTGTTCGCGAACTTCATGGCTCTTTCGTAGATTTGGGCGAGCAATTGGTACTGTTTGATGGTGGAGAGCACCTGGAAAAAAAGTGATGAGGAGCTTAGATTCTGAATTCTGAAGCCAGATTTCTCCTCAATTTTCAGAATGACTCATTTTTTGGCGTGGGAAATAAGCAAAAAAAGTGTAAAGTAGGAAAAACAAGAATTTCCCTCCTAATTCCCGCAAAAAAGGTCTAAAATTTATGTAGTCCTGCTGATTCTTGCAAAAACGACGACACATCGTTGGAATGAATGAATGGGGCGGCTAAGAGTGTATGTGTGAATAATTGACGAATTCAGGGGAGGAGGAGAACCCGAAAAAAAGGGGCGAGAGAAGGACAAATTGTGTGGAAAATGAAGGAAATTGGCGAGGTTCTGATCGGGGCTTATTTGTAGGGGTTTCCAGTTGAAATTGTGCTAGTTTGGAGGCGGGAATTGAAAGAATTTTGGACTTTGGACTTGGGAATGTGGAATTGCACGTGTTGGAGAAAAGGGGATTTGGGAAAATGGGTCTCACCACGAAAACCAGATTAATCAGATTTTCCGGACGGAAATTTTCAGTTAATTTACGAGAATCACTGTAAACCAAATGATAAATTATTTTTGAAAATCTAGAAAAACAAAGTTTGAGCTCGTGTTTCTTGAGTAAAAAAATTGAATTAAGCTCGAAAAAAAATGTGAAAATTTTTCATTTGATTTTTTAAAAATTTGAATTAAAAGTTTATTTTTCTTGTGCCGAGATCCCAAATTTTGAGGCAAACATCCTATTTTTCTAAACTTTTACCAAAAAAAAAAGCCATTTTTTTTGAAATACGTCACCTAGTATAATCGGATCAATATCTTCAATTTCTAGTCTACAAACACACATGTGAATTTTATTATTTTTCCAACACTTTTTGATTCTCACGTACTTTGAAGGTATGAGAAAAAAACATTGAATAGCTCAAAAAAGTAAAAAATAATTGAAAAAAAATGAGTGAGTGAAGCTAAATAAAATAAAAAGAAACAAAAACAAGATAAAAAATTCTGAATTTTCTATTAGAAAATTGTTTCTTTTTCACATATTTTGCCTCAAATTCCGCCTATTTTCTAATTTTTTTCTAAAAATCATCCCCCAAAACCCGTTTCTCCCCCAATATTTCCGCCATAATTCTGAATTGATTGCTTGTTTTTCGACAGTCCATTTTTCTCTAATTCTTCATAAATTCCACTCACCAACGTCAACAAATTGTACGACGATTTGGCATTTTGAAGTGACAGTGTCCGTGAGTTGGCCAGATCTTCTGATCGCGAAAGCACGACTTCTCGGGTTGATAACACTTCATTGATAAGGAGAAGCAGGATGATCTCTTCGATTTTCGATTTCGGCGTGTAGAACGTCTTGTTGGAGCCGTGGTAGAGTCTGGAGACATGCGCTAATTTACATTTTGATAGAAAATAGAAAATTGACGAAGAAGATGACATTGTTACATGAAAATAACCAAAATTTTACTGTTAAAGTACAAAACATCTCTTTTTTTTTCAAAAACTTGCAAAAAATCAAATTTTTGTTTTTATGGGAAATGGGTCTCGCCACGAAAATGGTTTCTGGCTGAAATACGGCTTTTGGACAAGGTTTTGGTACTTTTAGTGATAAAATGGGTAAATTGACATTATTTCAATGATTTCCAGCCAAATTCCAGCAGTTTCCGCCAATTTTCAGTACAAAAACATTCATTTTTGGGTATTTTGTCGCTTTCACCTCATTTCCACTGAAATTTGGTGGAAACTGCTGGAATTTGGCTGGAAATAATAAAATTCACCAATTTCCATCATAAAAAGTGTCAAAACCTTGTCCAGAAGGCCGTATTTCAGACAGAAAACGGTTTTTTTTTCAAAAAAATTGAAATTTTCAAAACTCACTTCATATTCATGGCCTTTGTCTGCATTGCCTCACTCATCGACTTCTCCTCAATAGGTACCGTACTCCGAATCAACAATTCCGCAAACTGCCTCGACAACTTCTGTTTCAACCGTTCCCCAGTGTACTTATCACCCAAACACGTGATAATCTTCCGGTACCACTCAATTCCTTCCGTTCCACTCGACTGCTTCTTCGCCGCCGTGTCCTTGGCCCGAATGATTGCCACTCGCTCCATGATCCTCTCCAGCAACTCTCCGATCTTCTCCTGTTGACGGATCCCCGCTGTCGACGTGTTATTCGGAAGACTCCCGGTCACCGTGGCCTTTGCCTGGTTCGAGTTTATCGATTTTTCCAGCTCGTTGATGTAGAAAATCGCGAGTTCAGCAGACTTTTCGAAGACGTACAGGGCACGTTGATCTTTCGAGGAAGAGGATGTGGAAGTGGCCGAGGAGGTGTTGGAGGTGGCACTGTTCGAGTGAGAACGGGCCGGTTCTTCCATGGATTCGATGCAGAGACCTGGAAAAGTCAGAATTAGGTCAAACTTTATGAATTTCTCACCTTTAACCGCATATCCTTCAGCCACCAATCTCAAAGTTCTCAGCGTTCGAAACGGCGTTTTTCCATTTTCCATCTCGGAATTTGATATACAATTTAGGGCCTGAAACTCTATATTTATTGATTTTCTTTCTGGAATTGTTCACCTTTTTGAATTCGACACAAGCGTACAAAACCTTGGCCAACAGAATATTCGCCTCGATTTTCACTGTCTGATTGGTGCCTTTTTCGCGAAGAGCTGTCTGAAGGAGTTGTTCCGCGGAGCCAAGTTTCGATTCGTGTTCTTTGTTGGGACGGACCAGTTCTGAAGAAAAATTTTTTATAAAATTTTTTAAAAATAAAAAAAAATTTTTTTCTATTTTTTTTAATTTTTAATTTTTTAGAATTAAATATTAAAAATTCAAATTTACCTCCCAACTGATCCAAATAAGTCTCCAGAATAATCTCTGCTTGAAACATTTCGTAAAAATCCTCCAATCCGGAATTTTTCGACTTCACCGACGGCAAAAGATCCGCGAATTTCTTCCAATTGGCTGAAAATTCAACCTTTTCCAAAATTCTTATCATTTCTATCAGTACCATCAGCTCTAACCCGATCGACTTCTGTTTCCAGACGGCTTCCTTTCAATTTACTCATTTTTCTGAAATTTCTTAACTTTTTTATATTTTTAGATTCTTTTCATGCATCTATCAGGTATTTTTAGTAAGTTTTCAACTTCTGTCGTTGGGACACAAAAATTCCTAGAAGTTATGAAATTTTATGAGAACAATAAGCCTAACAAGAAGAAGAAAAATAGAGAAAACGAGAAATTCGGGTGTCAACACAGCGGATTCGATAGGGTTTATTAGGCTTTGTCTCCGTTCATCTTGGACAGGTGCTCGACCATGAAGTTGCTGGCGTCGATCATGCGGTTCACGCAGTTCTGAAATGTGAATATTGATAATGTTATGAAAATATTGTGAAATCCGGTGAAAAATTTCCGCTAATTTTCGACAATTTTTACGATTTTTGATGGTTTCTCGCAGATTTATTTGAATTTATCAGAATTTCCACTAGATGTTTTGGTTTTTAAACAGGAATCATTCACGAATATGCGGTAAAACAGGGAAACAGATGAAAATTGTGAAATTTCATCATTTCCTCTCTACTTTCTCGACTTTTCCGCAGATTTTCTCAAATTTCACAGGATTTTCCCGGCTTTTCATAAATTTTCAACTAAAACTAGCTAACCTTGATGCAGTTTTGTGTCTTGGCGTCCATGTAGCTTGGCGGACGGTAATCGGCAAAGCACACGTCCCAGCAGCGTCCGGACAGCGTGTGAACTTGCTCGGTGAACTTTTGGCGTTGAGTCTCCGCCTGGAGCTGTTGAAGGAATCGAGCTAGCTGCGGATCGGCCGAGTCCATTTTCTGCAAAACGGAACAATTCATACATTTCGAAGAAATCGTGAAAAAAATGGTAAAAATTGAAGAAAAAAGAGCTCGAAACGACGAGAAAATCATGAAAAATTGCGTGTAAAAAAATTAGATCGCGAGTTGCGCCAGCGAATTATAGAAACGCGTCAGTGAAGGTGCTGGCGCCATTCTCGATTTTTTGCCAAAAAGGGTGAGGAATTGATGTAAATTGAACGAAGCAAATGGGAAAACCAGGAATACGGAATGTTACGAAACGAACAAGAAAAATATCAAAAAGAAAAGAGAAAATACATTTAAAAATAAAGCAAGAATACGTATTGACGGGAGTGAGAACATGTTAATTTGAAATATTCAGGCCTGACCTGATCAGGTGCTTCACAATAATCAGCAGGAGAAAAAATAAAGGGTTACTGTAACTGTTTTTATCTGATAATTGCTATTATTAGATTATCCAAAATCAACCCCTTCCGGAAGAAAAACAGGCCCTAATCCCATAATTTCCGTAAAATCCAATAGTCCGCATGCTACCTAAGTGGTCCGATAAGTGCTCTTTGTACGATTTCGTAATCCCTCAAAGCACCGCCCACATGTAAATTATTGCAAATATCTTGACTGTCAACAAGTCATTCTACCAATTTTCTCGTCCAGAAGGATGCTGTTCTCATATTTTGCTGAAGTTTGAACTAGTTTTTTGAAATTTTTTTTTTGAAAGTCAATGGAATTTTCACTGGAGTGACTGTATGAACGTAAGTAACATTTTGATTTTTTTTCAATAACTCATAAATTTTCAGAATTCTCAGACATCCTCACCATTGAACCATTATCTCTCTTCATGGCCGCCGTGTTGGACTTCCAATGAAAAACTTTAATTATTTAACAAAGCTTTAAACAGGCCAACTACAAGTACGGTCATGTTTTAATTTTTTATGAATCCATTGATTTTGTTTCATTAATATTATTCTTATTATATTTAAAATAAAAATTTAATGAATTTTTTGTATCTTTTTATTTTCAAAAATTAGAAATGTGTCCCCCGAGGGCTACATATGTTGTTTTCCGTATTTGTAGACCAGCTCCACCTAATTAGCAGCTTCTCAATCCACGGATCGGTAAATAAAAGAGCACACAAGCCTAGCTCTTTTGAAGTTTCCGACCCATAACCAGAAATCCAACCACCTCATGTCCATCTTGCGAATTAATAGGCTCAATTAACTGCCATATGATTTCTCTTTTCCATACGGCAGTATACACTTATGCCCATGTGTGCAAGTGCGCTCTAGCGCTATCGCGCGCAAGTGCCAACTTTTGAATGATGCCTCGTCATAAGCAATTGATTAATTTGATTGCACCGGATAACTGACGCTTTCATTCAAAACTCATTAAAGATATTTCCCTCTTTCGTTCGATTTGTTTCCGCAAGGATTACTATAGTTCTGATCAACATTCCAACCGGAAAAGTAACAGTAAACCTATAATCAAAGAACAGGGAAACGACAAAATTGTTTATTTTACTTTTTTAGGGGGAATTGTGTCAATTTTTCTCGATTTGGTCCTCCGAAACTACACAGATTACTGTCGCTCTATTTGACGGTCCCGTCAGAAAAAAAAGAAAATCCGAAAAGATTAGGCCATACAAATAGGAAAATGAACTCGAATCCCAGCCAGGAGCTCGTTTTTACTCCATTCTTTGCCTATTTTTCCTAGTTACACCTTCAGACCGGAAATTGAACTCTAATCCCATAATTGTAGTCTTGAGCCCTTTTCTAGTACGAATTCACCTGATTAGACTTCATTTTACCTATTTTTCCTAGTTACACCTTCAATATTTCATAACTTTCTTCCAGGTCACTCTTCAAAGTTGGATAACTGCCGAACATGTGTGTCTTCCTGGGGAAGACTTTCAAAACGTTTCAAAATTACCTAATTCTTTGAATTTCAATAATTTTTACTGAAGTTCACCAATTAATTTTGTTTTCAAAAAGTGAGTTACATTTTTGAAAATATTGTGTTCTTTAAAAAAAAAAACATTTTCAGACATCTGAAAACCTGCAAAAATGGCTTGACAAGATCAACGAGAAGCCGCTCATCTGGATCATCGAGGAGGAGGATGCGACCACCGACAAGATCATGCCCAATGCCGAATGGATCGGCTGGGATCAAGGATAGGAAGTTCCGTCCGTGTCACATCTGCGGCAACAGACGATTTGTCAAGGAGCTCTCCCACACATACCGTGTGACTGCTTGCTATGTGGCCGCCACCTACAAAGATGTCGATCAAACGCCTCATGGTCTGCGCGGAAGATTGCCAAGTGCTTTGCCATCAAAGACTTCTCCGAGTTCAAAACCAGAGCAGTTCGAGAAGGCATACAACGAGATGAAGAAGTTCGCAGCGAAGTCACGGAACTGGAGAAGTGGCAGAAGCAATGCTATCGATTCGGATCCGCATACTGGGCAGGTGAGTGCAAAGAAAATGGTTTCAGGGGGTTAGTAGGGAATCCCTACTAGGGATGACTGATTCTATAGTTTCTTGAGATTTTCAAAAACAATACCAGATCTCTCAAATCTCTTCATTATTTCAGCAACCACTCGGAAAGCCTCGAACGGGTTCCGTCAAGGAATCCGAGAAAGTCCCGACCAGCTCCAAAAGTGGAAGGCCTCTTCGGAACTCAAAAGAAGACCGTCAGCAAAGGCTATGAAGATCAGGACATCGACTTCTGGAGCAACTTCTCGAAGAACTTCACGGAAGACTCCGTCCGAGGAACAAGCGTCTCGTAGAACTCTGATGGCTCTAGCGCCGACTGCCAACTTCTGGATCTTCGTGGCGCCGACATTCAAGATCGTCATCTCCGGAACCATCGTCGTCTCAAGGATCATCTGATTTGCCTGGGCTCCAACAACCGCTCTCAGCAAAAGTCCGAGTCGCCAGGACCATGCTCATCCGGGATTCCGAGACCAGCTATTTTGTAATTATTTTTGCTAGTAAAATGGAGAATGAATAAAGAAAGATATAAAAAACATTGTAAATCGTTTGGAAGAAACACAAAAGAAATCAGCAGGGGAGTGAAATCCAGTCTCGGAATGTTCTGGAAGATCATTTTCTACATTTTCTAATTCTCTATGGGAAATCGACTTGGCGGAGTTTGTCATAAAGGTCCTCCATGATTTCTTTCTTATGAAAATCTGTTCTCGATCTGATCTCCTTCGGTTCTATCTTATTAAGTTACATTTTCTAACACTTCCTGGCCATTTTGCCAGCTTTTCCGCTCAAATCGTTTTCCATGCCCCAATATTTGTTCAAGCCCCTGTCTGCATGTGCGCTCCACCGCAGGCTTTTGAATACACAACGCTGGCTTGTCATACACACATCTCAACTGTTTTTTGATACGAAAATCTACAGAAATTCTATAGAAACGTCGTTTTCTAGTGAAAATTGCGTTGATTAGATTTTCATATAATTTTTCCCTATTTTTCTCAATTTCTCATTTCTCTTTTCTCAATTGAACTCTAATCCCATAATTGTTCTTTTGAGCCCTTTTCTAGTACGAATTCACCTGATTAGACTCCATTTTACCTATTTTTCCTAGTTACACCTTCAATATTTCATAACTTTCTTCCAGGTCACTCTTCAAAGTTGGATAACTGCCGATGTGTGTCTTCCGAAGAGGACTTTCAAAGTTACCTAATTCTTTGAATTTTTAATGATTTTTACTGAAGTATCGAATTAATATTGTTTTCAAAAAGTGAGTTACATAAATTTAATAATAATTGTAAAATAAAAAATATATTATTTCAGACATCTGAAAACGTGGCAGTGTGAAAGCTGCACAAAATGTATGGATGGATTGGATCCTCCTCCTTAACCGAATGCGGAATCGAAGGTCGGATCTGAGAAAAAGAGTGAGTCGAGTGGAGTTTCAGTCGAAAACATGTATTTCTAATTTCAGGTTTGCTGATTTGAAGTTTGAGTGCACAAGTATGGAGTGAAGAATGAGTTCAGTCTTCGGAGACGTACGTTCTTCTTCCCGGAGTCCGTGCATGTGATGACCGAAGAAGATATGGAACCATACCGGCGCAAGGCAACCAATTGGTACGCCTACACGTTCAATGGCTTCATAACAATGATACCGAGGCTTCTCTGGATGAATTGACGATAAAACATTTCGTGAAGAGCTCTGAAAAGATCGAGAAGTTGGACAATGAGGAGAAGAAGAAGCAGGAGATCAACCAGAAAAAAAGAAACCAGAAAAGAGCATTTTTGTCTGTATATTACCCCTACCGAATAAAAATAATTAAAAATCCCAAAAATATTGTTTTCCGTATTTGTGAACCAGCTCCATCTAATTAGCAGCTTCTCAATCCACCGATCGGAAAATAAAAGAGCCCGCAAGCCTATAATTGAGCTCTTTTGAAGTTTCCGACCAGAAATCCAACCACCTTATGGCCATCTTGCAAATGAAAAGGGCTCACTAATCCCCTATGATTGCTCTTTTGCGATCGGATTGAGTTCCGAACGGCGGTATTTGTTTCAAATCTACCGTACTCCCTATAATTGAGCTCTCCCGAATCGAAACCACCTCTGCAATACGAATTCTAATCCCATAATTGTTGTTTTGCGCCCCGTTTCTAATACGAATTCACCTGAGCTTCTGACCATGTGATTACCTTCAGAGACGCAGAGATATCAAGGCTCATGTGAACTAGACACGCCCATTCCTCCTTCCCCGCCAACCCCTTCATTTGCGAGCTCTCAGAGCAGTCAGGAGCACACTCTTATTTTCTCCCAGGCTCCCCTTTCATACCTAATTAGCAGCTTCTCAGTTTACCGATCGGTAGAGAAAAAAGCCCGCAAGCTTATAATTAAGTTTTTTCGAAGTTTCCGACCCATAACCAGAAATCCAACCACCTTATGGCCATCTTGCAAATGAATAAGCTTTTTTGAAGTTTCCTCCCACCCTCTGACTGCTCTTTGCGCTCCGATTGATTTCCATACGACAATATTTGTTTATTTGTGTTCATGTGCGCTCCACCGCACCCCACAAGCTTTTGCTGATTTGATAACGCTGGCTCGTGATAAGCAATCAATTAATTTGATTGCACCGCACATCTCCATCCACATCCCTTCTTTTTCCAGGTCACTCTTCAAAGTTGGATAACTGCCGAACATGTGTGTCTTCCGAAGAAGACTTTCAAAACGTTTCAAAGTTACCTAATTCTTTGAATTTTCAATGATTTTTATTGAAGTTCGCCAATTAATGTTGTTTTCAAAAAGTGAGTTACATTAAAAACATAGTAAAATAGTAATGATAATTTCAGACATCTGAAAACGTGTGCAGTTCGGACTAGTGAAAAATCTAGGTACATGCAAACTGAAATACCTTTTTTCAGAAGTCGCTCAGTTCATGACCGGTTCCGAATCTGGAAAAGAAGCAACAGATGCCTCGGTATCACGACTACTGAAAAACTTGATGATATATAGCTTCTTCCAGAGTTGGCTCACGACATCGACGCTCCTCATCATGCTCAACTTCGAGACCTTCAAAATTGCCAATGGCCCGGGAGGCAGGTACATATTTTACAATCTATTTTTTAACCACAAGGCAAAACCAATTCGCAGTGATTTGACTGCAAAGCAACGGAGACGGAAAATTGTGATGCCTGTGGCCATTTTCCGACGAAGAGAGGTTAGTGATCAAGTGAATAAGGAAATGATAATCTTCATTTCAGGAAGACGATCCCGTTTGTACGGCAGGCAGAGCAAAAAAAAGTGAGTTTTTGGAAAAGAAGGATTGATCGGCTAGCTCTCTAATTTCTGTCTCATCAGTGATTTCAATTCCGAATTTTAGGAAAGAAAAGGTGTACCGAGAACTCGGCAAACTTAGCTTTCAAACGAGCAAAAAAGTTGTGAGTCAAAAATAAAGTTTTTTTGTTGTAATTTTTGATATTCAGGGGAGTCCTGGAAAACATGGAACTGGTGGAAGAAAAAGAAAACAGAAATTGAAGAAAGAAGCAGGGCAAGCACCAGGTTTGGGAAAAGGACATTGAAAAGGTAGGTGTTTTGCGAACAAACATATCAATTCATTCTCATTTTCATTTTCAGTTCGAAGAGTTCCTCAAAACAGCCGCTGTTCGAACAGGTCATCCGGATTCTATTCGCGTAAGTTCACTGGACAGAGGGAATTTGTGAATTAAACATTTCAGTACACTCCTCTGGCAAACACCAAATACCAAGAGGATTCTTCGACGATTCAGATGATACCGGCACGGTTCAAGCACTTCACACCACAGCAATACGGAGATTATGAAGTTGGAAGAGCAGCTGGCTACAATCAAGAAAAGACGATGACGAAACTAAGTAACTGGGAGGTCGCAAGCTTGGTAAGCCATTGAGGATGGACCTGTTTGACTTTGTGAATTTTCAGGAAACGATGCTTCGAACGACTCGGAACGCGATGGATCTGTCAAGGAATTTGAAGATAGAAAGACCTGTATTCGTGTAAGTTGACAGAACAGAGGGAATTCGTGAATTGAATTATGTTAAAATTTCAGTACACTGCTCCGGCAAATACCCAGTGGTATATAATGAACGGGATACAAAAGGGAAGCTTGGAAACACTTCCGGTAATTCTTATGTTCTAAAAATGTTTACAGATTTCATTTTCAGATCAATTCCTTCGAGTGGAGCGACGACAAAACCAAGAAACCTGGTTGAGCCGAAGATGAGAGGAAACAAGAAGCCATCGAAAAAACTGAAGAAAAAACGATAAATGAAAAAAATTGATTTAAAAATAAATTGTTTTCCAATAAAAAATTGTGTTCATTTTTCAACAAATACAGGGAAAACAATGCATTTTCTGGGTCTCGCCACGAACTCTAAAATCAATCGATAATTCGCGTGACATTTCCCAATTTGCTTCCGAAAACAAGGGTGATTTCACGTTATCAATTTTGGCGTGCTGATCAAGGGCACTGATAATCAGATAAGGGGGGAGATTGAAGTCTAGGAAGATCAGTTCTCAAAGTTCCCAGCTTACAAGAAGCTCTCTTCTCTCCTCGGAATGGTCGATTGGAGGATGGACTGATGGAGCTCGCAGCTTTTGGAGGAACTCGAAATGTGCGTAAGCTACCATTTCAGAAGTTTCCCAGAATTCTGGAAGTTGTTGCTTAGCAAATCGTTGAGGGCTGAAGCTGATAGAATTCTGGGTTCATTAGGGGAGCCTTCCTAAGGCGGTGGGGTTTCTAAATACCTGGAAATTCTTAAAAATTCCTTGAAATGTTGTCTAACACTATGTTTCTTTCATGAAAACAACATCGATTCGGCCATAATCGACAACCACAGAATAGAAAATGGATCGGTGGACGTTCGGATTTGATTGGAGACGCTTGAAACAGTTGGGAAGATGCAGAGAAGACTAGATGTGCTCTGCCGTGCTCCAGGATTTGAAGAACAACTACGATGGATCAATTCAAAATGTGCGTAAGCTACCATTCCCAAAGTTTCCCAGAGTCCTGGCAGTTGCCGCTTAGCAAATCGCTGAGGACTAAAGCTAATAGAATTCTGGGTTCATTAGAAGCCTTACTGAGGCGGTGGGGTTTCTAAATGACTGGAAATTCTCAAAATTTCCTAAAATCTTGTCTAACACTTTTTTCTCATGGAAACCCCATCACGGACAACTTCTTGCCTCCTCGCGATCAACCTCGGGAATCTTCTCTGGAATCAGCTGGAAACCTTCTGGAACCATAGATGTCATCGAGAAACCGAATAGCTAGTGGATCGTGACGAATTCGCATCATCTGAACCCTGAACGGGTTAGCCGACCGAAAATGGATGGATGGACCTTCGGATTTGATCGGAGCAGCTTGCAACTTTCCTAGATGTGCCTCGAAACTGTTGGGTAGATGCAGAGAAGACTGGATGTGCTCTACCGTGCTTTAGGATTTGAAGAACAACGATGGGACTACTCCAAATGTGCGTAAGCTCTTCCATTCCAGAAATTCCCCAGAATTCTGGAAGTTGCCGCTTAGCAAATCGTTGAGGGCTAAAGCTGATAGGGTTCTGGGTTCATTAGGGGAGCCTTACTGAGGCGGTGGGGTTTCTGAATGACTGAAAATTCTAAAGAATTCCTAAAAATCTTGTCTAACACTATGTTTTTTTCATGGAAACACCTTCGACTTGGCCCAACAACAAGGACTTCTTGGCGCTCAATCTCCACCTTCTGAAATCAGCGACTTCTGCCAAACCCGAACACTTCTTTGATCAAATAACCAGGCGGGCGGCTACGGCTCACGCCGTCTCCACCGCCTGGTTTTACGCCTTCGGCGGTTCAAACCTTCGCCTTCGGCTCCGGTTCTTCATTTCCCCCACGTTGAAAAGCGCGAAATTTATGAATTGAACGTGGCCGACATAGGCGTTTTTAGAAATGAACCTGGGAAAAGGGGCCTAAAATGCCTAGTTTGCGCTCCTGTCCAGTTCGCAAAATAAGGAACCCTTATCAAAATCTCGTGCACCGTGCGGGGAGAATTCTGGAACTTCCTGCGAAAGAACGACGAAAATGGTCGAGTAGTTGCTGAGAAAACGCTGCGGACACACATACTTACGAACAGACAGACACACAGAATTTGTCGTTTAATAATAGTAAAGATGCTGGCATGCGCATATCGGAAAGATTTCAGATAAATTGTGTGTTTTTATGACTGGAATAAAGTTGTTGGCTGGATGATGTCATTTTTAAATTTGTTTTTTTTTTAATCCTGACCTCACCCTCCACGTGACCCTGACAACGTGTGTTTCCTATGATAAGAAAACCAATTGATAGGGTTATCATTGTTTCCGTTCGCAAATCTCTAATCCACAGGCAATAGTATTAACAAAAGATTCAGTAAGTGGTATCAAGAATCAGAATCCTCACAGCCTTCTCTTTTCATGACTGCAGTTTCTCGAAAATGAACAAGTCGGCTCTGTTTTTCCTGTTGTTCGCATTATTATGGAGAGGTTACCGACAAGATGACTGTAAGAATTTCAGTAAGTTTTCGAAGAATCAATAGTTTTGGTTGCAGATAACGATAAGGTTGCGAAGAATCAGCTGGCTCCCGTTATCAGTAGACTCTCGATTATTGCTCGTCTCATCAACGGAATATCAGTGCAATCGGACTTCATGCGCAGTTCGCAGAATCTGAATGCAGTCGTCGGCGAGCTTCTCGACATCGGAGACTCGGTGCCGGAGCTGTTGAAGTTGAAGGTGACGGATCTGAAGAATGATGTCGATGAGGTTCTGATGGCTGTGAATAAAGTCTCGACGAGTTCCAGTCTGGATTCGAGAGCTATTAGCAATGCTATGAAGTTTTTGAAGTCGGTGGATGTGGAGAATGTCAAAAAAGCGATGGAGACGAATCTTACGGTTTTGGAGGATAAATGGGATTGGGCTAGAATAGATGGAATGGGAAGGTTGCGGCAAGATGAATTTTTGTTAGCAGAGGACGGTTTGAAATACATTCTTGCTAATCCGACTATTCCTTCAAATTTCCTGGAGCGAGAACTATTTGTTGATAAGCTACGGAATTTTTCGGATAACACTTACTACATCAGATCGACGTTTGAACCCATTGAAAAGAAGGAATACGGATTATACTGGGAGCTTCTCGACTCGAAGCCTTCCTTTGAAACCAGTCTTCTCATCTCGAAAGTGGCTGAAGAATACTCTTTACACGCGAAAACCTTCGCGACATTGGATAAGTCACTCAAGTCCATGAAGAATTCCTTGGCAAATCTGGAGTCAGTTATCAAGAAGAGTCAATCGAGTTCTACGAGTGTTCAGACTCTAGACACGATTCAGAACATATTTTCGACTGATAAGAAAGCTGATAAGACACTGACAGCCGGGTTTTACAGTGGAATTAGTGAACTAAAGTTGCTATTTGAAGATCTGAATGGGAAATGGCTTCAGGAGAATGTGGCAGGTGGGATGGATATGAAGATGCTGATCGCTGCACTTGAGCCGCTGAAGAAGTTCTATGAGAATCTGGAGCCATTGGAGTCGAGCTGGAGAAAGTTAAGAAAGGGCAAGAAGGCCGCAGAGGTCATTGGAAACATTGCGACAATTCTGAAGAACGGAAAGCTTCTGAATGCCAAGGAGTTCAAGGACCAAATCGATATGGCTTCGAAGTGCATCACTAGCTTGACTCCCTTTGTCTTCACGTCTGAATTCGCTAAATTCAAAAGTTTTTACGCTGGACTAGAAAAATTTGACGCGGAAATGAAGAAGCTTCGAGATTTCATAGAGACTGTTGGAAAGTCGCCGTTGGTCAAAAAGATAGAAGAGTTATTAATACACTCATTACCGAAGGGAGACTTGACGACAGATCAGCTTACGGCAAAATTGAAGAAAATCTTGGACTATGAAGATATCAAGCCGATCTTCCAACTGATGTCGAATTACTTGGAGAGTCTGAAGAAGGTGGACATTGAGATGATCGCAGAGATGCTGGAACTGTCTCCGTCGGCATTCGCTATTCAGAAGAAGCTGACAAGATCCAATCTGATTCCCTCGGTTGAGTGCATGAACAAGGAGAAGTTTGACTACACGGGAACGATTGAGTTTACGAGGTTCCAGCAGAGTGTCGAAGTGATCAAAACGCGGAATGACATCTCTCCCGGTATAAAGGCTTTCAAAGAGGCAGTTGAAGTGTTGATCAGTTCGGAGGAGAAGTTGAAGGAGAAAGTGGATGGGATGAAGAGGAGAAGGAGGCGAAGTGACGAGGGATCTCAAGGACTGCTGAAAATGGAGAATTCTAGCAAAATAGCTAAGGAAGTCGGAAATGCTGTGCAGGTGTTGAGAGAAATGGAGGAAGTGTTCGAGAATCGGGAGAAGGTGAAGAAAGTTGCGAAATCGATGGATTCAGTGGATTCAGAAATTCAAAGGATACCAGAAATGGCTGGGAAATGGACTGTGGAGAACAAGAAGGCATTGGAGGAGCTGGAGGCTGAGGTGTATTCGGTGGAATTGAATGTGCCGAAAAATAAGAGTCTGAAGGTAATCTGGGAGCAGTTTGGAAATGCGCAGAGAGTCGGAGGAACGCCTATCGATGCGAAGATCCTTGGAGATGTGGTGTTCAGAGTGCTCAATGCGAGTAGCGATGCGAATGTGACGAAGGCAGCTGTGGACTTCCAGAACTTCCCACCGCTTCAGCTAGACTTCACTGGTTCGAAGAGGAAGTATTTGCGGGAAGCTTCGATGCTACTTGACCCGATCACCTCCTTCTTCAAGGAATATTTTGTGGTTGAAACAAGGTGATAAACTGATAAGAGCTCTAATCTTTATGTTTTCAGCACTCGACCAGTCCCAGTGGGACCTGATTATGTTGCAATTGGCCTCGGTGTCGGTGGAGCCCTTCTTCTCATCGGTTTACTTGTCGGAGGAGGCATTTTCTACTGGAAGTATCGTGCTAGGAAGAGATTGAATAAACCGGAAAATAAATAATAAAGACTGATTGTGATTACAAATAAAAATAAACTTTGTGAAAGATCGAGATTAACTTTGTTGTTGAACCAAATTGTTGAAAAAATATTTGAAAGGGCGGAAAAAATCGTTGAAAAAAAAGGTATTATCGTTGCATCTCAAAACTGCCGCTCGCATATTCAAATTGGCGTGCATGATATTTCGAAGCGAAAACTACAGTAAGACGTGCATTTTCCAGTGTTTTTCGGCTATTCTCGAGCTTTTCCAACTGTTTTTGAATGAGTTATTGCAGTTCTCGCATTTTCTGACAACTATTTCCACGAAAACAGCCCAAAAACAGTGAAAAATGCAAATCTTATTGTAGTTTTCGCTGCGAGATATCGTGCGCATCAATTTGAAATTTTGAGATGCAACGCTAATAGTTAGGGTTTTTCAAATGGTCCGGATAAATTCCCAGAAACCAGTGAAACAATAAACTAGACTAAAGTCCAAAAGAGCACCTGATCTCTCCTCGAAAATCAATCAATATTTGCTCACATTCCCATCTCATTTTTTTCCCCGCAACGTCATGAGATTCACTATAAATGACATGTCAATACTTCTTCCTCTGACTTCTCTGAGTCACGTTCTCGTGTTTGTTTAGTGATAAAAAATTGTGAAATTGTGCTCTGAAAAAGGAAATATCGACTGATAAGGACACATTTCTGTGTGTGGGACACCACTGAAACTTTTTTCTTGAACTTTCTTATTGATTTTTTTTGATTCAGAAATGCTGACGAATCCTCAAGTTTTTCCACTACCGGTAAGATTTTTTTTAAAGCTTTTCAAGCTTTTGGAAAAAAATATCTGAAAAAAATCAAGAAAAAAATATTTTTTCAAAAATTCAAAAATTCAAAAAAAAAAAATTTTCCAACTTTTTTTCGAAATTCGGTCAAAATTTCTCGATTTTTTTAGATTGTGAACTCTAAAACATACATACTTTTGAACTCTCCTGAAATATTTTTTAATTTTAATTAAGGATTCAGATGAGCCACGTCATCTAAAATTTTCCAGACAATGCCATTTCGTCGGGACATTTCTTCCGGTTGCCCAGTTGGCTCAAGCATAAAATTAACCGGAAAACCATATGAAGACGTATCGAAAAGTGTGGTTTTGAGCCTGTTTACCAATAACAATGACACGGCTCTTCGTGTTAATTTAGTGCTCGGACAGCCTGCCAAGGTGAGCAGATTTTTCTTATCAGCTGATAAGTTTCTTCTTTGAAGATAAAAATCGATTGTATTGTAAGCCAAAAAACATCAAGCGCAATCGAAAACTATGTGATGAGCCCATTGAACACAACTGCTCAGCTTCAAATCAAAACTTTGCAACATTCTTTTGAGGTGAGCCGTAAGTCATTCAAAAAACTCAACCTGGAAAAATCAATAATCATAAATCAATAATAAATAAATAAATAAATTGCAGATAATTTTCAACGACCAAAAAATCGCCGACTTCGTCCACCGAGTTGACCCAAATCTTATAAAATCTGTAGGTCGTTGAAGAAGAATCAATGAAAGAAAAATCAATATCAACATTTCCAGATTCTTATCAGTGGACCACTGATAACCGAGGAAGTGATAATTGAGCCAGCAGTTGCTGCTCCCCTTCCTTCCTACGAACAAGCCACATCGCCTCCAGTTGAGCTCATGAGCTCAATGAGCATCAGAGATCAAAAGAGCGCCGCCCGTCAGTCCGTAAATGATCTGCCACCGCCGCCGCAGAGCGTTCTGAACCCAACAGCACCTCCGGTTCAAGTTCCGATCGGAGCTGGAGCAAGTGCTCCGCCAATGCCTCCTTCTACGGTATGAATTGCTTTCTCAGCACCTACAGTAACCCGTTTTCCAGGGAACCTCCACCACATCTTCCTCCTTTTACTTCACGGGCGGCTCTCAGGGCTTCTCGAATCATCCATACCCTCTTCCGGGATTAATCGATAACTCGACTCACGCTTCACAACAGAACCCAGTCGGAACACTTCCACAACCTGTTCCGGCTTCTGTTGCAACTGCTCCAGTCATTTCGCAACAAGCTTCTTCAACGGCTCCGCCACAAATGATGCCTCCAACAGCGCCAATTTCATCCGGAGCGTACGTCAGTGCACCGGTGAGCAAAAGACATAAAATCCCTTGGCGCTGCTCAGAAAGATTGATCAATTTTGCGCTGCTAGACTACAAACTACAATTTTCTAAGCAGCGCGTAACGCACTCTTGCCGAGTTTTGTACTGCTAGAAGAATTGTAGTTTGTAGTCTCGAACCTGTAGGCAGCGCAATACACTACAAACTACAAAATTCAATGCAGAATTTTCCAGGTAAACCGCCCACCTCCAACCTCGAGTTCCTCTTCCAACATCTACACTCACACTCCTATTTCCACACCAACTCTACCGTACACCGTGGTAATTGGGTCTCGAAGCGAAAACTTTTTTATTGATTTTTTCTGTTGCAGACCTTCCCTCAAACAGCGTCTAACACGCCAGCGTTGGGACCCCAACCGATTCCGCCACAAGTCCCGAATCCAATTTACCAGAATCAAATGGGTTACAACCCGTACGGACCCCAATACGGGCAACAAGCTCATTTACAGCAGGTTCGTGTAGATCTACAAAGCTTTTTTCATAATTTTTTCAAAATTTCCAGCAGCCCCCAGTGGTACTGCCAACCGTGGCTCCAACTACCGTAATCCCCACAAGTGCCGTGCAGCCGTACATGGCTCCAGTCATGGCTCCACAGCCACAACCGTACATGTATCCGACAGCTATGCAGCCGTATCCGGTTTATCAGCAATATCGTAAGTGCGCTCTAATGACAAATTTTGAAATTTCAAAAAATCTGCTAAATACGCTCTACCGAAAAACTTGAAAGTTGCCAATTTTTAAAAAATTATTTTCAGCGTACGCCTATCCAGAAGTCGTCTATTATGACGGAGGACATCATCATCATCGTCATCACTTTTTCGGGGTGAGTTGATAAAAGTTAAACTATTTTTAATATTCATATCATCATAATTTTTCACCAAAGAATGCTTTGTATTTTCAGCACCATCACCATCACTGCGATTGAGAGAGAACTGTTCTATTATTAACAGCCGAATTGTTTGAATAAAAATTTTTACAATCCAAAAGAACATTTGGAAAAGAGAAACAATAAATAAAATTTTTAAAAAGAAAGTGTCAAAAATCACTCAATAAGAGCTTCATTGCCAAAAGTGATTTGATGATCGAGTAGTTCGGACAGCTTCTTTTGGGATTTCTGGAAAAATTCATAAATTTGGATTCTGAAGCTGATAACTCACATTGACCGTTTCGAGAAGGATTCTGGCGCCGAGGACCCTTTTCTGACAGCATTCCGCCACTTTTGCCTTCCGAACATTCTCGTCCTGCGTGGTGGTCTCCAGAATCTCGTGCCACGTCGTCGTCAGCTCATCACAGAATTCCTGAGCTTCGAATGAGACGCGCAGCAAGTTGGAGAGCTCCTGCTCGATCTGCTCGTTGTTTTTGACGTACGTCACCACTGAAACGCGTCCGACAAACTTTCGATGCTCCTGAATCACGTCGTCCATGTCGACGCACTTCTCATCGATCGCCGCCAGGAATCTGGCCAACTGATGGGCGACTTGCATGGCGATGATGCTTCGAACACGTGTCAACGTGGAGTTGATGACGTAGAACACGTGCGAGATGGTGTCCAGAAGCGACCAGGCGTTCTCGCGGAGAGTGTAGGCCTTCAGAAGAAATCGGATGATCGGAGGCAAGTGGGCTGCGGATTCCTCGGACGAGAGACGGGCCAGGTCGATGGCCCAGATGACGTGGAAGATGGCTTCGTAGTCGTCGTCTACGGCGGCGAAGATTGGCTTCATCAGCTCCATCGCGGGCTCGTATTTCGGGCGGAGCGGTTGGACGAACTGCATTCGAGACGACACGTTTGGAGTGTTGCCGAGCTGGAAAACGAAGAATCTTCTAGAATTTCTGACACCAAGTGAGTCTTACCGAAGTCAACGCATCCAGTGTGAACTTCAACTTGTTCTTCTTATTGTCCTCGAATGTGGTGGCTTCTAGAGCAGAGGCGAGGGCCGAGGAGACTTGTTGACGGCTCAGGGAGGCACTTCCGACACGGAGTCCGAGAGAGGCGTCTCTGGAGAAATGAAATTTTAGATTTAGAATTCCAGGTTCTCGAAATTCAAAAAAAAAGAAAATAAAAAAAACTGACTTGATAATACTGTACAACGTGATCGTAAACCGCGGATCCGTCAAAAAGAAGAACGACGTGGCCTTGTGCAGATGCTCTCGGAGCCGTCCCGTCGTCAGCACCATTCGCATCACTATTCCACACACGACGTCACGAAGAATCTCCAGAAGCGGCGTGAGCTCCTTCTTGAAGACAACGGTAGGCGTGAGGGCGGCACGCACTTGAGTCGTGGCTTTGTCGATGGCGGCGAGGTCTTCGTCAGAGGCGGATTCCACGTGTGGCAGGGATTTTCCGATTTCGAGAAGGATCCGCGCGTCGGTTTCGTCCATGAACACTGGTATCTTTTTGACAAAGATGTTTCCGGTTTGCGGGTCCTTGCGAATCATCCACTGAAACTTGAAGGGTGTTACAATTTTCTTTAAATCATCAGAATATGTACCTTCTCATCTGGCACCTCTCCAGTGGTCATCCAGTCCATCATCTGCCGACAGAAAACGCCCATCGTGTACTCCAAAACCGTGTCCAACACTGCCTTCCGTCCCTCGTCAAAGCTATAGGAGCGGTGCAGAACGTAGAGATTCTCCAGAAGTTCCAGCGCTTCAATACTACGAATCCGGTGGGCCTTGGCGAGAAGTGTCAAGTGGCAGTGCCATTTATCGATGAGAGGCAGGATTTGGTGCATTTTGAGGTTCTTCGTGCGACGGAGTGCGTCGATTTCGACGGTGTAGTTGCCGAGGATGAAGCGGATGGCGGCGATGAGGGCCGAGGAGACAGTGCCGGGCGGTGGTGGTGATTCCTTGTGGGAGAGCAACAGGAAGAGATCGGCGACGGGAAGGACTCGCTGGACGACGGCCGTGTGGGACTGGAAATAGGGCTAATTATCTGGGAAAGTAGAGTTTGAGGCGCTGCTGACAAACTACAAACTACAATCCCGTGAGCAGCGCGAAACTCAGCAATTGCGCTGCTAACAGCCGCAGACTCACTCACCGTTGACAACGAAGCCGTCGACGCGATGGCCATTTTGCGATGGATCAGCGTGAAAATCGGCGTCTCGATGCCTAGAAGAGCCTTCAGAAGACACTCACAGACGAGCGGTTCCGGATGAGCTGGAAAAATTCAAAAGTGGATGAGAATCCCGAGGTCACTAACTCATCGCAGTGCCCATTCTCGCGTGAAGTGGAGTTCTGGAAGACGGGTTCATAGAAGCGGCGGACGATGCGATCGGGGTAGTGGGGATGGAAGTGTTGAGATGTTTGGTCGGGGTGGCACGGTGTTGGAGCATGAACGAAGAGTTGTCTTCAACGGGACGACGGTATGGATTCGTCGGAGTCGCCATCGAGGAGTACGTGGCGGAGGGGCTGGAAAATGGGAATAATTGGGGGAAAGTAATAGAAAAAAAGGTAAATTGGTTTTAAAAAAATTAGGTTCACTCTGTTAATTTTTGGGTAAAAATATGAAAATAATGTAAATGTTAGTAAATATTCAGAGTAATTGTTTTTTAAGGGAAAAGGGAAACAAAAAATCACACATTCATAAATCAAAAGCTACAGTAAACCTACTCCAAATGTTCCAGTTGATGGGAATTGTCGAATTCGACGCTAAAATTTCTGATTTCGTAATTTTCAGTGAATTTCATGAGTTTTAATGTGATTTCCGTTGATTTTCACTAGAATTTAGAATAAAAAATCACTCACGAGAACAAATGATTGCTGGCGGTGAGCGGTGAGACGCGTGTCGTCGGTATCATTTCCGGACCCTGATGGCCTATTCGAAACGGACTTTTCGCTCGCGAACTCATCGTCTGTCGCTCGATTCCGTGAATCCGATTGTCGTAGGAGGAGAATGATGAGTTGGCACGGGAACGTTGCGAGTCGCTGATGGATTGTGGGGAAGGCTCGCCGGCTGGAAAGTTGAGAATCAGTTGTTACTACTGTTATCAAAATCAGGAATACCGAAGCCTTCACAAGGGAAGGTTGTACGGGCCTAAACTTGGAAAATTCTGAAAAAAATCTCAAAAATCGTCCTGAGCACGCCAAAATTTATTTCCTCACACTCGCCACTTTTGACCCAGTTGTGATGGCTGAAAGTGCTTTTCAGTACTGAAAAGCAGTGCTAAATTCACGCAAAACTCATCTTTTTTCTTTTTTTTTTTCGTTTTTCGCGTGAAATCAGTACCAATTTTCGGTACTGAAAAACACTTTCAGCCATCATAACTGTGTCAAAAGAGGCGAGTTTGAGAAAAAAAAATTGGCGTGCTCATGACGAATTATCGGATTTTAGAGATTTTTTTTCAGAATTTTCCAAGTTTAAAAAAGGAAGACTCACTCAACGTGCTCAACACCCTAGTCCGACTGGCCGATCTTCTCTGGAAAGGCGACGATTGAATAGACGGCGAAGAGGATCTTCCGGCCATGGAGCCAGCTCCACTGGGATTATGAAACAAGTGTGCTTGACGGCATCTGATCAGAAAGTCCATCATGTACACCATCTGTTCCGACTCGGCCATCACAGAGTCGATGCGTTTTTTGAGTGGCTTGATGCCAGTTGGATCGCGGCGTTCGCCTGCAAAAAAATGGAATTTTAAAACAATCCAGTTTCCAAAATCCTTCCGATTTCTCTCTTTTCGTTCCGAGTTGCGTGGAATTCAAACAGAAAAAAGAAAAACGGAAGCGCGCTCCGATGAACTCCGTACATTTTTTGATAAACTGATCCACATAGTCCCGAGAGGCGTTCACATCGTTGAGTTGGCGCTGCGAGAATAACGCGTTTCGCACTGATCCAATGTCAACTGAAAAGTTACCTTTATTATTTTTTTGTGGCGAGACCCATTCAATTCCATATTTGAAAATTGAAAAAAAAAATGAAAATTAATTTACAAAAAATTTTTTTAAATTTTTTTTTTGATAATTTTCAAAAATCCGTTATTCTTTTTTCAGTTTCAAGCAATCATATTTATTTTCGTGTCAAGACCCATTTTCCCAAAAAATCAACCCAAACCTTTATCCGTAAAATTGAATGCGTGTAAAAAATGCTGAACCGCCTCTTCCTCGTCTGACAACTGCGGCATTCTGAATCCCTTGATTTTTGAAAATCCCCAGAAATTTCTCAAACAAATGATGTAACAACTGGCAAATCCACCACAAGCACACAAACACAAAAATCACAAATTTGAGGGAAAAAAGAATGGAAAAATTGGAAATTCAACAAGAATTCATTTTTGAAATTTTCAAAAATTCAAAATTTAAAATTCAAAATAAAAAATTGAAGAGAAACATGGGGGAGAGATTACGGATTTCGCAGGAACCATTTGATAAAATGTGTTGGAGAGGACAATTTCAGAAGATCACAAATTGGGAGAGAAACAATAATTTAACGGAAAAATCAGCAAAATTTAAAAAGGAAATTTGTGTGGGGAGATCCGTGAATAGTAGTGGAAGTGTCCTGCGAAATCCGTCGGCTATGTTTTCTTCGGACCAAACTTCTTTCGTTCGTAGAACAAGTCGGTTTTGGCGCTGCCGAGGTTGACGATCTTCGGACAGCCGTCACGGTCCTTCTCGAGAATCGTGCACTCCTTGCAGTAGTAGGCGTCACTGACACCGGCGCCTCCGCAGATCACACAGCGACCCTGGAAAAAAAATATAAATTTTTAAAAAATGGGGAAATTCTTTATAAATCAATCCAAATTTTAATAATTTTCTTGAAGCTGGAAGTCTGAATTCAATCCCTGCATTTTTGAAAAATTTGAAAAAAAAATTTTTTTTTGTTCCCCAAATTTTGGTTTTCTGAACTAAAAACCGGAAATGGGAAACTGAATATGATGGAAATTTTCTAGAATTTTATAGAATAAAGCTGTGAAAAAATGAATTTCCTCCGGAAGTTTTGTGAAATGCTATTTGAAATTGAGATACTTCCGAAACCAAATATTCAGAAAATCAAATGATCAATTCGAAAACTTCTAATCCCCAAAATCGATAGTTCTATTTCTTATCAGTCGCTAGAAAAAATCAATAAAAACCCAAGAAAGCCCTAGAAACAAGAGCGGAAAATGTTTGTTTGCGGTTTTCGGAGCGGATCGGGGGAAACTGATTGATTTTACGATTGCGGAGGCGACGAAGAGGGAAATACATGTTCAAATCGCAAGATTTCGAATGGAAAGAAAGATTTTGAAAGTTTAATGTACCTGATAGGATCCATAGTTGCACTCGTCACAGATGCGCACGACGGTGCACGGGCGGACGTGAGAATCGCAAATCACACATCGGCCGTCGCCTGGAAAGAATGGGAAATTTTAAAAAATATCACATTTTTTACAATTTTCTACTGATTTTCACTGAATTCCCTAACTTCTTCATCTTTTTTCTAAAAAAAATGACTCACATTTCTCACAGAGTCGTCCGATGGCCACTCCGGGTTGTTTGCGGCAGAAAATCAAATCTGGATGGTGCTTAGCCATCTGAATGTGGAATTTAGAAAAAAAAAAACAGAAATTAAAAAGAAAAAGAAAATCAGATAGGAATCACGATGTAAATACGTGTGGAAAAATCAATAAATCAATAAACAAAAATTTAGAAAAAATTAAAAAAAATACCATAATCACTTTACTTATTCACAATAACCAATTAGTGATAAGGGGATATCAGAACGGGAAAATTCCAGAAACAACGGGGTGATAGTGATAGGTGATAAGGAAAAAATGAATGGTGATAAGTGATACTGATTAAAATTGAAATTTAGGGAAAGTGTGAAAATTTTAAATTTTGCAAAAATTGATGGGAAAAATGTTTTCAAATAGTTAGTAAAAACACGGTGAGCGAGAGATAAAGTGAGAGAAAGAGACCGAGAGAAAGAGAGAGAGTGTTTCATGGTTTGCATAGTGATTTTTGGAGATAAAATGAGAATTTTCGAATTTTTCGAAAAATGGTACAATTGTGCTGGAAGTGAGCATTTTTGGGGTTGGCTCAGCGAGATTTGAAAGTGTTTTTTGGGATTATTAAAATTTTGAGAAAATAAAGTAATATGAACCCGACCCATGGGGGATTATGACGTTGGGAGATGCGGGAGGGAAAGCTTATTTTTCAAATTAGCAAAGAAAAGGCGGGGATTTGAATATTTGTGAAGGTAAAATGAGGGGAAATCAGGAATTTTTGATTTTTTTTGATTAAAGACAATTATTTTCCCCAAATAAATTTGCGCATATATCCATAGAATCTGCGTATTTTCGACGGCGGCTCTCTCATCACGTCTTCTTCCTCCTCGTCCTCATCAGCCACTTCGGAGACTCTGATGATGCCGTCCGCATCGGGAACGCCTTCTTGTTCCTTCTTCTGGGTGTCAAGTCTGGAAAGTGACCATTTGCTGGCGGTTTTCACAGCTCTTTCCGCTTTTTTCGGTGTTGACGGAGCAGATCGCGATGGGGTGTTGGCGGGGAGAAGGTTCTGGTCCTGGAGGGAGATGCTCGAGATCATCGGAGTCACTCCTGTCGCGATGACGGTCCGTTGTTGGTGAACCACTGAGGTTCTGGTCGTTGAGGTCGAGCAGGAGGTGGTGGCGACGGTTATTTGGGATCCGGAAATCTCGGTGCGGCCGCGTTTTCGACTGAAACAATGGATTTTTCAGATTTTCTTCAAATTAATATCACCCACCTCATAGTCAATTTCGCACTTCCTTCCACACCAGTCATCACGATTGTCGGATCCGCGATTCCGATCGGCGTGCACAGAACCGCTCCGTTGCTGCGATTCGATCGTCGCGTCGGCGTCAGAAGACATGCATCCGGTGTGAAGCTCGTGTTGACTCCAATACCGCCGTTCTTTTTGACAGGAGTGACCAGTGCCTTTCGTGGCGACGGCGTCTTCAGATTCTGTGACTCCGGCGACATCGTCGTTCCAGAAGCCCTTGACGCCGATCGGGTGACTCTTCGATCCGATTCTTCCGAAGATGTGGACGTAGATGGTATCTTGGGCGTTCGGAGACGTCGGACGGCTTCCGCCTTGACACGTCGGACAGTGTGTCCTGGAGGGGTTCTAGAAGGCGTCGGTTTCTGGGTAGATGAACCTTCGGAATCGTCTGGATTCTCTGATTCTTCCATATCCTCTTCCTTCGCATCTTCGGTCTCTTCCGTCTCTTGGGGTTCCTCAAAGATCGAGTCATCCACGAAAACCGGTCGTGGCGCATCTGGACGTGGTGGTCGTTGAGGCGACGGCAGGAGCGTCAGGGTCTTCGAGTCACTGTTGAATCGCACGCTGAGCTCTATTTCTTGCGAAGGATCAGTGTCTTCCTCCTCGTTCTCCTCATCATCATCATCATCATACTCCACATCGTCGTCTCCATTCCCAGAAGTAACTCCAGAAGCGCTTGCAGAAGCCAGTGCTCGCCGAATCGCATCTGTAGGTCCTTCAGAAATGCCGATAGACGGATCGCCTTCCAGCCTGCTTATCAAGTTCCTCTTCTCCTCCGAAAGCTCTTCCTCGTGAGTTCTGAATCCGGGACCCCTATAGAGGACACGACAAAAGTTGACGTCCTTGGAGCCATTGTAGATGACTGGAGTCCTTTGAGTGGTGAGAAGGATGTTTTCAGTGGGAGACACCTTCAGCATAGCATCCTGACGATCTGATAGTGCTTGAGAGCATGTGATATATCTGCCAAGCTTCATGAGTATCTCGTTATCAGTGTAATCAATCGGATCGATATCAAAGATCACCGAGGCCACTGTAACGTTGTCAGCTCTCAGAGAGCGCCATTTCTGAAGCGTCGTCTTCAGGACGCATCTCGCGTGATTTCGATTGATTTCCTCGTTCATCTCCACCAGATCCTCCTCCTTGAACACAATCGAGACCGCCTGTTCTCCAGAAAGCACGTTTGTCATGCCATCGGAAGCCAGCACGAGACAGAAGTCGTTGCCGGTCAAAGTGTGAACTGCTAGGTCAGGTTCTGGTGACACTACGAACATGTTGGTGTCCTCGTTGTAGGACCAGAGGTCTCCGAGACTTCTGGCGACGGAGAGGAACGGTATAGTCTCGAACGGGGTGTTGCGAAGGCACGGGCCGTTTTGGTGTCCCTTCTGGGGTCTTTTCCAGACAACTCGGGTCACTCCTGACTTTACAGCTGTCGCTCCACCGGCTTTTGCGATTCGCAGTTGTTCGTGGACGGATTCTGGCTTGTGATCGATTGTGAGAGGCATCGCGTGGAGCTCGCCGTCTGGAAAATTCAAGAATGTGGATTTTTTCTTTTTTTTTCAGCAAAACTACGAATTTCTAGACTCACTTTGAACACTTCCTAGAAAAATGGCTGAATCTCCGACGTGTCCTGTGTACAGTTTTCCGTTTCGTATAAAAGCACAACTGACAGTGGTGCCGGCGGTAGAGGGGTAGCCGCTGGCGGTGTACGGCCAAGATTCTGAAGGAAAATTATTTCTAGTGCTGATTTTACAGCTCTGGAAAATGTAGAGCTAGTTTGAAGAAGACTGGAACAATTCGAGTGTAAAAATTTATTTTAAAAAATTTGTTTTTTTTCAAATTCTAGCTAAACAATTTGTTGGAAATATATATTTTATCACTTACCATATACATCTCTCATCTCTTCATGTGTCATTAAAAATCCATTTCGAATAGCCTCCAAAATATCGTCGTCGTCGTCGGATTGAAACTTTTGAAAACTCTGAAAAACAAGTTTTCAAATTTATTCGTATTTTTCGTACGTTCTTGTTTCACACATTTTTCACATTTTGCCAGCAACTCACCGTAATGTTTTTCAGTAAGCGATTCCTAACATATTCACTGGCATGTTCTCCTCCATGTCCGTCGAAAACTCCCACAAATGTCCATAAAAGGCGACCGTCGTCATTTCGTTCCGTGTGAACTACACATCGATCTTCCATATAGCGACGACCGCCCTGAAAAATGAAAAAAAAAATAATTTTTTGAAATTTGAATTGCTCGCCTACCTGATTGGCGGCAACAGTGATTCTCATGTGTTCACCGAATTTTTGCGGTGCCGAGGCGGTTGAATCGCCTGTTTGCACCATTGTGGCGGTCTTGGACTCTGAAAAACAATAATTTGATGAGAAATCTCGTTAAAATTCATCGAAATTTTTGAAAAACACAAAAAATATGAAATCGCGCCTGCGAAAAACTGAATTTTTACGCAATGACAGGTTGACAGTGGAGCACGGTTGCATTGCCGTTCGCGGCCGTGGCAGAGGATTGTCCTCTTCCACGAGCTAAGAATAGACTTTTGACTAGGCTTTTGCGAGATTAAGGAGATACTAAAGTGATTCCGAATTATGCGATAGAAAAAAAGAGCAAGGAAGAGTATATTCCGAAAAGGAAAGTATGGAAAATCATCGTCCGGTAGGGAAACTGGCGTTTTTCAGATTTTCCCAGGAAACCTGTTCTAAAACCCTTGATTTTAATTTTTTCGGAAATCCACAAGATACAATCTGTCAAAAATATCGTTCTTTGAAGTTTTTATTGTCTAGATTCTTCGAGAAAAAAGTTTAATGAAAACTTTAGATCTCAAAGATCAAATTTTCGTTTCAGTTGTTTTCTTGACTCTTTCAATTCCAATATTGCCTTACCATTGTGTACAAGTGGAATAATAGGTAAATAGCTCAAAAAGTAGTGTAAATAATCAGTAAGATTATTCATATTAGCGGCCATGTCGGCCAGTTGTCCGTTGGTCGACTAGCCAATGAAGACGCAGAGAAGTACAGCTGGTGAGGGCGGAAAGAGAAACGGGGGGAAGAAGGAAAAGATGCCAAGTCTCGACGAGCTATTGAAAATTAAGAAGCGGCTGAAGGCGACGGAGATCACGTAATCATATCTCTTTTCCCTTTTCCATAATCCGTTTTTGTCAGAACGACACTGCCGACTGGCGAAGTACGAATTGAGAAGAGACGGGAGGACGGAAGTTATGAGCAAGTGTAAGCGAGTGTTATTGATTTTTGCGGGTGATAAGATTATGGGAGGGGAATGCGAGCAAAATTGAAAAACTATTTCGAAACAGATTCACAATCGGAAGGGAACAATTTTGATAGACAAACCACATAAATTGAAAAGTCCTGAAAAAATAGAATTTTTGCAGTATTGAAGAAGAGGATCCAACCGAGACGATTTCTAACCGGAGAAAGAAAAAAGTTTGTCATTTTCTTTTTTCCAAGTTGTATTTTTTTCTGTAGTTTGTAGTCTTGCAGCGCGCAACACTCTAACGCTTACTTTTGCGCTGCGTACAGCTTTGTTGTTTGTAGTCTCGGAAAATAAGCAGCGCGCAGCGCGCTAACGCTTACTTTTTGCGCTGCTTACAGTTTTGTAGTTTGTAGTCTCGGGAAACAAGCAGCGCACTGCAAGGCTTCACGCGCTGCTTATGGATTTGTAGTTTGTAGTCTTGCGCCAGTAAGCAGCGCGCAGCGCGCTAACTCTCACTTTTGCGCTGCTTACAGCTTTGTAGTTTGTAGTCTCGGAAAATGAGCAGCGCGCAAGCGAATGGTTTGCGCGCTGCTCGTGAACGTGTAGTTTGTAGTCTTACACCCGTAAGCAGCGCGCAGCACCTCTTAATTTTGCGCTGCTCACAGCTTTGTAGTTTGTAGTCTCGGAAAATAAGCAGCGCGCAAGCGACTGGTTTGTGCGCTGCTCATGAACGTGTAGTTTGTAGTCAGCAGCGCGCTAACGGTTACTTTTTCGCTGCTTACAGCTTTGTAGTTTGTAGTCTCTAGCAGCGCGCAGTGCAGATTCCTGGTGAACTTTCGTGGCGAGACCCAAAAAATAAGTGAAAACCCTTCTTCATTTTTCCAGGTAGAATACCTCCAACGTCGTGGATTCATTGTTGACCTGGAACCAGATCTAGTCGTTGGCGTAGCCCTTCCTCGTGTATTTTTTGGTTCCCAAGATGTCGCAGCTGATATTTCCGTTCTCCAAAACCACAAAATCACTCATATAGTCAATGTCGGAACAGGAATTCCGAACCATTTCCCGAAAAAGTTCGAATATCTTCAAATCGATATTTTGGATTTGCCAGAAACTCGAATCATTGATTATTTCGATAGGGTTTTTGAGTTTATTGACAAAGTGGTCAATTCGGAAAAAGAACAGAATGTATGTTTGTTTTTCAAACTAATTGTTGAAGATTTCTCTAATTTGCAGGTTTTCATTCACTGCAACGCCGGAATCTCTCGTTCTGCAACTTTTGTGGTGGCTTATCTGATGAAAACTCAAAAAATGACAATGAGAGAAGCAATGGATTACTGTAGGAAGACGAGAAGTGAGTTATTGCGTCACGGTGTTTGCACAGCCTACAGTAACCTATTAAGGCATCCGACCAAACACTGGATTCGCCGAGCAACTGAAAGAATATGAATCAATTTTAGGCTTGAAAAATTGAAAAATTGAAAGATTGAAAAATCCTTAATAAACCTGTTGAATTTGTTTATAAATTTCTGAACTGTGAAATTTGACACTTCTAAACACAATTTTCATAAATTTCTCTCAAATTTTTACGATTTTTCCGCTAAAAATGAGAGAAATCTGCACATTCCTACTTATTTCGGCCTTTTTCCTGCTTTTTCCTCTATTTCTAACCCAAGACTTGGATTTCAACCCTTGCAACGTAGACGATTCAACATGCATGCCTTTGGAGGATTTCGACGTTAAGAAGCAAGTGCGCTCCATTGACAAATCCCAATTTTCAGCAAAATTGCACTTGTATTCTGTTGCCAGATGATAAAAAGTACAATGTTACAGATGATGTATATCTTTTCATGACAGGGTACCCGATTCATATGTCCTATATAACCCAAGTAAGAAAACTACGCAAGTTCGCATTGGAGCGCACTTCCCAATAAACAATTTTTTTTGCGCGTCAAATATGCTGCTTTTTGAAGCTACAGTAACCCAAAAATCGAACTTTCCAGGCTGAAATGGTTCCATTATTCCGTAAAAAACTATCAGTCCGAATTCCCCAATCCCACTATTACGATGCCTCGGAACCCGATCAAAACGTCTATCGGAATATGAAAATCGCCGAAAAAATGGCACTTTTCGTTGTGAAATCTGAAAAAAGCGCCGAGATTTTGAAGTATTTGATTGATAACGAGGTTGGTTCGGTGGAGCGCACTTGCATTTTCAATGAATTTTCAGTTTCTCCGAACTGAAGCAATCACTAAACAAGATAATCGGTGGTGTTTGGAAGGAGAGTGTAATGCATTTGTTTATGAGTCAAGTATAGTGAATAAAACCATTGGTAAAGGAAAAGTTCGGTGGGGCACATTCGCATTCTCTGAATATTTCAGGTATTTACTCTCACGCTGCTGACCTTCTACAAATAATCGAATACCGTGGAAGATCAATTTTTGCAGTTTCAAGTGTTTACGGGGAGTTCAGTGTGCCTACGGTAAGAGAAATATTGATTTTCTGGAAAAATCAATAAATTTCGCAATTCAGATTGAACGTCTGCAATGTGAATCAAAGTGTCGTGTATTCTACTGGTCGGAACACGAAATGTGCATGAAACAATGCAAAATCCGTCTGAAATTCGATCAAGTCTCTGTGACAGCCGATTTAAAGAGGAACTTTGACTTTTTCGTGCAATCTTCAGCGATTCAGAATTTTCGAATGAAGTATCGGGAGTTTATCGATGGAATTCGTGTTTGAAGGATTAATTATAATATATATACTTCCAAAAGGCTGAAAGTTCACAACACCCACCTAAAGTGCGTCATTGTATGCAAATTTCGGATTATTTTTGATTTATTCAGGTTTCGAGCGTCATAACTATATTTGTGGTGCTGTTTTGTAACTTTTCAACTAATGAAAAATAAAGAAACAACTTTCATTTTGGTTTGATTTTTTAAAAATTTTTCTTAAAAAGAAATTTTTTTTTAACCGAAAATAAAAAATTATTCAAGTTTTCCATGTTTTCTCTGAATTGTGTTCTAGCTCCAACTCTACCTAATTCTCATTATTTACCCACCAGAAAACCGAAAAAAGGCGACAAAAAGCCACCGCTGTCAACAGAAAATTGACGTTTGTCCCGTTTCTCTGTGTCTCTTCATACCACTATTGTCTCTAGTCTTCAGCCAGTTTTTGATGCTTTTTTGAGCCAGAATTGTACTTTATTTTCTGAACTTTCTGTGAAAAATGAGCCGAATATTCAGAAGCCAGGGGTCCCGAACGATGAGGTTTGAGGATATTATTCGAATGGAACCGGTGGGTTTGAGAATGGTTAATTAGGTTGAATTAGGTTTGATTTTTTTTTTTGAATATGACGATTTCGTTTCAGTTATTTTTAAAATTGTTTTTTCTTTTGTAATTTGTTCACTTTGTTTTCTGGAGGCTTTTACTTATTTTACTTCAGTTTTTCTGTTTTAAAAAATTCAAAAAATTCAAATTTACTTTATTTTCTATGTCAAAACTGACAAAACACTGGTTTTTCTATGATTTTTGCTAAAAGTTCTACGAAATTTTGCAAAAATTCCTCAAATTTCTTTGGTCGTGAAATAAAGAGCCGCGTCTGCAACTTTGCCGTGGCGGTGTTTGCACAGGTGCGATTTACGCGCACTTCTCGGAATTAATTCATTTATTTCACTTGTTCCAGACCGGTTTCTGCTCTCTATGACTCATTCTTCTCCGTTTTTCTTGCAATTTCATATATTTTTCTGTTTCAGATGTCCCGTAGGAGCACGACAGATCGATCCGAGTTCAACGAAGCCGGTTCGAATGCTTCAACGAGTGCTTCTCGTCGGCCGACGATAAATTTCACGGAATTAATGGAAGATTTGAGTGAACATGAAAGGGAAACTGGAGAAAGATTGAGGAGGCATTTGCAGTTCTTTTTTATGAATCCGATGGAGAAATGGAAGGTGAGAATGCACATTTTCATTGAAAGTCATAAAAATAATTTGAAAAATTGCAAAAAATTGCAAAAAAATCAATTTCCTTCAGGTCCGCCGCCAACTCCCCTACAAACTCGTCCTCCAAGTCCTCAAAATCGTGTTCGTCACCATGCAACTCATCCTATTCGCCGAAATGCGAATGTCGCACGTGGATTTTCTGGAAGACACGACTACAGTGATGAGGCATCGATTTTTAAAAGAGTGGAATGATGATCGAGATGCGCTACAGTACCCGCCGGCGGAAGGACGATATTCGGTTTATGATGATCAGGGATTATCAGAGCATTTGAGCTTTTTGATTAATTCGGTGAGTGAAAATAATGTTCATTACTCTAAAATTCACTATTTTTCAGTACTACTCGATCCGAAACGACTCCTTTGCTTCCTTCTCCTACGACGTCACCTCCCACCCCACAAATCCCCTCGGAGCTACTATAAACTTCGATTCAATTCCACCAATCGAAGTGCTAATCGATCGAATTTCCAATGTGACCGTCAACAACAACACCTACGATTTTGACATTCGCGAGGTCAAAGACACCAAAAGGCTGAACCTGACAGAGCTGGAAGTGGCTCAAATCGGCACATCCGACGATGCGGTTCGCGAGATTCTGGCGAAAAGAGGAGTGACGTTCCAGCCCGAAGATGCTCTGAAGATCTCGACGGTCCAGTTCAAGTTCCGACTCCGAACGATCCATTACTCGCCGACGGCTGGGGATCAAAAGCCCGAGTGCTACAAGATCGCAGTGGCCATCAAATTCGACAACTCAAGGCATACTGGACAGGTTCACGTCACGTTGGCAACAGTTGTATCGTATGTGAACGTGTGTAATGGAAGGATTATCAAGGGTGAGTGATTATCAAATCGAAATTTAGAAAAATCAATCTCTAAAAAGTTATAACTTGACCTAAATCTTTATTCCACTTTTATTCCACGTTTCTCACCGTCGGCCAGGTCAAATTCCAGGCGTCGGCTGGTCATTCGACACGCTGCTCATCGGCGGAACCGACATTCTCGTCCTGATCCTCTGCATCCTGTCACTGATCCTCTGCTGCCGAGCCCTCATCAAAGCCCATCTGCTCCAAATCAAGACTTCCGACTACTTCGAGAACGTTCTCAAACAGAAGATCACTGTCACTGATCAGTTGGACTTTTTGAACATGTGGTACGTGATGATCGTCGTCAACGACACGCTCATCATTCTGGGAACTGTCGCCAAGATTTCTATAGAGTTTCGGGTGAGTTCCGGTTTTCTCTACATTTGAAAACAAAATGATTTGCCTAGGATTTCGACAACTCTCTGTTCACGTTGACCTCGATATTCCTGGGAATGGGCGCTCTGATGGTCTACGTGGGAGTCCTGCGGTATTTCGGATTCTTCAGTCAGTACAATGTAAGTCTTTGATGACCTAGATTCATTTTTCTTTTTTTTAAATCCAAAACTTCATTTCAATTTTTTCATTTATGCTGTCCAGTCCTAGACGGCACCGCTGAACTAGTGACTACAGTAGCCTTATGAGAGTATACGGTAGTGTAGTACAGTATCCATGTCGGACAGCAAATTGCGATATCCAATGCGAAAGCTCGAAGATCTTGGCAAATGGTGCGGATGTTTAGGCCGGAAGTGGAGTAGAGCATTATCAGGGCCTCAAATTCACTTCATTTTCATTCGTTTTTTTCCTAAAAATACCTGTAAAACTGCCTGAATGACTAGCGAAAAACACACGACAAATGCGATTCCGAACATTGCCAACTCGGTTCGTCGGGTTCTTTTTCGATGAAACTGAATTTCATTTCAACTCTAAAAAGTTCTCATCAGAGCGCACTTACCTCACTATGTCCCTGCCCGGTTGTCACGATTCCCATGATTTTTCTGTACTTGAAAATTGTGATGATATTCGCTAGGACACAAACTACAGCGAGAAATGTCGAAACTGCGAAAAGGGCGGTGCTGTTGCGGATCTGAAAGGTCTCGACGCGAAAAAGTGGTAGTTGAGGGATCCTATGATTAAGATTGCTCTGTGACGTTATCACTGGCTAGACTCTTCTTGATCACTTACCAGAAAAGCCGAAGTGAAGGTGTACTTGTAGACCAACTGATAATTGGACTGATTATTGTACAGAGCCAGAAAGTATGCGTCATATGTGAACATTTGCCAGGTTACGGTAATCGGGAGGATGTATATCATGGCAATTGCCAACTTCACGAATCTTTGCCAAAACTAGGAAATGTTTGGTTGGGTTACGGTAGATTGACCTGATTATTTACCAAATTACACGAATACGGAAACACTACAGATGACATTCTGTTGAAGCATATCAGTGTTATTGATAAGAAATTTGCATAGATTAAATAATAGGATAGGAAATAAATGATGGTGAGCCCGAAACCAGATGGAACATATTCCGGGAGTTTTTCGAAAAGTCCAGATATCGGCAATCTGGTGAATAGGAAGTCGACTAGGAACAGGGCGACGTTCTGGAAGTTTCATGTAAACTCTTAGAATCGTTTTCTCCACACTGACAATATAGAAATCATTGGCGAAAATGACATTGAAATGGCCACTGGTCATATTTCCACCACTTGACAAGAATTTCCGGCATTTGTAATAGGCGATAAATGAGGGAATCGTGTAGAGAAGGTAGACGAGAAGAAGCGGTTGACTGGAAGTTTTCACGTGAAAATGACGTACATTTTTCACGTGGAATTGACCTAGATTCTTCACGCGATGATCTACATTTTTCACGTAATGACCTTGATTTTTCACGTGGAAATGACCTAGATTTAATTTCTCAAAAAGGTTTCTCTTACCGCCAATCAAATGCGTACGCTACATTGTTCGTCGTGTTCCCTGTCAAAGTTGACAGTTGTGAAGTATGCGTGAGAAGTGAAGTCATCTAGAAAAAATAAGTAAAAATGAGCCAGAATTCCACAAAAGTGTGCTCGAAAAGTGGCCTTTTAGCGCAGAGAATGTGCCAATTTAGTCACCCTTTAATTAATGGTGTCTGGTAAACGGAAAAGTGGATGTTAGAGTTGTGCTGGAGATGGGAAATTTGAGAAATTTGAGAGAGAAATTGAGTTGGTTCGAGAAAAAAAAAGAGTCTTGTGGAAATGGGGAATTATTTATGAAATTAGTGGGAGGGAAGGGAAATTGAAAAAAAAATACAAATAATTTTTTGAAATTATTTTATCAGTCAGCTTATCAATGATCTGCATCAAGATCACTGTACTTTCTATTGAAAAAATGAAAAATAAAGTATTTATCACCTGGGCCCAGAAAATCAGAGAGCGTTTGAAATAAGGGCGAAAATCTACTATTTGAAAAAATATATGGACAATTTATATTTTTGATAACCTGAAAACTTCCAGATCCTCATCCTGACTCTAAAACGATCATTCCCGAACATAATGCGATTCATGACATGTGCCATTGTTCTGTATGCCGGATTTCTGATTGCTGGATGGGTTATCATTGGACCGTATAGTATGAAGGTGAGCAATTGTTATTTATTGAAGATTTTCAGGAATTTTCAAAAAAACAACCTTTTTTTTAAATTTTTTTTAATTTTTCAAAAACATAATTTTCCCAAAAATTTTTTTTTAATTTTTCTAAAAATAAATTTCCAAAAAAAAACCTTTAAAAAAAATTTTCAAAACATAATTTTCCAAAAAAAAACATTTTTTAAAATTAAAAAAAAATAACTTTCCAACAAAAAAACAAAAAAATTTCAAAAAATAATTAAATATTAAATTTTTTCCAATGAAAAAAAATTTTTTTTTTTTTGAAATTTTTTCTAAATTTTCTAAAGTTTTCTTCTTTAATTTCAGACAAATCAAGCAATTTTCTTGGTTATCTTCAAAAAATTACAACAAATTCCAACTTTTTTTCAGTTCCGCACACTGGCCGAATCGTCCGAAGCGCTGTTCTCGCTTCTCAACGGAGACGACATGTTCGCCACGTTCTACACGATCAACGACTCGAATACGGTTATCAAGGTGAGCGAAATTATGAGAAATTGCAAAAATCCATGCGAAAATGAATGATGGAACCAATTTTCTCTTCTTTGAAAATTTTGAAAAAAATTTTTTTTTCCATTTTTCATTTTTTCTGTAAATCTTGTCAAATTTTTCAAAAAATCATGGAATCCTCCAATATTTCCCTCTATTAATAAATCTATCAATATTTCCAGGTATTCGGAACAGTCTACATCTATCTCTTTGTCTCCCTATTCATCTACGTCGTCTTATCACTCTTCATCGCCATTATCATGGATGCTTACGAAGTTGTGAAGGTAATATTGCTAAAAATAGCTTGAAAACCAAAAAATCAAAAAAAAAAACGACTCTCCAGACAGGAGGAATAAGACAAAAATAAACACTAGAAATCTGATGAAAATGACGGAAAAATGAGGGGTGAAGAGGATGAGAAATCCCCGGAAAATATCAACAAATGAGCCGTTTTCTCCATTAAAAGCTCAATTTTCCCCTTTTTCGAAGGTTTTACCACTAAACTGACAAATTTCAAAAGAAATTAGATTCCTTATCACTATCAGCCCCTCCCCCTTATCACGAGCTTATCACCCGGTTCCCCTCATTAGCCTTCATTCTCTTCCTAATCTTTTCAGTTAATTAGTGGGCCCAGACCATGAGATTTCCTCGTGGAATCCCGTGATAATTGGAAATTTGATCAGGAAGTTGGTTGTTATGATAATAGTGATAGCTTATCACTGATAAGGAATATGGCTAAGTGGTAGGTTGAAAGATCATGTCCAAAAATGAGGAAACGTTGGCGTTTTAGGATAAAAATAAGCTGGGAAAAGTGTTTATAAAAATCTAGATTTGAAAACAAAAAAAAACAAGTGGGTCTCGCCACGAAAGTGGTTTCTGGCTATAATACGGCTTCTGGAAAAGGTTTTGACACCTTTTCTGATAAAAATGGGTAAATTGGCTTGATTTCAATCATTTCCAACCAAATTCCTGCTGTTTCCAGCGATTTTTAGTGAAAATTAGGTGTTTATGGTAGAAAGCGGCAAAATACCCAAAAATGCATGTTTTTGTACTGAAAATTAGTGGAAACTGCTGGAATTTGGCTGGAAATGTTTGAATTCACGTCATCTTACCCGTTTTCCACAGAAAAAGTCGAAAAACCTTGTCCAGAAGCCGTATTTCAGCTAGAAACCATTTTCGTGGCGAGACCTGGTGGTGGCAATAATAGGAAAATCCCTATTTCCAAAAAGAAGTATCTTTAAATGCAACTTTCTCCCATTTTTCCCAGGACCGCTACTCGGACGGCCTCCGCTCTCTGGAACAACGTGGATGTCTCAAGGACTTTGTCGAAATGATCCCTCCGCCATCGGAACTCGGCTCTCCGACGACTCGATCCGCCTATGCTCCGGCCAATTTGCTCAATTTGGGTCGGTGCGTGCTTGTTGAATGGGCTCTGCTTTGTTTCGTTTTGTAGCTGTGATTGGTGATGGTGGATGAGTTGATATTACTAATTTTCAAATTTACAAGAAAAAAATCAAAGTTTAAAATACGTTGTGGGACCTGATTTAGAATCTAATGAAGTTTTGGGTCCCACCACGAAACAAGAACAAATATTCCGTACTAACTGTCTTGTAATGTGATGTTTTCACTAATTTTTCTAACATTCCATGTTATTGCCGTCCCGCGGTGAGCCACCTCATGGGATCTCGCCACGAAAATGGTTTCTGGCTGAAATACGGCTTCTCGACAGGGGTTTTTGACTTTTTCTGATGGAAAAGGGTGGATCCAATAATTTCCAACCAAATTCCAGCAGTTTCCACCGATTTTTAGTGAAAATTAGATGTTTTTGGTAAAATGCAGCAGAATACCCAAAAACTCATGTTTTTGTACTGAAAATTGGTAGAAACTGATGGAATTTTGGTTGGAAATGATTGAATTCATGTCATTTTACCCATTTTTATCAGAAAAAGTGCCAAAATCATGTCCAGAAGCCGTATTATCGTTGCAACTCAAAAGTTCATCGGGTAGATTTACGGAGTTGCGGGTCTCGCCACGCGCGAAAGCAAAACGTGCTGCGCCTTTAAAGTACGGTAGTTGCGCAATTTGTCTTTTTCCACTCATTTTCCTCATTTTCCTCGTTTTTTCAACCGATTTTCGCATTTTTTACACAAAAAATACTCGTTTTGTGCTTTTTTTGATGTAAAAATCGCGAAAACCGGTTGAAAACCCGAGGAAAATGAGGAAAAATAGTGGAAAAAGACAAATTGCGCAACTACCGTACTTTAAAGGCGCAGCACGTTTTTCTTTCGCGCGTGGCGAGACCCGCAACTCCGTAAATCTACCCGATGAACTTTTCAGTTGCAACGATAATATTCCAGTCTGAAACCATTTTCGTGGCTAGACCCATCAGGTGACTCGCCGCAAGACGGCAATAATAACTATAACCTAACTTTTTGTAGTGCAGTCCATATAATTGCATTTTCTGATTTTTTGAGTTTCTTTTTTCCGTTTTCAGCGGCTGGCAACGACTCGAGTAGAGCTCTCCGAGCCCTGAACGCCATCGACAACGCACGGGATTGGTTGAGTAGTCTGCGGCAGGGAACTAGGTAACATTTGTGTTTTTAACAGGATTTTTAGATAAAACATGATTGCTACAGTAACCTAGATTTTTTGATTTTTTAAAAAACATTTTCTTAAAGTCTGTTGTCTTGTTATTAACCAAAAACGGAAACAAAAATTGAATAACAAGACTACTGTAAATGATTCTAGCTTTACTTTTCAAATTTTACTTTTTTTTATTTTAAAAAATCAAAAATTCTATGAAATTCTTTTATTTTTTGCAGGTTCGAATCATTTTCCAATCCGCTAAACGACGATTCGGTTCAAATTGAAGACGGTTTTTCAAATGCTCAAGATGCTCAGAATAGACCTGCGAATGTGTGAAAATTCTGAATTTCCCTATTTTTGTTGTATTTTTTGTCCAAAAATTTGTCTGTACCCTGAGCTTCATGTCCCTTTCTTTTTTCTATTTATTTCTTTCCTCCTTATCAGTCTACTTATCATCTGTGTTTGGTGCTATGTATGTTTTTCCAGAAAATTTGTGATATTGATCCTTATGTTGTGATCATCTGTGTCCTTTTTTGAATTGTATCGATTTTTCAGGATTTTTTGATTTTTTCAAAAATTTCAATTTTAATAATAATTATTGATTGATCAATATTGATCAATATTGATCAAAATCGTTCAAAATTTCCGGAAACAAATTTTTATTTTTATTTAAAAACCGAAAATTTAATTAATACAATCTCTAGTCTCTCCGGAGAACTTTCCAGCCAATTGAAGTGTTCCAAAGTCGAAAATCTTCTTCGGATCCTTTCCGCTGGAGATGTACTTGCTTGGAATATAAACTGTAATCTTCCGTTGGCAAGGCTTAATTCCATCGTCACAATCGTGATAGATATTGATTTTTGGCTCGATCGATGTGAATTCGTCGGCCGATCCGGAAAGGTCAAAGTGTCCCGAGGAATCGGTTTTTCCAGAAGCCATCAGCTCGTCGGGGGACACTGGAAAATGAACACATCTGAATCGCACCCCTTTGAAACCCAGAAGTTCCAATTTTCAGCTAAAAATCTCAAAATGTCGTCAAATTCGGTGTAAAGTCCGCAAACACCAAATGCATCGGATTTGACGCGCAAATACAAAAAAGCAGAAAATTCAAATTTTCAGCTAAAAAATTCAAAATGTCGTCCAATTCGGTGTAAAGTCCGCAAACACCAAATGCATCGAATTTGACGCGCAAATGCAGAAAAAACGGAAAAATTGAATTGTAGTTTTGATAAGCTGATAAGAATAGAACTCACACTTATCCTCATCATAAATCTTGACCTTGACCCCAGCTGCTGGCTTATCTTCGCATATCAGTACCCCCTTGACTCCGACTGATTGGGTACGTCCCAAAGAGAGGATTACTGTAGGTAGGGAGAGCAGGATGAGGGTTTTGAGCATTTTTGGGACTGGAAATCAAAAAAAAATCAATAAATCGATAAATGAAATATCTGGAAGATTCTGGAAGAAAGTAGAGAGAATTAGCGATGGAGCGCACTTTCAAAATTTTGAAACAAAGGTTTTTTTTTCAAATGTTCATAAAGAAAGAACCAAAGAAGACAGTTGTTTGTGTCTTCTTTCTCGTAAAAAAAGAAAAAACCTTGATTTTATTTCCCAATCATCTATCATTCAGTAGCTACTGATAAGGGTGATAACGGATAGGCTCCGCCTACTTTTTTTGTTTGGGGAAATAATAAACTTTTGAGAAAAAGTCAAGTTGACAGAAGGGAAAGATAGAAAGAGAGAGATAGAGATCAGAAATTTCAAAACTGAAAAATTGGATCGGGTTGACAAATTTATGGTATTGGAAAAAATTGATGAAAAAAAATTATTTTCACAGAAAACCGGTTCAAGATGATCAAAAAATTTGAAAAAATACTTCAAAGGTTCTGAAACTAAAAAAAAATAAAAAAAAAATTTTTTTTAGTTTCTCAAAATTCAGAAGACTTTCAGAAGATGCCACTCATCTGAATTTTGCGAAATGCATTTTTGGAATCTGTAATCATATTTTAGGGCCTGCCTGTTAAAGGAATGCTCCACCCTCAAAAATCCTAAATTTAATTGGAATTTCTTGTGCTTCGCGGCGTTATTGCTAAACACAGCGACAACGGAATATCGGAGCATCGTACTAAAAGTTTGATTTTTCGCGTTAAAATCGCATAAAAATTGAAGCTACAGCTGAAAAGAGCTAAATTGGGCGATAAATTTTGAAATTTCAGAAAAATTTTCAGAAGACGTCACCTATCTGAATTTTGTTTCAAATGGCTTCATTTTCCGTAAAACCTCTATTAGAAGGGCACCCAATAGTTTGTCTTTGAGCTTCACTATCTCAAAAACTAGAAGAGTTATCAAAAAGTTGTCAACTGCAAAGTTGTAGTTCTAATCTTCGTCTACAACTTTGCAGTTGACAACTTTTTGATAACTCTTCTAGTTTTTGAGATAGTGAAGCTCAAAGTCACCGTAAACGGTAAATGTTTTAGGATCCTGAAAAAAACCAAAGTTTTGACCCAGTTTTTCAAAATTCTGAACTTGAGCTTTTTTCATTTTTTTTCAGAAGACGTCACTCATCTGAATTACAAATAATTCTCATCAAAATTTTTTTTCACAGAACTTCAGCTTGGAGCAAAATCTATGATTTTTAACAAAATTAAAAATTTTTCCGAAATAAATAGTTGTTCTATTCAATGACCCAATGTTGACTCATACTGTAGTTGAACATATATTTCGGTCCCATATGACATCATTTTCGTGATTCCTGAGTCATAGAGGAAGTGTCTCCAAGAAAACCATTCAATATCATCTTTTCAACTTCCGATGGGGGCAAGAGACTATTTAAAAATGAGAAAATGACCGGTCCTGTTTACCGAATAGAAGAAGAAGAAGAAGATGTTATCAGTTGTGATAAGAAAACAACCGTCGTCTTCTTCTGAAGACTTCTTATCACTTTCAGTAGTATCACTACTTTGTCTTTGTCTTCGATAGCTTCCACTTTTCACTTTTTCTCTTTGTTCATGGAAAAACTACTTTTGGGGGTTAAAATAAGCTGTTTTTAAGTTTATCAGAACGTTTTATTGATAAAAATAACTGATACGATTTTCAGGGATTTTTCAGAAAAATTTCAAAAAATTTTCAAAAAAAAAATTGAAAAAAAATTTTTTTTTTTTCAAATTTCTCGTTTTATTTCGCAAAACTACAGTAATCTCATTTCCATTCCCATTTCCAGAATGAACATCCTTATCACTATCCTCCTTATCACCATCCCCTCGGCCTTTTCGATCGGTTTCAAGCAGTCCGTAGCTGTAAAAGGAAAGCTTTTGTGCAATGACGAGCCAGCGAAAGATGTCCGAATCAAAATGTATGATAAGGATTTGTGTAAGTGCGCTCTATTGAGAAACGCCGGGAAATTCAAATTTTCTTTCCAGTGGTTGACACCAAATTAGACGATAAGACTTCAGATGGAAATGGAGAATTCTACTTAACAGGTGGAGATTCAGAGGTGATCACTGAATTTTTGAATTTTTGAATATTTTAATGTTTTTTCAGATCAGCTCAATTGACCCTAGAGTGAATATTTATCACGATTGTGACGATGGGTGGACGGTAAAAATCAAAAAATTCTAGTTTTTTCTCAAAACTTCCATTTTCAGCCTTGTCAACGCCGCTTGACAATTGGAGTTCCTGACAAATACATCACCAATGGAAACACACCATCAAAAGTGGGAAAATGGAAGTGCGCTCTGTTGATAATCTCGTTTTTGCAGGTTTTCGATTTGGGAACCATTCAATTGGCCGGAAAATGGGTTGGAGAGACCAGAGATTGTATTCACAGACATTAATTTCACTCCACCTCAACTTTTTGAATTTTTTGTGCTTCCAAAATATATTTTCACCTTTCCTGATTACGATTCGATGAAAAATACCATTTTTCAGCGGAGAAATACGCAATTCCCTAGAAAATTTGAAGCCCGTCGTTTCCTGCAAAAAATTCCGTTAAACTGAGCGCGCTGAAATTTCGGAGCGTCGTAGTGTTGAATTTCGATTTTTTAGGCGGGTTACGGTACGCAATGTCGTCAGTTCCTGCGCAAAGTGTACACTTTTTCTGCAAACACCGCCTTGCTGCAATTGCAGCCGCATTTGAAAATAGTTTTTTGCAACTAAAAAGCCGATTTTCTCGGCGAAAAATTATTTTTTCTGGAAAAAAATCGGTTTTAGTAAAATGAGAGCAGAAAAAAAAATGTGAAAATGCGAAAATCTCAAAATTAATTTTTTGATAATGAAATATTGATTTTCCTCTACTTTTGCAATTTTATTTCGAAACATAAAAATAACAGAAAAATGCGAAATCAATAAGAAAATCAGTGCACAGTTCCAGACTTCATGAGAATCACATAAAGATAATGCCACGCCCAGTGTGCTTCTACGAACTCTCTCTCCCCTCCATCGAACTCCGAAGCCTTGACGACCTTGACGACTTCATCGTTTTGCATGACGAGCCCTGAAATAACAATCACTTTTCCAATTTCCCACAAATCGGCCTCTATCACCTGCAATCTTATAAGTCTTGTCGGCGATTCGAATGGATTCCCTGAGGTTGAGTAGCAAGTTGTGACTATCCGATGAACTGTTCTCCAGAATTATAAATTTGGAAGTCTTGAAAACAGTGTTGCTCTGAGTCTCGTGTTCGCAGTTGAATTGAACGGGAGAGTCCCTCTTGTTATCAATGATCTGATCAAGAATCCCGAATCGCATCTTTAGCTTCAACGTGAAACTTGTCTTTGTTGAAGTGACAAGAGCAGAGTTTTCACAGGAATCCCCGAGACATTTGGCTGTTCTTTGGATCGACAATCGCAGGAGGAATTTAACAGAGTTGGGAAGCTTCTAGAAAAACGAAAAAGGTTCTGGAAGCTTCGTGGCAACTCACACTGATCATCTTCTCGAGCATTCGTCTAAATCCCACTATTCCTTCACACGGATCGATGATCGGTTCGGAAGAAAGTCCCAACAGCTCGCAAATGAACAACAGAATCGCAGAGACAGTGGCAAAGTCCGAGCTATCAGGCATAGTGGAAACACTTATAAATCGCAGTTGACAAGTGATAAACTCGAGTTGTTTTCCTGGTTTTGTACTCTTTTTTTGCCACGTCAACTTTCCACGTGTTTCTTGCCCCCTGGCCTTTCCCGCGTGAATTTTGGCTGATTCGAATTCTTATCAATGAAACGTGACCCTTAATGTGTTCTCCCATATGCCACGTAAATCCTTATTCCCAGAAGCGAAAGCTTCACTAAAAATCCGTCGGAAAACTAAAGAATGACTGACTTCGAAGCGAAGATCGCCACTTTGGAAAATGTCAAAAAAACCCGCGGAACCTCGCAGAAGGTAAGTGCGCTCTAATGCGAATCGTCAATGATTATTTCCAGAAGATCACCCAAAAATCAATCGCCCAACTGATTCCGCCGTTTATCGGAAGCATTTGCAAATCGCCAAAGTTCACCGAATTCCGCATCAACTACGATGCTCCGACTAATCAGTCAGTTATTGATTTATTGATTTATTGATCTCCATTTCTGTGCAGGACCACTGTGAAATACTCGATCACTTGGGAAGATGAGCTGGGATCGAATGAGAAGTACGAGCAGATTCTGAACAAGCAGGGTCTGCCGAAGAAGTTCGGTGGAGCGCGTTTGCAGTGGATCAAGAGTGCGGGAGATAATGGAAGGTGGCGGGAGTAGAAGAAGTTCGATTATTGATTGTTTTTCCAGCTCGCACGTCAAGCCAGAATCCGCTGACAGCGGCTCTGAGACCAACTGTTCGATGTCGGCCGAGAAGAGCACGAGTACCGTATCCTCGCAGGCTCCGCCCACTTTCCGTCTCGCTTATCCTTCCAATAATGAGATCATCGGAGTGAAGTTGGTGATTATCGAGAAGGCCGACAAGAAGGGAATGATTCAGTTTGTTTTGATTATTGACTTTCTCAATTATCGATTGATTTTCGCAGCACCCGTGCCGAACTCGAAGCCCAATCCGACGTGAAGATGAGCAAAGTGGTGCATTCGCTGCTGCAGCGCCGTCAACGGGATGCGCCGGAGTACCTGAAGCGGGGAACCCTGTACTACGCGGAGCTGCAGCCGGACTGGTCCAGAAAACTGCGCAAAGTGCACTCGAAGGACTTTGAGAAGCACTCGTTGTACGCTTTCCCGCAAATGTGAGATAGGCTTCTGGAATTTTTAAAGTTTTTCAAAATTTCAGCGCCGAATACATTCTCTTCGTTTTGGATATGGGAAGATTCGTCGAGAAGGGCGCCAAGATTTCTCTCGAATAATTGATTTTTTGCAGCATATGAATAAATGATTTTCACCAGATTTACAAGACATTTACACAAAAAAACGGGGCACTGATCACATTAGAAAATTAAGAAAATCCGAGAAACTTGGGGGTGTAACCGACGAAAGGGGAGAGCAGAGCAATATGTTCAAAAATAAGAGAAATTGCGAGAAGATTGGGGAGAAATACCGGAAAATGGGGGAGAATAGTCCGGGATAGGGGGAGATTCACGAGGATTTAGAAAAATAGAAAAAAACTGGGGAGAGAGGATTTTCTACAAGAGACACCAGGGAACCATTGAAAAATAGGGAGAAGCTACAACAAAAGAAAATATTTTGAAAAAATGAAGAAAACGGACCAGCACTCAATCGATAATTTGGGGATGGGACTTTTGGATTTCCAGAAATTCAGGATTTCTTAAAATTCAGAAATCTACTTTAAAAATTGCGGTTCAAAAGATATGCGCAGAGAAATTCACACGAGAAGTTGGGGAGAGAAGGATTAATAAAACAAGAGATGGGTGATAAGATGATAAGAAAAAGAAGAAGGAAGAGCTTAGGAGAATCGGGAAAATTCTGGAATCCTTCCCTCATCTCCCAATCTCTCCTATTCCCCATTTCCCATCTCAAATCGAGTCCATATTTCCACGATAAACATCGCTTCCGCTGTTGCTGGAGGTCTCTCCGGTCGAGTCGGTTCCACTTTGGCTGCTGCTCAGACCGCCCATCAGATTCCACAGATCTTGCGGTGGACGCAGGAAGCCGATGACGACGGTCACATTGTCGCCGGAGCCTTCTTCGATGGCGGCACGGCACATGTGACGGGCGAGGTCCGTGTAATCTGCAAAATGGAGAAATGGAAAGGCCCAGTTGATAACATTTCCCTCACCTCTAACCGGATGACTCTGCACAAACTTCTCGACCTCTTCGTACAACTTGCGGACATCGAACACATCCGACACTCCATCGCAGGCCAGCAACACCAAGTAGTCGCCTCGTTCGATGACTTCACGGGCCGTCTCCGGCTGATTCGAGATCATCGGCCGTCCCTGAACGTCTCCGAGGGCTCTGGTCAGGTTGAGCACTCCGTTGACACGGAGCTCGCCGCCGATCACGAACAGTTGACCACCGCACTCCTCGACACGACGTGCTTCTGCCGGATCCGATGGAGAGTGCTCGCGGGTGACTTTGCGGAACTCGATGTTGTTCATGATGTATCTGGAAGTTATTTTTGAAGCCTCTTTCAAAAAAACAAGCTCACCCCGGCGAGTCTCCCAACCAAGCGAACGCAATCTCCTTATTCTCGACGTCAACGGCACAACACACGGCAGTCGTGCCACCCTTCCACTGCTCCTTCTCGCTTCTGACGGTCAGACGACGGTCGAGTTGATTCAACGCGTTCGTCAGCGTCTCCGTGAGGTCTCCGGCGTCTGCGAGGGCTTGCTGACGGGCCAGGAGCCATTCCTCCCACATGTGACCGGCTGCGTATTGCGAGCATTCGGTGCCACCGTGACCGTCGAAAACGGCGAGCAGAGCGATCGGGTCCTGGAAATTGGCATGGTTTTCAGAAATCCAAATTTTTGAAAAATAAAAATGCCAACTCACATTTCCGCGATTGATGTAGAGTCCGCTGGGATAGGCGAGGAACCGATCCTCCTGCTTGTGGCGGTTTCCCTTCTTCTGATCGGCGGATATGTAGATGCCGGACCACTTGTCGTTGAGAGCCTCGACGTGGCGACCGTCGGAAACAAGGATCGAGTCGGCCGATGGCCACATCTCGTCTCCGAACTTCTTCTTGATCTCCTCCGTGCCCTGGAATTCATATTTTGTTAGGGTTTTTTTTTTTAACAATTACCTGATTCTCATAGACGCCCGCCTCGTATCGGATCTTCTCATACTCAGTTCCCATCCGAGATTCCGTCTGCTTCGTCAGCAGATAAGCGAGATAGTGACAGTAGTCGGCCATCTGTCCGCGAGCCATCAACTTCTGGAACATTGCGTGAACGGCGTCTCCGAAGAGGTCGTGGGCGGGGCCTTGAGCCACTTGATGACGGTAGCGGACTGGGACCACGGGCGGCTCGGGGACCACTTCTTCGGGCGATGCTCCGGGCAGTGGTTTGTGGCGTTGGAGACGTTTCTCGCGCTCTTCGACTTCACGCATTTCCTGTTGGAACGTGTCTTCGAGCACGCGACGGACAGAGTACTGACGGTCAGCGAACAGGTCCTGCAAGATGGGGAGAATAGGAAAATTAGGAACTTTTTGTAATTTAGGTTTGGTCTCAACAGTTCTATAAAACCGTTTTTCATTAACTTTTCCAAAAAAGAACTCACGAGAAACTTGGTGTCCCGCTCTTCCTTTATTTTCTGCATATCGATTGGAGCTTCAGGTTCTGGGGAACCCATGGCTGAAAAGTGAATGTAAAAATGATCAAGAATGATCAATGTTTAGAAAGTATTCGAAATCGAAGCCTCATTGAGAAACGATAAGGGAAAATTGAAAAATAATGGAATTTTTTTTCAAAAAAAAATTTTTTTTTTTTAAATTTTTAAAAAAATTTCAGAAAAAACAAAACAATAGTGATTATCAACAACAGAAAATCCAAAAAAATAACAAAAATTTCAAAACAAATATTTAGGTCGATTCTTCCGTCAATTCTACGCGTTTTGCGACTTTTCCGACGGCTTTCTTCTTCTTTTCCGACAGTTTCTCCTTGTTTTTCAGCTGGCTTTTCAGCGATTTTTTCATCTGAAAAAATAATATAAAAAATGATGAGAAATTTTATTGATAAGGAATAGTAGTGATAAAGAATTGATGTTTGATCCTTTGGGAAAAGTTGAAAATTACGAAATCCTAGAATAAGATATTCAGAAAAATCAATTTCAACCTGATTTTTTCGAATTTCCCTATAAAATATCACAAAAACCTCCAAAATGCTTCTAAAACTTGGAGAAAACAGAGAAAACGAGCACATTGGAGAGGCCTATTTGCACGTTCGTTTCCGTTCGTCATGACTCATTTTCGCGGCGAAAAGAAGCGAAAAATGAGAGAAAAAGACGAAAAGAAAAGCGGGAAACGATGGGGGGAATGGAGTGCACATAAACCCATTTTACACTGTACAATCTGGAGGAAACAGGGCGTCGAGAATGGGATATTTAACAAATTCTTTAGGAAGGATCTCCTTTTGATAACGTCTTCCGAACGTGCATAGTCCGGAAAATCTGCTTTTTCTTTCCAATTTTCCGGAGAACCCCAAAAAGTTCCTTGTGGTTAATTTTCAGATGGACGAATTGTATTTCACAGAATTTCATAAGTCCATTGCATGTTATTTCATTCATCACCAAATTAGCCGACACAAAGTTTTCCAGTTTCGAAACTCGAACCAGCACCTCTCGGGTACCGCTCATCGACGCACACCACTCGGCTAACCGTGCATCACTGCCAAGTGGCTTTCAGCTTGTAAAAGAGCGCGTTCTTCTACTCACCGAATTGCTGTCATCACTCCTGGCGGCCTGCCTGGTCTTCCTCTTCCACTCCTTCGTCTCTTCCATCTTCTGGTGCAACACATCGATGGCATCGTTTCCGACGGATCTCAACTTGGCCACTATGTCCGGAGTGATGTACTTGGTGCGCATCGAATCGGATCCATCGGCTCTCGGAAGGGGAACCGAGAGTTCCTGACGGAGCTGTGCTTGGAGTTGTCGGCTCTTCTTGATCATTCCGTCGACTTCCGAGTTCAGACCGACCATCTCACGATTTCGGGTCTCATCGTAGTTCAGATCGGCTTCACGGGCGGCTTTTTCGAACCAAGACTCCGAGAGTTTGATCTAGAAAAAAACACGGAATGATAGAAAACAACAAATGGCAACTACCTTCTTGCTTCTAAACTCCAGAGTATCGATTTCGGAAGCGAGTCGGACACGTTTTTTGATGGCCAACATGAGCGGTTCGAAGTCGATCGGGAAGATGTCGAGGTCTTGCACTGGAAAGAATGAAGCGTTTGGAATGTCAGATTAGAAAGAAAATCATATCTCTATCAAAATTTGTATGAAAATCTATTTCCCTGGAAGCCCTGGGAGCTAAAGAGAAAGTGTTTGGTGTTCAGGCATTCATCAGATCTGCGGTTTTTCTTTTCACTGCTTTTCAAAGCGTCATGTTAGTTCATCATTGAGTTAGCCACCGGTTGCCACTTTCCCAGCTCCGAGTTTATCCACAAATTATTGGAATTCGTCAAAATCACTCACTTCTATTCAATCCCTTGCACAGTTTCACATAAAACTGTCTGCTCGGCGGATCGACCAACACGACCGTAAGTCCACGATGCGAAGCACGGGCGGTTCTTCCACTTCGGTGAATGTAGATCTCGACCTTCTTGGGCACCTGATAGTGGATGACGTGGTCGATTCCCTGAATATCAAGACCACGGGCGGCGACGTCGGTGGCCAGAAGCACTGCGTTCTTGGACTCGGAGAACTTTTCGAGGTTCTTCAGTCGTTGTTTCTGGATCATTTTGGCGTGGAGGATCATCGGATCGAGAGCGACGGCTTTCAGGATACTGTAGAGACGGCGGGCCGCGTCGACCGAGTTTACGAAGACGATGGTTCGGCCGGGGTAGCGGGAGAGCAGGTAGACGAGCGAGGTGTCCTGGAAATGGAACATTCGTTGAACATTTCTGCAGAATCTACTCACCTTCTCCACCAAATTGCCACAATTGATGCGTGCCTCGACAAGACATCCAGCCGTACCCATTTGCCGGGTCAGATCGATGACTTTGTGCTTGTTCTCCCGAAGACCCGTCAGTTTGATGAGTCTCTGAATCTTCTGCTGTGAGCTCAGCTCCTTGTTCTTCTTCTTCTCCTCTTCAGCGACATCCTGGGCTTTGGCAAAGGTCAAGGTGGCTGAGAAAACGAGAGTTTGGAGTTTCTCTTTGTCGGATTCTTCATGAATCTTGTTCAAAATGAGCGTCAACTCGTTGAAGTATCCCTCCTCGACCATCCGATCCGTTTCGTCCACCACCAGACACTTTAGATCCTTCCACTCGGCCAGATAACTGCCCTCTTCCGCCGCTTCCATCATAGCCCACAGACGTCCCGGAGTGGCCACCAGAATATCCGGAGCTTTCTGGAGAATGATGCGCTCCTGTTTCACTTGAGCCAGTCCTCCCACAATCGACATTGCCACCAGTTTAGTGGGAACGATCAGTGCCGAGATGTGCTTCATGATTTGGATGACGAGTTCACGGGTTGGTGCGACGATCAGCGCTCGTGGTCCCTTGTTCTTGGGCTTCGGGGTGTCAGCATCTTCGGAAGATTCAGCATTCAGCTCGAGAAGCCGGGCGACCAGCGGGATTCCGAAGGCTAGTGTCTTTCCGGATCCGGTTTCGGCGGCTCCAAGGACGTCTTGACGATCGCGAACAGCGACTGGGAGCACGGCGGATTGGATGGGGGTGGGCTCGGCGAAACTGGAAAAAGTGAGTAGAAAATTGGAGGACTGAAGATAGAAAATGTGTGGGTAAACCTAAGCAGTTCTCAGAATGAACCATTTGCATTGATTTCTTATGTTTTCGTTGATCTCGTCATAGTTAGCAAGAACTTCCACATTGCCGACGCCGCCTTGTGATAGTCGGTCATGCATTCGCTGCAACTAAATATGGCGAGAAGCAGTGCACGTAGGCGGGGAGCTTTTGGAACTGAACTCGGGAAGCATTTGCAGGGCGACTTGGAAACATATTGGGAAGCGAGCTATTAGCAGACTAGCGATATGTGTGCTGGAACTCACACACCGACTTCCAAAAGCTCCCGCCGCCCACGCACGTCGGCAGCTTTTCGCCATTTCTAGCCGCAGCGACCTGTCGGTTGCTGTGCGCACGCGTAGCCTAGTGGTCTAAGGCGGCTGAAAGCGTGTCGAAATGGTCGTGCACTTAATGATGACGAAAAAAGTCGATCCGTTGAGAGAATAAATGAAACAATTGCCATGGTCTGAGGATGCATTCGACCAAACAACACTTTTTCCCCTACACTACGCGGTATGCACAGCAACAGAGAGGTTCGGCAGTTCGAAGCGTTCCAGCTTTTTCTCGCCATACGGGTAGCCTAGTGGTACAAGGCGCTGCCAAACGTCTCGGATCGCGCATTCGATGATGACAATTCCGTACTGTTTAAAAATTAGTGATAAAAACATTTCTTTGAAGATTGCCACACTTTTTTCCTGCACGGATAACGAACTGAAAACCAGCGAACCCTTACCCCATCTCCTCAACCGCTTCCAAAATCTCATTCGGCAAGAAGAAGAACTGTTTCCAAGCCGACACATCCGTCTTCGCCTTCTTATTCTTCTTTCTCTCACTCTTCACATTATTCTCGTTTTTCTTGCGTTTCTCTCCGACTTTCTGCGATTTCTCCTCATTTTCTGCGGTTTCCTCCGTTTTTCCAGCCTCTTTTTCCTCCTTTTCCTTCTGTTTTCGTCTCGCCAACCGCTCCTTTTTCAGTTTCCTGTTTTGAGCCATTTGCTCTTTTCGACGCAATTTCTTGGCCAAACGACGCTCTTCCGTCGATTTCTCCTCAACTGAATCCGCTGCGGGTTCTTCGGTTTTAGTAGCGGATTTTTGCTTTTTCTGGAATTCCATTTCCAAAATGTCCGAACTTTCTACAATAAGCCAACCTGTTTCTTCTTCTTCTCCGGTTTCCCGTCACTTTTCGCTGCGAGACCCTCGGGAAGGACTTCTTCGAAAGAGCCCAGAAACTGGAGCATGTCATCGTCGAAATCACCGTCAATCTCCACATCGGCTGTTTGCCATTCGGCGTTTTTCGGTAACGAGACTTGGGCCATCTGAAGCGAAAGCATTGCAGTTTTTTTTGGAAAAAACAATCAAAATTTTCCAAAAACTACAAAAAAATCAAAACAAATATTCAAAGAGCTCAAAAACTCTGAAAACCAACAAAAAATGAGGAAAAAAAATAAAACAAATTGAATTTTCTTTTCTTCAAAAAACAAAAAGGAAAAATTAACAATTTCAAACTCCAAAAAAAACGAATCAGCTGATAACAACAATTGATAACAAAACAATATGAATAAAGATCAACAGCAAAATAAAAAAGAAAACAATTTGTTCAAGCATCAGATTCCTCGTCTCCAGATCCGTCTCCCGAATCAAAGTTGCCCTCCAACTCTTCCATTTCCTCCTCATCACTGTCCTCTTCTTCTTCTTCCTCTTCATCGTTATCATCATCACTCTCCACATCTTCTTCCTTCTTTTCCGCCGTCTTACTCCTCATTTTACACACCCATCCCAGTGCGAACTTGTTCTGATTCGCCAGTTTCGTCACGTATTGAGTCTGTTGAGTGATGATTTGCTGGATTCCGGTGAGAGTTGCCACGTCGGCACGGCCTTTCAGGTGCATTCCGTGAGATTTCAGGACTGCCGAGAGCCAGAGCTGCAAAAATAGAGGTGAAGAATGAAGAAAAGGAAACGAACATTTATCATCAAGTTTCTGGAACGCGTTGTGCATTTGATGATGATTCATATACGCTGCGCTTTGAAAATCAGTGAGAAAAACTGATTTCTGAAGTAGTGCTTGACCACAAGACACCTTTTCGCTCTGCCAACATCATAAATATCGAAAATAGTGTCTTGTGGTCAAGCACATCCTCAGAACACTGTTTTTGTCACTGATTTTCAAAGTTGCAGATACAGCTCATCATCTAGTGCGCGACCATTTCGTTCGACGCCGCCTTTTACCACTACACCACGCGTGCGCCCATCAACGGAGAGGTGTCTCGCCTTGATATGGCGCGAAGAAGCCGGCGCGCGTGGGCGGCGTGCTCACCACACTGGCTGATTTTGAAAGCTGCGAAGGAAAAGTCCCGCACCTGATAGAAATGAACATGTTTCGTCGACGACATCACATTTCCTTCGGACATCCATTTGAGGAGGCGTTCGGCGTAGAGGAGCGGCAAGGCCCTGGCGACGAGAGGGACTGGAAAAGCCAAGATTAGGAGGGATCTCAAGTAAAGGACATACTTTGAGTGACACTGGTCGATTCCAGACAGTCCGTAATGAATTGCCCGTCGTTGAGACGGAGAGAAGCCATCAAAGCCGTCGAGTAGTCGTTCATTGAGAGAGCTCTGGAGAGAAGGGACTATTAGCTGACATTGAGGAATCATTAAAAAAGGTGGAATCCTCTCAGAAGCGTATTTCATTCATAATCAGATAAGCCTAAGACAATCATCATCGAGGTGGTGGGCTTTTCAACGCCGCCTTAGACCACTCGGCCACGCGTGCTCACAACTACAGAGAGGTGGAACGGCATGGAATTGCGACAAGCCACGAATCATAACTGTCATGGTGACCGTCAAAGGTATGTATTCTAGCAGAATGAAACTTCACAGCTATAATTGATAAAATGTCCCTACCTCCTGATAATCTCCGGACTTGTCTGAGTGTCCAGCTGGAACGGGTCGAACAATGATACGGTATCGAGTGAATAGACAGCTACTCCTTCGGTGGAACACACTGCGAATCGTCGTCCCGTCGGGCAGTAGGTCAGTTCGTAGACATTGACTTCGGGCCGAGCGCGGCGTTCTCCCAAGTCGAAATTCTTGGTTCCCGGCAGTTTGATGGCCATTTTGTTGCTTCCACTGTCAGAATCCTCATCAGAAGTGTCGACAAGGTTCATGTTTCCGAATTCCGTAAAGTTCCTTCTGTTGAAGTCGAGAACGACTCCATCGAGAGATCGATTCTCGGTGATTGTGAACTTGCGCATGATCATCCGATCGGGTACCGAGTAGAGACAAAAGTTGTTGGACTCTCCGCCGGCCAGAAGCAGATTTCCGTCGGGCGAGAATCGGATCCGCGTGAACGACTTGCTCTTGGCGGCGTTCTGACGGGTGATGGTGTCACGGGCTCCGCGAGCCGGGTCCGTGTCGAGTTTCGTGTCGATCGTGCCCAGATTCAGCATCTCTTTGGACTCGAAGAACGTGATGACACCGTCGGATGTCAGGACAGCGATGACTTCTCCGGAAGGCGAGAACTTGACGTCGAGGGCTTCATGCGAGACTTCGACAGTTTCGGCTTGCGAGTCCACAATGGTCCAGACCTTCATCGTACGATCCCAGGATCCCGAGACGAGGAAGTTGCCGTGGATATCGATAGAGGTGATTGTGGACTCATGACCTGACAGGATATCCAGCAGATGACCTGATTCGAACGACCAGATGTAGATCTGTAACATGTTTCTTGTTTTACAATTTGAAATGTCCCTGATAACTCACATTGAACACCTCTTTAGCACCGGCACACACCAAATCTCCAGCTTTATCAACTGCCAGAGTCGCCAGTTGAGTAGGTTCGGGGCAGACGAGAGTGCGGAAGTTACGGTATCTCTTGAGATCATGAGCACGGACGGTTCCGTCGAGAGAGGCACTGGAAACATAACAATAATCTAGAAGTCAAAAAGAATGTCTTGTGGTTAAACCCATCAGAACCCCAGGAATATTTTCACTGAATTTCAAAGACACAGTAGTCTCGTCATCGAGTTTGCCACAATTTCGACACGTTTGGCAGCGCCTCGTACCACTAGGCTACTCGTGCGCACAGCAACCGAGAGGTGTCCCGGCTTTAAATAGCAAGAAGAAGCGTGCGTGGGCGAACGAGAGTTCCGAAATCGGGGAGTAAGTTCAATATTAGTCGGGACGGGGCTTTGCGATTATGTCTCGAATCGCTCAATTTTTGAAATTGTCTGCCGCTGTCGCCATTATATTCAGCAGAATCACTCTGTTGCTGTGAGCACGCGTGGTGTAGTGTTACAAGGCGCTGCTGAACGTGTCAAAATGGTAGCGCACTCAGAAATTAGTGAAAAAACTGTATTCTGAGGATGTTCTTCACCAAAACAAATGTTTTTCGACGCCGGGAAGATGCTAAAAACCGAAAAATGGTGACATGTGGTCAAGCACTTTCTCAGAATATGGATTTTGTCACAGAATGTTTTCAAATTAAATGCTAGAAGTCATAATTGAGTGCGCGACTTCTCGACGCCGCTTCGTACCACTACACCACGCGGGCGCCCAGCAACACAGCGGTGTTCGTGCTTGAAATGACGAGTAGCGTGGGCAGTGCGCCGCAGCGAGCTTGATCATGGTAACGAATGAATGGGGGACCATCGAAAGGTTCCCAGATTGAGGTCACTTGAGAATAGTGTTCGAAAAGACCTCAAATGTTCTCTACAAATGCCTCACCTCAAAATAGCCCTTCCACTCTGTGTCCACTTGACGGCTGTCACTCCGGCCGTGTGCTCATCGAACGTGACAGTGCAGAACGAGGATCGGCAGTTCCAGATCTTGACCTTTCCGTCTTCGGCGCCAGTGGCGATTTGTCCGCCGTCCGGGGAGTACTCGGCAGTGGTGATGCGGAGCGAGTGAGCCTGTTGCTTCATGACGTACGTCTCGGATTGCCATTCCCACACGACGAGCTGGGCGGCGGAGCCTTTTCCGCAGCCGATTGCGAGCCAATCACCGGACAAGTTCCACGAGACGGTCTGCAAAGGAAGGAAATGGGTTAAAGTTTTAATGTTAAATGAACCTGAATCTTCATCTCCGACACCCTCAAATTGTGAATCAACGCAAAAGTGGGGATCTCGTGAAGAACGATGGCTCCGTTGTTGAACGCAGTCGCCAGAATCTTGGTATCCTTGTGATAATGGGCAGCGGTGACGTCGACCGACTTTCCGGATCCCGCCGATTCGGACAGCCAGTACTTTTTGGTCTTTTCGAAGAAGAGTCGCTGGAATTCGGGTTCCTCTTCCATCTCTTCGTCGAGGTTCTCGGCCTTTGTCCAGGTTCCTTCGACGAGTTCTCCCGGTTGAACGTTGCAAGTCCAGATGTTGGCGAGCCCGCGTTTACAGACGGTGAGCATCTGGAGAAACGGGGATTGAACAAATATATATATTGCTGATCACTCACATCATAGGAATCCTTCAAAAACGTGCAATTCACAATAGTTCCTTTATGGGAAGCCAATGGATGAATGAAGAGATTCTTGAAGTCACGAGCTCCGACGACACGGATCACACGATCATCTCCACCGGAAACGATGAGTCTGGAAAAGTATAAAGATTAGGGAAATCTTTTTAAAATAACCCACTTGGAATCGTCAGACCAATCGACGGAATTCAGTTGTTCACTGCTCAATTTGTAGGTTCTCTGGAGGGACATCGGATGGAATGCCTGTTCCTCGACTCGGCCGATTTCATGAATCTGGAGGTCTGCTTCACGGCCAATGGCAAGGAACCTTCCATTCGGCGAGAACTGAAGCGATTTGATGGTTCGGTTGGCTCGGAATGTGAAAATTCTTGTCTCTGTGATCAGGTTGATGTAGTGAACGTCTCCGCCTGAAAATTGGAAAGAATACACTTATTTTTCATCACATTTAGTTAAAAAAATCAAGATTTCTCTTGATTTCCCGAAAAACTGACGTTCATCAGCTGCCATTAAGTGTGTTCCTGACGCGCTAAGCGAGATCGTTTTGATGTTGAATTTACAGCCGACTTCCACCGTTTTTGAGACATTGCTGAAAGAAAAATATCAAATTTCTTCAGTTCGGACAAATTTCTCTGAAACTTCCAATGCAATTTTAGGAAATTTAGGAAATTGTTCAGAAAACTCACTTTTTCAGATCAAAAATTGACAATTTGTTGCCAATTGGTGAGATTACTGAAAATCCGTCTTTGCTGAACACGACACGACCGTCTCGATAGACCGTTCCGACCATATTTGACAGCTAAATGGGCAAATTCTTGTGATTAAACTTGAAAATTATTGATTTACCTTAAAATTAGTGTCCATTACTGCGCATTCGGTCTGGAAACTGGTTTTCTTTGTGAAAAAAAATCAACAAAAAGATGAAAATAGGCCTTTGGAAAATCACGAGAAATGCGCCATGGCTCACTACTGACGCTTTTCTCGATTTTTGCAAACTTGCTTGCGCGTTTCACGATATTCGCTCAGAAATTCAAAATCTGAAGGGAAAATGCTGTAAACTCGAGAAGAAGGTTGGATTCTGAGAAAACAATTTATTTTACAAAACAATTACTAAATAAATACACAGTATATATTCATAGATTCACCCGAAAAACAATGACACGGTTTAGCAAAATGGGCAATTTTCAGAAAATGATAGGGAGAAATTTAGAAAATATCATCCAACTCTGGCAGTTGGGCTTTCGCGGGTTTCGCTTCGCCTTGGTGCACTCGTCGTATGTGCTTCGTTAGTTCCGATGGCAATGTGTACGATTTGTCGCAGAGATGGCATTGGTTGCGGTCGGTGTCTAGGTGGGCTCGGGCTCGATGGGAGGTGAGAGCGGCACGGGAGGTAAGGCGTTTTCCGCAGTCCTGACAGGCGTATTGATGGGTTGGCTGAAAGAAAAATATGAACACTTGAAGAAGTTTCGAAAATTTTGAATCCTACCGATTCCGTAGACACATATCGAACGGCAGTGACTTTTGGATCGTTCTTGGCTTCTGGATGTTTCCTGCCAACGTGTCGGAGCATTGATTGACGGCTGGCGAAGGCCTCTCCGCAGACTTGACACGACTTGTCCCTGTAGGAAACCACGGGGCTGACCATTGGACTGTAGCTGGGGCCGGGTTGAAGGCTGGTGAAGGAGGCGTAGCTGGTGGTGGACATTGCAGGGCTCGGCGGCACACTCTGCGTCTGCTTCCTCTTCTCGGCCTTTTTCGCAAGGACCTTTTCCTTATTCTTGCAGTACCAAGCGTGTCTGTAGAAAGAGTCGGCGGGAAACCGTTGTTTGCAGCGATCACATTGCTTGATTTCGATGGTATGATCATCCAGGTCAACCGTCTTCTTGTGGTACTTGCGCTTATGTGTGTTCAGAGTTGCGGCGAACTGGAAGACCAGAGAGCACTCGTTGCATTCGAACTCCTTGCGGTGAAGCTTCTTGTGAGACTCGAGGTTTTTGAAGCGTGCGAAGCCGCGTCCGCATATGTTGCACTTGAACTTCTTCGAATCCAGGTCGTGGGCCTTAGTCGTGTGCTCCTGGAGCCCATCTGCATCGGAGAAAGCCTTGGCGCATATGACACAAGTAAAAACGGATCCGGGAGTGAAAACAGTGCCTATCGGCTGATGTCTTTCCTTGACCTCTTTCAGCAGCTGTTTCACTTTCCAGAGCTCATTATCTGCTTCGGTTGAGTCGTCGGCATCGAGACGTTGATGTATGCGCTCCTCCAATCCTTGATAGTAATCCTTGCGTTCGTAGGGATACTTGATCTTCACGTCTTCCTTTTCTTCGTCACTGTCTTCTTCTTCTGGGCCGTCTGGACTGTCCGGAATGGCGATCTCATCGGTGGGTTCCTCGTCGAATCCGAGTTCTTCGACGAAGCGGTGGAAATCTTGGACATTCTGGAAAAAGAATAATTGGAAAATAGATTTGATAATGAGAAGAACTCAGCATAAGATATCTGAGTAGGTTTAATTTGCCCAAGTTTGAGTTTGAGGTTTTGCCGATTTTTGGTTTTGAATCGACCGGTTTTTAGGTTCGATTACTCTGGTTGGTTTAATTACTTTAGTTTGAGTGTACACCTTCGAATTCTGACCCAGAGTCGCACCGTGGATACCCCACGAGTGCGGCTCAAAAGAAATTTGAGTTACCGTGCAGTTTACAGATTGCGAAATATCGTCAGCGGCGTCCGTTGATGAAGAACTGGCAGTGTTCGAGACGGGCGTCAAGTTGGCGAACGATGAAGACATGTTCGCGGTGAGCATTTACGTCGAATTCGCGAGCAAAAAAGCGAGCAAAAGCGTCAAAAACGAGCCGAAATCGGGTCGAATGAGACGATTCGAAAATCAATTCGCGAGAATATGATGGGCGGAGCCGCGAAACGGCCGCGTCGCGTGTTTGCGCGTGAGTTAAAGTGCATTGTTGCGGACAATTGCGCACAGTAGTTCACTGAATAATTCACACTTGGCTTGAAGATTGACACAGCTGAATGATAAATATTTAAGAAAGCTGCAATTTAAAAAAAAAACCAGTTTGGAAAACTGTAAATTAAAAAAATAACTAGTTTTCAAAAATTCAATTTTCTACAACTACAACTCAGAATGAGCCTTCCTGTTACAAAAAATTATTCGTTCCCCCCAAACTAACTAGAGTCACAGTTATTTTCAAAACACACGAAACCATGCCATTTCGTCGCACAAGTCCTCTGAATAATCCGAATTTGTTCTTATCTATTGCGTGAATCGATCAAAAGCTTTATTCGTCGCGATATTGCGCGGTTTTTGCGGAGATGGGGATCAAACTGGATACAAAGTGTAAAAAGAAAGAACATTTTATCGGGGAAGCACAGGGTACATGTGTACCGCAACGCACCTGAAGAAATAAATAAAAATATAAAAATATAAAACAAAAAATACCGAAGGAAAAAAAATAATACCTGAAAAAAAGCTACAACTGAAAAGTGATCCACCAACGAGAGTTAGTCAGCATTATTCCCCCTTACCTCCCAATCAGTTCAGAAGATGTCATAAGTCTTCTGAAATATTCAGAATCCCAAATGTCCATAGTTTGTTGCATGTTTCCCACACTAAAACACACTCCCAACACAATAAATTTGTTCCCGTACGGTTCCGATAACCATCTGCGAATCCTGATTTTGAATTCGAAAAATTTTTTGTGAAGACAAGGAAAAGTCAGAAAAGGGAGGAGGCGGGAGATAAAAGATGGACTTTTGAAATTCGGAAAATGGGTTTTCTTTCGATGTTATTTTCATTCTGGGTGCTAAATCTTCCAAACCCTATTTTAATTCCAAATTTTTTGTTCTGAAACATGTTTTTCAACAGGTTAGTTCCCAATTTCCAGTCAAATCCAAATCCAAAAAATCATACTCAGATTCAAAAAGCCTTTTTTCTTCACATTAATCCCTCTCATCCCAATTTTGACATACTTTTTATCACAAAAATTATGGAGACCTCCGTTAAAAGATCCAAGACCACTGACTCACTTCAAAACTTCTCTGGAGGTGAATTTGTGAGGAAAACTGTTTTTAACTTTATCACTTGCTGATTTCAGGTTTTATCAGAATCCTGCCAAAGCTTCCTATCTCTTATCAATCCCCCAGTTCCTGCATTATTGATTGATTCAGAAATTCTGGAACAGATAAGAAAAGGAAACTGTAAAGAAGTAAAAAACCCGGTCAAAGTGGGTGCTACAGTAACCCAAAATGTGAGAATAATATATTTGAAGATTGGAGTTGATGAAAAGTTCAAATCATCCGGATTTCAAGTGCAAAGTCAATTAGAACCAGTCTATTTCAAAAATAATAGTGATAAGGATTATCTGGAATTTCAAACTCACCCAAAATCAATAATTCCAAAGTAAGTGTAGTTATGAAAGTCCGCAAATCTCCGTATCATTCGGGTTTTCCAGAAATCTCCCGTACAAAACCATTGGAAACTTGAGAATTCCCACACGAATTTCGCAATTTCTGGAATTTCAAAATCGCTCGAAATTCGTTGGCTGCAGGAACATCACTGTAACAAGAGACCCTCCGAAATACCGATTCATTTCTTCCAAATTTTTTAAAAATCCTGAACTTCCCGCCAAGGAATCAATCGATAATCTGGCAAAACTTCGTGATGAATTATTGATTTTTGGGATGATGCCATTTTTAAACGGAGGAACTCTTTTGGGATGGTACAGGGAATGTTCAGTGATCCCGCACACGAAAGATATGGATATTGGGCTTTTTGGAGAGACTTGGAATTCGGAATTTATGGAATACTTGTGGAGTTATAATTCTAGTTTTACTCTGAAAAGGCAGCTGGGATTGGTGAGTTGAGAAATTTTAAAAATTTTAAAAATAGTTTCAGGTCAATGACTCCTATGAACTTACCATAATCCCAAAATCCGGTTTGGGCAGGCCTATTGATTTATTTTTAATGTATCAAGATTATAAAAATGGTCAGGAATACCGATGGGTCGGTGGTCTGACAAGTTAGCTGTTAAAAGTTTTTCAAATTTTTCAAATTACTGTTTTTCAGCAAATGGTAGGAAAATAAAGTACATTTACCCAGCTTTTGACCCATTTTGTGCGGCAGAATTGATGGGTCATATATTCTGGGTCACGTGTACCCCAGAAGAGAAGATCACGGTAGGGTTGAATTGGATTTTGAAAAAACCAATAAAACTTGCAGGAGGAATACGGACCAACATGGTATTTGGATCAAAACTCGTCAAAATATGTTTGGTACGGAGCAAAGAATGCCGAGGAAAATGGGAAATTCACAAAGAGACAAATGATGACAGAAACTTATAACGAGTATAAATCCAGAGAGAATTAGCTGGAAAAAAAGAGAAAATGTTTATTTTCAAGAGGAAACACCAATAAATCTCCGAAATTCTTTTCATTTTGGTGGCATGTCGATTGGAGCAGGTCGTTTCAGTTGGGAGAGCACTTTGGAGCGGGAGTTTTTCTGGAAATCGGGGCGAAATTGAGAAGAAAGTGGGTTTTGCAAATTGCGCTGCAAAACTTGTAGTTTGTAGTCTAGCAGCGCAAATTGCGCTGCAAAACTTGTAGTTTGTAGTCTAGCAGCGCAATCCTCTTCAACTAACCTGATCTTGATCATAAACCACCACCGAACTCAACGATCTTTGTCTCGGAAAATCCAGAGGAGTAATCGATATGGATTCTGCCGTGGACATTTGTGTGAACGACGTGTCAGAAGTCTTTCTCCGGATTACTGTAGCCCTCTGACCCGGAATTCCTTCTTCATCAGAAGAGTTGGAAATTGAAGAATTCGTGGAATCAACGGAAAGATCCGGAGACTTTTTGGCGGGGGATGATGGTGGGAAGATGAGTTTTTGAGCTGATAAGGTGATAGGAGGTTCAGATCGGCAATGCGGGAGTCGAGGTGGAGGAGGGAGTGGAGAAGTGGGGATCGGAGGGTCGGAGGCTGAGGGACTCTGGAAAAGGGACACTGATAAGGATGTTAACACTAAAACTTACACTTCTAAGCCTTCTTTTTCTCTCTTTCTCTGGCACTTTCAACCTTCTTTCCGGACTTCTACACTTATAATTCACTGGCATTGACTCTGAAAACCTCGGCATTTTCTCCTCACTAACAGCTCCTAAAATAGCCGGAGGAGACCCGAAAAGTGTCAGTTCAATGTCTTCTTTCGTGGGATCCACGTGTTTCACAGTGGATGCCATAAACGAGTTCGTCGTCGATTCGTCTTCTTCAGAATACGCGGATTCTGCTTGGACAGCTTCGATGTGTTGTTGGAGACGTCCGATCTTCCAGCCGTAGCCATCGAGATTGAATTGGGGAGGTCGGATTGAAGAGGGGAAGACACGGGAACGGATGGTTGGGCCACGGGAGTCGATGTACTGGAAAATATGGGGATTGATAAGAATCAGCTATTTTCCAACCATATAAGTATTCTCCCGATGCGTAAAAATAGTCGGAGTTCTTCTTCGATTCGGCGGACTGTCAATCTTATCAAACCGTACTCCCCGCACATCATCTTCATCCATTCCCCCGTCATCTTGAGTCCAATCACTCGTATCAAACAAAGATTTCAGTAGCTTTCCCTCATTTCTAATCTGTCGAACTTGAAGAAAAGCTACCAAAGGAACCACTAGCAGTGGTCCTATCATCACAATCCATGCAACTATTTCGTAATCAATTGGGATTGGTCTGCCGGCAAAAGAGATTCTTTGGTAACCAAGGACAGATGCGGCGAGGAGTACGGTAAGGATAATTGGGCATATGAAGCAGAGGGAGAATTTTATGTAGATACCACCAGGGCCAAGGATTGCTATGACTTTGTCCTGAAACAAATTTTAAAAGGTTCTAGGAAAAAGTAAAATTTGAGAAACTTTTTCTCACCTTGAACCTTGTAGCCTTGGAAATCGGAATCCTGGGAACCCTCAACATTGCCGAAATATCCGTTAAATAGTTATCAATTCCGTACACAAAACACACAATTGTAACTGATAAAAGTGCCAAAGAGAACGAATTCCAATTGGCATTCAAGTTCTCAATTGCGTGGAACACGAAAATTCCTCCTTGAGCACACAAAGGAAGTCCGAAAAAGAAGCCGGCAAGACATAAAAATGCCAGAAGACGATTCTCAACAGCCTTGTTTTTAGTGGAGAAGTGGTTCATGAAAGCAGAAGCAATCATTTCTAACCTGGGATTTTCGGAAATAAATTTCAATTTCAGAGAATTGGATTACCATGCGAATTCCGCATCCAATGCCGCTAAAACCAACATTCCGAAGAACAAAGTTGCCCAGAGACCACCCCAATACATGAAAGAAGTTACTCCAGGGTATACGGTAAATGAGAGGTACAGTGGGTCGTGTTCTGGAAATGTTGAATCGAAAATAATCAATCGATAACTGACTCACTCAGAACATCATTCACATTACTGTTCGATTCACTGGCGATAAATCCGACAAATGAGAAAATGACCATTCCGGAGAGAATGGAGGTCAGGGCGTCCCTGAAATATTTGTACTGCTTATGGAAGTGTAGTTTGTAGTCTACTCACATTATCACCAACAACACCGAATCCCTATAAACATTGTTCCGATATCTCGAGAACGCCGCCATTGAAATCAGTGGTCCCGCATCGATTCCCAACTCATAAAACACTTGCTCAGCAGCCGATTTCCAGATTTGCCATTTCCAAAGTTTTGTGGAATCCACTGTGAAAAGGAATGAAAGTCCCTTGTTGGCACCTGGAAGACTGATTCCACGAAGAAGAAGGATGGAGAGCTGGAATAAACTGTGAAGCTATAGGATCTATGAACATTTACCAGAAGATAGGGTACTGTAGCAGTGACATTCATAGTCTGAGCAATGGATCCGAGTCCTTTGAACACTCCGAAGAATACGAGAAGCCAGGCGGCTGCTAGGGAAAGGACAAGATGAGATTGGAGGGGTCCGAGGGCGAAATCACCGAATGTTGATAAGGAGAGCACTTCGGAGCTGGAATTTATGTTTCAAATCAATCAATAATCGAAACTCACTGAAAAAAGGCTTCAGGAGCTGTAATTGAGTTGGTGGCATTGAAGCAACTGTGTAAATTATGCAGGTTACAACAACGATTGTCGAGTTGCCATTCTGAAATTCAGGAAAGGTTTATTCAGATTTAAATTAGAATTACCTTCTTTACAAGTCTCCCAAGGCAAACTTTCACCGAGTAGAAGTCCTTTTGCAGATTGGAAAAAGTAATGAATTGCCCAGGCGACAATGATATTGTAGTAGACGGCTACAGGGATGGCAATGACTACCAGGGCCCAGCCGACTCCTGAAGAAGCGTGTGACTTACATTTTTTAATATAAAATGCTCACTAACCTGACCCAATTGGCATCAACTTCTGAAAAGCCGTATTGGCAGCTTGTCCTGTATACTGGCCCAGTGATAAATGTAGAAAAACTAGTGGAAGTCCAAAAAAGATAAGCGAGAAAAAGTAGGGAATGAAGAAAACTCCGCCTCCGTGCTGATAAACTTTGGCTGGGAACCTCATAGTGTGACCGACTCCGACCATGAACCCAAGACAAGTCAGGAAGAAGTCTTTCTGGGTTCTCCATAACTCCCTTCTGTCATTTTGCTTGGATAATCTCAAAAGATCAGTTCTTCTGTAAAGCTGGAACTGATCCCACCAATGAGGTCGTTGGGGCATTGTGTTTTGGGTTTCCAGGGCGGAGACGTCGATGGTTTGGATTATTTCGGGCGAGGACTGCAAGAAGAGACTACAAACTACAGCACAGAGAGTTAGACTACAAACTACATTCTCTCTCCGACTTTTAAAGGAATACTCCACCCCAATTTTTCGATTTTTAATTTTCGGTTTCAAAAAATTTTTTCACCCTTCCTGATTATGATTTGATAGAAAATATTTCGAAAAACCATTTTTCAGCGGAGAAATACGCGATTCCTTAAAAAATTTGAATCCCGTCGTTTGCCGCAAAAATTCCGTTAAACTGAGCGCGCTGAAACTTCGGAGCATCGTAGTGTTGAATTTCGATTTTTTAGGCGGGTTACGGTACGCAATGTCGTCAGTTCCTGCGCAAAGTGTACACTTTTTCTGCAAACACCGCCAATTGCTGCAATTGCAGCCGCATTTGAAAATAGTTTTTTTGCAACTAAAAACCCGATTTTCTCGGAGAATAATATTTTTTTCCGGAAAAAAATCGGATCAGGTAAAAAGAGAGCGGAAGAAGTAGGAAAATGCAAAAATCTCAAAAAAAAATTTGTGTGGAGTATTCCTTTAAGAATTCCAACAAAAAACTCACAACACTAGGCAACGAAGAAATGGTCTGTGACGGAGGATGGGGCTGTATCTCGACTACAGTAGGCCGCTTCTTCTTCCTTCCTTTCTTCTTCAAAACCGACGGAGTTCTGTTGAGAATCCGTTCGGATTCATCCGCATGACACACACATTCCAGATAGAAAAGGGCGGCTTCGTTGGCACTGGAAGACACTAATTCTCGAAGACGCACAATCCGTTGGTCCATTTCGACTGTTCGTTTTCGGATTTCTTCGATTGATGACTTTCTGTGCAGGTCATTCCGTTTGGCAAGGGCTTCGATTTGAAGACGGAGAGCTGATTTCCATTCTCCGCTCATTCTGAACTTGTTTTTGAAAATTTCAGAATAATTGAAATAATTTAGAAAATTAAGGATTTATTCGAAAACTCGAAAATTTTCAAAAAATTAATAAAATAATAAACTGAAAAAGTACTAAAAAAACAAGACCCGGTGAAGATGAAAGATGATGTCGAAGGTGAAAAATGCGAGAGACTCGAGACGCAGACAGTCAGAGAGAAGTGATCAGAAGAAGAAGAAGAAGAACCTGTTTGACGTGCGACATGTCTTATTCGACAAACTGTTCCCGAAGAGACTAAAGTTCCACTTATTTTTTTAGAAACAGTTTTACTATTTTTCTTGATTGATAACATTTTATTTATGTGTTTAGTTCTAGTTCTAGAAAAATTTTTAAAAAACTCAAAAAAATTTTTAAAAAATTTTTTAATCATCAAAATTGAACCTGAACATTCCTATTTTACCAAAAAAGGCACAAGAAAAGAAAAATATACATATTAAATACAACCGGTAAAAAAATCAGGAATTTACAAAAAACACCCGCAATTCAGAGAAAAATGCAAATCTGCTCTATCGAACCCCTCTCATCCCCTATAAACATTATAAACACTCTTCATCTGCTCTTTCGTCCATTTCCCATTTTTCTGAACATTTTTCCCTGATGAATTCCAAGAATACTTGTATGTCGGGTGGTCCCGATACCACAGTTGTCCGTATTCATTCACAAGTTTCTCGTTTGGAGTACACGTGACCCAGAAGATGTGTCCGTGGAGGTCGGCTGAGCACCAGGGGTCGTACACCGGGTATTTGTACTTGTATTTTGTACCGTCAGCTGAAAATGATAAATTAATGGGTTACTGTAGGTGGAATCTCTGCAATATCGCGTAACTACCCTCTCCATTGCACACAATACGCCGGGAACGTCAAATTTTCAAAATGGTGGCCGAACTGGGAAGTGGCGCCCGTTTTTCTAGGCCATTTCAAATTTTGACCTACTCCACTTCTAATGGCCTAGAAAAACGGGCGCCACTCCCCAGTTCGGCCACCATTTTGAAAATTTAACGTTCCCGACGTTTTGTGTGCAATGTAGCACGTTTTGATGGATTCTACCGCGAGGGTATGTAGCTACAGTAATCATTTCCCCGCGCTTTCTGGGTTACTGTAACTATTTCCTGTGCTTTTTTGGTTACTGTGAGCTACAGTAATCTGCCAAGAAACTCACGTGAAACTCCTCCGACCCAATTGATATCCGTTCCGTTCTCTCTATCTTTATACATCAGAAATATGTCAATGTGAACTTTATATCCTGTCCTTGGAGCAATTGTCATTTCGAACGAATCGTTGAGCTGGAAATAATCAATCAATAATTAAAAAAGTGTTTGCAGATTCCGCAAACTACAGTAACCCTCAAATGTTTACTCACCATTCCAAACTTCCTGCTCACTCTGAACGATGACTCATTCCTCATCAAAGTCTCCAAAAATTCAGGATTATAATTTTCAGCAAAAACAGCCAAGTCCATGTCCATAGTGTGCGGGATCACTGAACACTCCCTGTACCATCCCAAAAGAGTTCCTCCGTTCAGAAATGGAAATATTCCGTTATCGATTAATTCATCACGAAGAGCAGCAAGAGCTGCAGTGGAAGGACGCGCTTGCAGGTACACCTGCAAAGGTTACATAAACATTATCAGCGCTTTTTCATATGCTCCAAAATTTTCAAAAAACCTGATATTTATAAATATTTACCTTTCCACCAGGCCTCGGAATATACAAATTCATACAATCCAGAAATTTTGCTCTTTTCCAGAATTCTAGGAAAACTTGAATATTGTCAGGGATTTCCACTTGGGCGACCCATCGGGTTGCGAAATTTCTGGAAGAAAAAAGGTTGTGAGGTTACTGTATCCAGCTACACGCAAAGATGCACAAGAAAGACCTACATTAATCCTACCGTACTCACTTTGGAATGATTTTCCTTGGTTCCGTCCTAAAATCCAAATAATCCTTTTTCGAATCATTTGTGTAAAACCAAACTTCAAATCTGGGATCTTCCAGAAGATGATTTTCCGACAGATATTTCACGTCAACTCCAATCTTCAAGGATTACTGTAGGAGTTGTTCCGGGATTACTGTAGCTTACTCGAATGGGTTTTCCATCGATTACACTGCAATCCTGATTCATAATTTGTTCCAGGATTACTGTATCAATCAATAAAATTGGTACGGTAGTGTTGAGATTGACCAGGAGAGAGTCACAGAGAACTGGCTCAATCTGAAATTTTTTTTTAAAATTCAAAGAGATTCCATAAATTCCCAACCGATCTCTTGATTGACCCTGTTGGTGCATACACATTTTCAATTTTTGAATCATTGCTAAATACAGTAGTCTGATAAATGATGATAGGGACTATCAGTACGCAGGGGAGGGAAAATAGGACCAAGTATCGTTTCATTCTGAAAAATAAAATATGGGAAGGAGAAGTTTGGGGTTTTGAACAAATTTAGAGAGTTTTGTAACAGATGGCTTTGAAAAAAAAATTTGGGGAAATTTAGTTTTAGAAAATTCAATTTTTTTGTTGATTAATTTATTTTTTTTGAGTTTGCTTGAAAAATTATCATTAAAAATATTTGAATAAAGAAAAAACATTTGAAAATTGCTGAAAAAGATCATAGAATCAAACAAAAAAGTCACCGGAACTTTTACTGTTTTTTCCGATGCCAACAATAAAAGCGACCAGAGTAAAAACAGAAAGAAAACAGGAGGAAATGCGCAGAACCACATGTTTGTCTCTTTGTTTGTGAGAGAAGTGAAACGAAGCAGATATCAACCGAATTTCCGCATTCTTTCATTTTTCTGTTCGGTTTGGGTGGCCAGTGACAAGACCAAATTCCCATTTTTGATTTCTTTAATTCACATAGATTGGCTGATCTAGCAACTGATAAATTGATCTGTTCATCATTATCCGAAAATCACTATTTCGAAAAATTCTAGCTACCGTAATCCATTCTCAAAATCGCATGGAGTAATTCTCTAAATTTCTCAAAAGAACAGATTTTCCTACCTTTGGAGCTTCTCTAAAATGCTCTGATGTTCCTTTTTCCTCTCAAAACTGACCAATTTCTCTCTAATTCTACTAAAATGGCCAGAACAAATACATCGAACCAGATGTTACAAGATGTTGTAATGAAAGTGTAACATGTGTCAAGTACTGAATTCTCTCTTTTTTCTCTTTTTTGACCCAAGTGCTTTTATTCGGAAAAAGACGACTTTTTGGGAAAGTTCAAAGTGTTCGATTCAGTTTAGAAAAGTTAGTGGAATTCTGTAAAAGTTTTAAAAAATGAAAAAAAAACCTAATTCAAAGCAGTGTTCGAAAAAAAAAGTGAGTTATGATAACACTTCCTTTCCAGTTTAAAAAACATCTTCTTATCAGTGCAAATGTCTAGAGTTACCGGAAGAAATTTTGTACTACGGAAGTGAAAAATATGTGGTGAATAAAGTTAGATTATTTTTCATTGAAAACAAAAAATGAAAGATCTAGAAAAATCCCTGATTTTTTAAAAAATTTTCAAAAAAAAAAATTTTTTTCCAGGAACCCCTAAAACAAAGAACATCCATAGGAACCCCAAAATACAACAAGAATCATCTCTTTCATCCCAAAAAAATAACAGGAATCCAAAAAAACACACTAAAAAACAATGCGCCGCCCAGCTCTTTTGCCACTTCTGTATTCATTAGAATGAGGGGCCTTTGACGTCAAAGAAGGGGGGATTCTGAATTCTGAATGGCATTCTGGAGCGAGTACTATTTGTTTCAGGAATTCTGAGCGGAGAAGACACAACATGGACTTTGGAAGTTCAGTGGCACAAGGAGGTGTTGGTTTTTTTTTTCAAAATCCAAATTTTTTTTAAAACTAAATGTTGTACGAAAACTTTAAAAATACAGAAAAAGCTCTAAGACCGAATGATTATTTTTGAAAAATTTTTAATTAAAAAAAAATTTTCAAAAAATTTCAGAACTCTAAAAAAAAGTGAAGAGTTCAAAAAATTTGCAGAAAAATTTTAAAATTCAAAAAAAATTAAAAATAAATGATAAAATCTAGTTCCCACAAACCGAAATCTCCAAAAAATTCCAGGACCCTAGAAGCCCAAAAAATGAAGTTAGGGTCCCTACCGCCCCGAATATAGATAAACATTTGTCTTTGTGTCAAATCGAAAAAGGAGAAAATGAGGAGAAAATGATTCAGAATGTTTATATATCGTGTGTATTCGACTGGTTGGCAGGAAGCGAGGCAATGGTCATCAGCATCTCATAAACAATTGGTGATGAGGCAAAAGGACTTGATACATTTGGAGAAGAAACAATTGGAAAATGATGTTGGAATGGAGGGGGAAGGGCTGGAAGTGGTGGGATTGTGTCAGAGATAGTGATAAGGAGTGGCTTATCATTGATTGGGTTGGAGATTTCAAGTTATCAGTTTTCCACAAAATGTGTGAATCGAAAAGTTCCAACATATTAGGAGTCACTTGTTGGGTCTCGCCACGAAAATGATTTTTGGCTGAAATACGGCTTCTGGACAAAGTTTCTGGAACTTTTTCTGATGAAAATCGGTAAGATGACGTAAATTCAATCAGTTCCGACCAAATTCCAGCAGTTTCTACCAATTTTTAGTGAAAATGAGGTATTTTTGGTGAAAAGCGGCCAAAATACCCAGAAATGCATGTTTTTGTACTGAAAATTGGTGAAAACTGCTGGAATTTGGTCGGAACTGATTAAAATCATGTCAATTTACCCATTTTCATTAAAAAAAGTCACAAAACCTTGTCCAGAAGCCGTATTTCAGCCGTAAAACCATTTTCGTGGCGAGACCCATCAGGTGACTCGCCAAGGGACGGCAATAATAGTGAGGCACCGGAATTTCATTTTTTTTTCAAATTTTAATATTCTAGAATTTTGAAAGCTTCACAATCTCCAGAATACCAGAATTCCATAAAAAACCAAAGTTTTCTAAAACTCACATAGAACAATTCATCGCCTAGACCATTTGTCAACAATTTTCTCCAAGAAAATGTAAAAACGTAACCAACTCCTTTTTATTTTTAGGTGGGCGTGCGATTATTGTTATGGCTTTTATGTTTTCCCATTTTCACATAAAAATTATTTTTTCTTTCATTTTTATTTTTATGAGTTTTATGGGATCTGAAAAAAAGGATGACTCATACTCATACAATTTCCTTCTATATTCTCTTTTCAATTTTCCAACTTTTTCATAACAATTTCATTTATTAACTACATAACCGTTATTATCAATTCGTTGCCTGAGTTCCTCTACGGTTCCCGTTGAGGAAATGCCATGAAGTGCCGAAAGAATCGGAGGAAATGTTGATCGAGGCGGCGGTGCCACACTCAATTGTTCCCATTGGGATTTCAGTTGGGATACGGTAGACGGGGCTGAGATGTCCGTGTGCGTTTCCACGTGGGGTTCCAGGATAGGGACTATCTGGAAAAATGTTGGTTTTTTGGGAGAGAAAGTGTGAAAATTGGAATGCGCGCAGCCCTCGCGAAATAATCCATCAAAACGTGCTCCATTGAACACAAAACGCCGGGAACGTCAAATTTTCAAAATCGTGGCCGAACTGGGAAATGGCGCCCGTTTTTCTAGGCCGTTTCGAGAGATTGAGTAGGTCAAAATTTGGAATGGCCTAGAAAAACGGGCGCCATTCCCCAGTTCGGCCACCATTTTGAAAATTTGACGTTCCCGGCGTTTTGTGTTCAATGGAGCACGTTTTGATGGATTATTTCGCGAGGGTACTTACGAAACGCAGACTACAAACTACAACTCTCCAACAACTTTGTAGTTTGTAGTCTGTCATTGATTGCAGCGCCAAAGAGCATTGTTGCCTTATCACAAACTACAAACATCACTATTCATGTCCCCTTACCTGCCCAAAATCGGGTCTCATATTGTATTCTGGATGCCATGCCTGCGGAATCAAACTCAGAATATGTGCCGGAAACTGTGGTGTCGGCTGGTTCGGAAGTGTTGGTCTGCCCCGTTTATAAGTCATTTCGGCTGCTGCAGCTGCTGGTTTTAGATGAGAAAACGGCAGTTCAGCTGTGTGGATCTCCCAGATGACCAGGGCAAAACTGAAGACGTCGACTTTCCGATCGTAGCGTCCCGATTGGGAGAAGACTTCTGGAGCCATCCAACGAAGATTTCCCGGTTGTTTTGTCAGATTCTCATCGTCCCGTTGACTGGCGAATCGACTTTCTCCGAAATCCGCAACGACACTCCGTCCGTCCGCATGGATTAGAATATTGTGACTGTTGAGATCTCTGAAAGTTTAGGGGATGGGTCCCACGACGAAAAGGATTACTGTACCTGTGAATAACCGGTCTGGCGGCACTGTCGTGTAAATAACGCATCCCTCGAGCAACATCTAGAGAGATTCGGAGACGGAACGATGGGTCGAGGACTCTAGAAATTAAAAAAAGTAAAAATTACTGTCGTAGAACAAAATACCGTTTTTCCTCATGAAGAAGTCGAAAAAGTGACCCGTTCTCCACAAATTCAGTGATAATTGCAAATTGCTGGAAGAAAATCAATAAATCGATATTTAACAGAAAACTTGACACTCACACTAGGATCATCCAGTGAAGTGCCCACAAAAGCCACGACATTCGGATGAGCCAACCTCGACAAAATGGAGACTTCTCGACATAACATGTCAGTTTCTGATTTACACCCGAATGCCATTGCTCTGTATCTCTTGACGGCGACTAGTTTTCCACGGTAGGTCCCTTTGTAGACTTTTCCGAAGGAGCCGCTTCCGATGGATTCCTGGAAAAGGGAAATTTTGAATTCCTTTTTTGAGAAACTTTTTTTTGAAAAATTGAATTTTGGCTGATTTGATGACGTCAAAGTGATTCAGAATTGAATTCTGAATCGATTGACACCCATCAACCCCTAATTCTGAAAATTTTAAGATTCAGAATCAACGTCTTCTGAATCCTTGAATTCTCAGAATTTGGTCATGATGGGTGTCAAATGAATCAGAATTTCTCACAGAGCAATGTATCCTACCTGAAATTCGATTTCAGCCAAACACAAATGAAACGGAGCCGGCAGAGCACTTCTCAACTGCAGCAACTCTGCCTTGTCCCTCGTTAAACTGGTCAATCGGCCCATTGGAGACGGCAGAGGAGTATAAGACGACTCTCCGGAACTGTACTCACTGCAAACGTCTCCTTCCGTCGTCCTACTTGCGTAGTGCTTCAGAAGTGCCACGATGGCATCGTGACCCCGCTCGTAGGCCCAGATAACCGGGGTTTGCTGGTCTTCGAGGGATACTGTAGAGTTGTAGGAGGCATTGGAAGAAGGAGTGTCACTTCTGTTTAGAGACATTATGGCAGAGGCCACTTTGGATGTACGCAGGGTTCCTGGAAAACTTGGATTTTTTTTCCATTTTCGAGATTTCCAAAAAAGTAAAAGTTGATCAAAAGTGGCATGTAATTATATGAATCGATAGGGAATTTTACGCTGATCAACTTTGTCAACTGAACCAAGTCACAAAAATGCCTAGTTTTTTAGAAATTCAATTAAAACAACCTCATTTCTATCAGACTACAAACTACAAAACTGTATGTGTAACTTTGAATTATTTCACTAATGTTTATAAGAAAACGTGGTCTACAAATTAGCTCATAGAGGTTTCCAATACTGAGCTATTCAAAAAAATTTATTTCAAAATTTTCCCATGAAAACCATTTTTTCCGAAATTTGGATCCAAAACCATTTTTCATTTTTGAGATTTTCGAAAAAGTAAAAGTCGACCAAAAGTTACAAGTAATTATATAGATCGATAGGGAATTTTACGCTGATCAACTTTGTCTACTGGACCAAGTCACGATAATGCCTAGTATTCGAGAATTTCAATTGAAACCACCTCATTTCTGTCAGACTACAAACTACAAAACTGTGTGTGTATTGTTATTTTAATTCATATTTTCCAAGTTTCAAAAAATTCTTACCTGTTCCCGCTTGATGTCTAATTGCTCCTCCTTCAAATGCCCTCGACGCCAATGATTGATCGGCTCCATTTTCCAGAAGATACTGTACAATTCGCAAGTGACCATGGTAACAGGCAGAGTGTAAAGCTGAACAATTGGTGTTCCTTCAAAAAGAAGAAGTGTGTCACTAACCAGTATGTCCATCCTGTCCCTGATAATTCGGGTCAACACCCGGATATTTCATTAAAAAAGAGACCAGCTCTAGGGATTTTCCGCCGGTACACGCGGCATGCAACGGCGTTTCGGAGAACACGTTCTCCATATTCACAATATTCGTAGGGGAACACTCCAGAAGAGCTTTCACGATATCCAGCCGACCGTTGTAACAGGAGAGATGAAGGGCCGTGTCCCCGTAGAGGTTCCTGGCACAGATCCTGTCGTTGATGCCACGGACGTGTTTCAGAAGCATGTTCAGAATGGTCAGGTTGCCGGATTTGGAGGCGTAGTGCAGGGCTTGATTGCCTTCGTCGTCCGCGAGAAGGGCTGGAAAAGTTATGCGGGAATTCTAGGTCAATTTCAGTTTTTCCCTAGGCCATTGTCACGTGTTCAACTCACGATCTGCATCCGCATCCAACAACAACTTTGTAATCGCTGTGAGACCTTTAGCAGATGCCAAATGAATCGGTCGATCATTCACAGCACCGCCCAAGTTTGCATTCGCACTGTGTGAGAGGAGAAGCCGGACGGCCTGGAAATCTGTGAACTTCTCACTTTTCTGATAATTTTCAATTTACCGCTTCCTGTCCGAAGTAGGTCGCACAATGAAGAGCCGTGAAATGCACAAAATCAGTTGAGTGAACATTGGCTCCAGCCTCCAGAAGCACTGATATCATATCACTATCACCAATCATCGCTGCCAGGTGGAGCGGTGGCAGTTGATGTCTTCCCGATTGATCCAAGTCCACTCCTCCCGAAATCAAAACCTTCACAATTGCCACGTCACCCCTGTATATTGCAATGTGTAGTGCTGTGAAGCCATTCGCCGATATCAGTGATAACGTTGATTTCTTATCAGAGAGGATCTGGAGTGTTTTTTGAAGTTTTTCAGCTTGTTTCTCATTGTGGCCGGCGCAGATTATGTGAAGGAGTGATAAGGATTGGGCTGATAACATATCCGAGTTATCAGAAGAGAGCAGGGAGACAAAGTCGTCGAAGGGCTTTTCGCTGGAAAAAATTGAGAAAAAATTGTAAAAAAAAACAGTCTTCCAACTCACAAAGCAGCAATTTGAACTTCCGCCCATCCAGAATTCGCCCGGGATCTGACATCATCACTCAATCGACTTCTGACTACTGAATAGCCTTCAGAGATCTTCTTTTTCAATTCGTCTGAACAAAAATTGATGATAACATTCAAAATCTTGCGGTTTTTGAGAAAAAAGTAAGAAGTTTCACCTGAACAAGAAGTTAGCGGTCTCGATTTGTAATTTCCCATCTAGCTCATTTTCTGAAAATTTTTCTTAAAATAATATTGTTTTATTTCAAACAAATAATTATAAGTAATTCAACGGTATATAGAAAAAAATTAGCTTGTATTTAAATTTATTATAGAAACTTTTTATTTTTGAAAATTGAAAATTTTTTTTTTCAAATTTAAACTTTTTGTAAAAATTGAATTCTCATTATCATTATCACAATTCCAATCAAAAACAAATCAGAAAATCAATAATCGTGCGTCGGCAAATCGTAAAACGAGTGGGAGAGTCAGAACTCGGCGGGAACGAGCTGCGTCTCTTGCTTCCACACACTCTCTCGCCTCCCGGGAGTTCCTTGGCAAATAGCGGAAAGGAGAAGCAGAGATAGAAAGGGAAGAAGATAAGGGAGGAGTTGGGTGGTTCTAGAAAGAAGTGCGCTCTAATGAGAAATCTGAAAAAATGAAAACTCGAAATACTGACATGAGCTTCAGGTTTTTCAATCCCAGAATTCCCAGGACTTCTGAATCTAGATCTCCAAAACTACAGTAACCCAAAGACCACTGTGATCCTCGAAACCCTTCCAGACCCATCCCATAAATCCTTTCATTTCCCAACCGTCCCATGTCGTTAGTGTTCATGCCAATTCGTAGCTTTACTCATTCAGAAACAAGAACTGGAACTGGTTTCTCATCAATTCGGGGGACATTTTATGCATTGTTTATGATTGTGTACATGACAACGAAGCATTGGAACAATTCAAGGTGAACAGGTGTGACGATGGGAATCTGAAGCCCTGAAACATGAAGATGTCATTCAGATGACGTTGCTCTTCTGAATTCTGAATCCCAGAAGAAACTAATCAGGTTGACTTCAGGATTCTAAACTGCAGAATAGTCATACTCACGTTGTGACCTACTTAATGATATCATTTCCTCACCTATACCATCCTAAAACTGTAAAGTGACTAACCCCTCCTTCCACCTTTCCATTTTTCTTTCAGTTACGTAATCTTGATTGCGTCGCCCGTCCTCATCGTCGCCCGTCTTCTGCAACGCATCGGCCCCCGAATCGTCACTAAAAAACAAGCTTCAATCATCCGAAACCCGATCGTGTCGCGTCTGCGTCTCCCACCCCCCGACACTCTCTCGTCTCGGCTAACCAACTTTCGATTTTTTCGATAAACGAAGCGGGCAGAAGCCGTGGAGAAGAGAAGATTTTTGACGGTGGCATTCAGTTGATCACGATGAAACAAGGTGTCGCCTGTTACGCAATCCTTTTGGCTGTCGTCGGAAGTGCTTTGGCACAGAATGGTAAGCGGGGATAGGGGGTACTGTAGGGGGCTCGAAAAGTAGTTTCATTTTCCGAAAACTGTCATCAGAACTTTAACCGAATTGGTTTTAAAAACTATTTTTTACTTTTTTCTACGTCTTCTGACTTTTAGGCTTTAGGTTTTCTAATTGTCCTGAATTATTTTTTTTGCTAAAAGCTTTTAGGCTTCTCATTCCCAAGTTTGTACTCATTTTCCATTCACATTTTCCAGTTCCAGACTCATTCGACCTTGTCGATTCGAACAATGATGGAAAGTTGTCCGAGAAGGAATTGACCATCTTTATGAGGAAGCGAGGAAGGCCAGATGGATCAGGTTGGTAGTGGAATAAGATTCTGGAGATTCAGAAGCATCTTCCTTCTAGAATTTCATGACGCTCGGATTCTAAAACTTCTTACTTGTTCCAGAATACTTCCACCGTTTCGACCTTGACCGTAACGGCCACCTGGACATCTCTGAGTTCGTGCCACTCGTCTATGAAATGAGCCGTCGTCCGGTCGACATGGACTATGACTTTTTCAACAAAATGGACCTGAACACTGACGGAATCGTTGATAAGGCCGAGGTGGAGAAGATCAGAAAAGACAACAATGATCGGATCATTGACGGAATTCTCTCGATTGCTGATGTCAATGGAGACGGACAGTTGACTTATGAAGAGTTCAAGAGCCATCTGAGCGGTGGAGCACAGAAGTTGACACCGGCTGAGGAGCAAAAGAACCAAGCGATGCAGCTCTTATCTTTCATTGATTCGGATGGTGATAACAAGTTGAGCCCACTGGAGTTGTACACTTTCTCGCAGAAGACAGCTACTAACAAGGTCAGTTGAACTACTTCATGATTTATTGATTTTTTCCTGCTTCCAGGTCACCAAATCCGACGTCGAATCAATCTTCGGCATGCTTGACAAGAACCGTGACGGGTACCTGACCGAGACTGAGCTCATCCAGCTTGCTCAGCAGTTCTCCACCATCGGAAACGTCAGATCTACCATTCCAAAAGTTTGAAACATTATTTCAGGATCTCGATTTTTATGAGTTATTGATTATTGATTGATTATAATTTTTTCTTTTTTTTGTCTGTAAAAATTGACCTACTGATTATAATAAACATTTTATTGAAAGATATCTAATTATCTGGACCTTATCATTTTCAAATACCACATGTAGATCAAACGGGCTATAAACGGCCAGGAGAATGCGAAAATGAAAAACTGAAAGTTTCGGAGAAATTGGCAGATTGTTTGGATCCAGGTGGGGCGGCGCTGATAAGAAAATGATTAAATTGAAATGTTATTGATTTTTCCAACCTTAGAGACCCTATTCAGTAAATGCATGATAACCTTGAGCTGAAGAGCATTCGTCGCTTCCACACTGTTCAGTTGTCTTGAAATTTCAACCAATTGCTCATTGAGCTGCATTAGAAGCGGGTAGTGGGCCATTTCTTGGAACTGAATGATAAGGTGATAAGCTCTGGTTGTCTTTTATCACTTACCGCCATATTCAACACCCTCCAATCACTATGATCACTGTCCGAATTGGTTCTTCTCTTGTTCACTCCTGTCCCACGACGGCTTCTCATTTCTCCGGGCTCTGAAAATGAGTTCTCACTAATCAGTTGATATCTTTTTTGTTATCAGTTCTAGGGAAAAGTGATCAATTAGAAACTTATAGTTCAGACAATTTCCTATTGATTGCTACCCCAACCTGATCAGTTTTATCAATTATCGATTGATTTATGAACTCACGAAGTTTCTCCAAACTCGAGTGTTCACTGCTCGACTCCCTCTGATACTGGGACATTCTCTCGCGAGTCGTCAGAATCTTCGAGATCTTCTTCTTTTCCCTCTGCATCTTTGAATTACTGATTATGTGATCTTTGAGAGAAGTGCACAGTTTCTGAAGCTCTTCTCCGCTTGATAAGGCGTCCTCGTAGTCTGATTGGATTATCACTTCCTGAAAAATCAATAAATCGATAATAAGGGCTGCTTTGGAAAACGTTATCTGCAAATTGAAAAAAGGAAAAGCCTTATCACTCATCAGCTAATCAATCAATAACAAGCATACCGGAACAACATCGTTAACAGGAATGTCTGACGAGGTAGATGGTATCATTTGTGGGCTGATGCTGTAAAACAAAGGAACAACTATAATCGGGTTGGAAACTGATAAGGATAGTGATAAAATTGGGAAAATTGATGGGAAAAAATGTGCAAGTTAGGAGAAATTTGAAAAATTCTGGAAGCTTCAAAAACAGTTTTTAATTTTCAAATTGAAATTTCAGAACTAGTTATTATTGGGTCTCGCCACAAAAATGGTTCTTGGCTGAAATACAGCTTCTGGACAAGGTTTTGGCACTTTTTCTGGAAGAAAAAAAAATAGTAGTAGTGAACATTTTTCGGTACGATGCTCCGGAATTCCGCCATGTTGAACTATTGTGAAATATCATGAAAGCTAGAAAAGCTAAAAAAACCAAAAAGAGGAGAAACGACAAAATTGGCAACAAATGACGAGAATGTAAAATGTAGCCTTATCACTGATAACTGTGGCCTTGTCTTTTTTTTCTCTGTGTCTCTTTTGTTTACACTGATAATCACTGATTACGTAGATTTTAGGCGGTAGCGTTTGTAAGTGTTGTTTTTGTTATCAAGAGAAGTATTTGGGTGTAGTGAGATACTTTATTCAACAAAAAGTTACATTCAAAAATCAATATAAATCAATAAAAAGAATCACAGATCATTATCACATTATCATAGTACAATCAATTCCACTGGTAGCCTCCAAATGGGAGATTACTGTAGTCATAGTACGAAGAAGTGGGCGGAGTCTCCGGATTCTGGAGATTCTGGAAGTTCTGGAAATTCTGAAAATCTCCAAAGCTTTGACTGTTGTACTGATAAGCCCAGTTCTGATTGAAATTTGCCGAAAAATTGGGAAAGTTCTCGAAATTCTGATCGAGGCTTGTGAAGTTACTGTAGCCTTGGGTCACTGGGAAGTTATCAGTGATATCTTCGATCTTGTCTTTTTTCAGAATCGGTTGTTCGAAGGATTCAGAAGTGTCAGAAGACGTGGAAACAGAAGACGGAGAAGTCGAAGACATTGTGGATTGGGGTCTTTTTGTAGTGGCACGGGAACCCTCACGGAAGCCTTGGGCAAACTTGTTTCGTTGTACTTTCAGATGTTTTACGGACTCGCTCTGTAATTGGAAATATGGGTTTGTGAGGGAAAAATATGAGGTATTGAACAGAATTGAAAAAAAACTACTTTCAAAAATTCCAACAAAAAAAACAATTTTTTTTATTTTTTTCAGTCTTAATGGAAATTCTCGAAAACTAGGCATTTTCATGACTTGGTTCAGTTGACAAAGTTGATCAGCGTAAAATTCCCTATCGATTAATATAATTACATGCCACTTTTGATCAACTTTTACTTTTTCGGAAATCTCAAAAATGGAAAATGGTTTTGGATCCAAATTTCGGGAAAAATGGTTTTCATGGGAAAAATTTGAAATAAATTTTTTTGGATAGCTCAGTATTGAAAACCTCTATGTGTCAATTTGTAGACGACTTTTTCTCACAAACATTAGTGAAATAATTCAAAGTCACACACACAGTTTTGTAGTTTGTAGTCTGAGAGAAATGAGGTGGTTTTAATTGAAATTCTCGAATACTAGGCATTATCGTGGTTTGGTCCAGTTGACAAAGTTGATCAGCGTAAAATTCCCTATCGATTCATATGATTACATGCCACTTTTGGTCAACTTTTACTTTTTCAAAAATTTGGAAAATGGAAAATGGTTTTGTGTCCCAATATCGGGAAATACGAATTCTGAAGGATCTTGCCCAAATTTTCTGAGTTTATAGAGAAAATTGCACTGATTCGAATGATGCTATTACTGACCATGTTTTGATTTCTAGTTTTCGAAATAAAAAATGAAATGTTTTTGGACATCAGACCTGAAACCTTCAAAACTGTAATAATGGAAATTCTCGAAATTTAGGCGTTTTCGTGTCTAGGTCCAGTTGACAAAAATGATCAGCATAAAATTCCCTATCGATTCATATAATTACTTGCTACTTTTGGTGAACTTTTACTTTTTCAAAAATTTCAAAAATCGAATTTTTTTTTGGTTTCCAAGAATTCACCTGATAAGCTGTAACAGCAATGAACTTGGTCTCCGGGAACTGAAATGATGCCAGAATTCTGGATTCCCCCATTCCGTGAATCTCATAAACTGTTAGAGTCGGCATGTACTGACGCATTGATTGCACACGGATCTGAAAAACATTCTGATTCCCACAAATAAATGCACATATTTTACCACTCTTCTAATCCCCATTCTCACTCCCAGAAATAATTATTCCCATAGGAGCCAGAAGAATAAATAAACAAACAATATACCATATTGTTGTCCTTCCTTTGTTTTTCAGCCTCCGACAGTAATTAGGGAAAAGTGAGAATGGGGGTTACTGTAGGTGCTAATGGAGCGTACTTACCATCTGATCACTCTTCAGAAGCGCTTCTTTTGTGTTCGTTAGCTTCAGTTTCTCGAGTTTTAGGCCACGGGACATGAGTTCACGACCTGCAAAAATGAGCATTCGAACCGCGACGCAACCGCAACGAGTCTGCCAATCTCGAAGAGTTTATAAACTAACCAGTTTTGCACTTGGGCATCAACACCTCATTCGGCATCAGAATCTCTTCCAACGTCTCCAATGAATCCCATCTTCCAGCAGTAAACTTCAATTTATTCCGACTGGTTGGCCGCATTGAAATGCCGATTTGATAGTTTTGATATTCGTTTAGACCAGAAAACGAGTATTCCAGAATTGGGAACAGGTTTCTGAAGGAGAATCAAAAAATTGAGAAAAAAATTTTTATTTTCAAATATTTTTAGAAAAAAACAGTGTTTCATTTTTACTGATTTTCCAAGTTTTTTTTGGTATACTAGATAAGGGAATTCGAATTTAATCTTCAAAAATAAAAATAACCTTCCAATTTTCGTGATGATCATCTCATTCTGTTCAGCATCAAACTCCCTCCAAAGGCTTTTGTCTATTAGGGTTACCGACATTTTTCTGGAAAAAATGGACAAAATTGTGGAAAAACGGGTAAAGCGAATAGAAAAATAAGTAAAAATTTGTAAAAAAAATTTTTTGAATTTTTTTTTCAAATTATGAAAACTCCAACTGGTTCCTGGTTCCCAAAACAAAAATACAAAAACATAAAGTTGAAATAAAAACAAAAAATGTACCAAAAAAGGGCATTCGCCTGTCCGGTGGCACCTGTCATTACGTAATGACGGAACCAGTGGGCGGAGCCAACCAAGGACCCTAGAACCCCAGAATATGCTCCAGGGAAGGATTCAGATGTGACTTATACATTACCACCTCGTGAGTGGTGCCTCGAGTCCCAGTGGTCCGTGAGGACATCTGCGTGAGATTATACGGTCACGTGGGGAGTTAGTCTTGACTTATTTACATTGTCACGTGGCAAGTTGTGACACATTTGGATTATGGGGGATTTATGCGATAAATAATGAGGAAAATGAATAAATGAGAGGAAAAAAATGGTATGGAAACATGAAAAGTGGGGGAAAGTACAATAAACATTGGGGAAGAAGCTCCGAGATCATAGAATCAAATGATTAGAAGACAGCGATCATGCACAGATTTTTGGGTGGGAAAATGGGAATTTGAAAAATATTCAGAATCCGATTGATTAGAACGACAAATCGTCTTCTCCTTCCGACATCTCCTCTTCACCACTGAAAGAAAATAATTTGAAAAGAAAAAAGTAAATAAACCCACTAACCCATTATCAGCTGCACCGGCCGGTCCGGCGCCCATCTCATCATCGGGTCCCTGCGTCGTCTCCATCTGCTCACCACTTCCAGAAGACGTCGCTGCTCCAGCCTCCCTCTGATGAACCTTGGCGATCTCGCGGAAGAGTCGGTTGCCTTCCTGGCACAACGACTCGTACGCCATGCACTTTGTCGCGAACTCTGTTGCTTTCTCGAAATCGCCTCGTTTGAAGAAGTACGACGAGAGATGCGCAATGGCGTAGATGATGCGCTCCTCGGCGGACGTCATCAGTTCGTAGACCACAAGGTACACCTCGAACACCTGGCAAATTCATTTATTTTTTCAATTGTACCCCTTTCCCAACCTGCGCGGCCTTCTCCGTATTATTGCTACTCTCGTGTAACTTTGCCAGATTCCACAGTGCATTTCCCTCAATGTCTCCAAACAAATACGCTCCAGTGAAGCATTTCTCGGCGTCTTCCACTCTGTTCAACTTGGCGTAAACGTCTCCGAGAGCGACGAGAAGTCGAGAGTCGTGCGGTTTGCACTTCTGCGCTTCTTGGTAGTAGAAGATGGAGTAGGACGGCATCTTCATGATGTCGTACATTTGGCCGAGACCGTACCAGCCACGGTGGTCGATTGGGTCGATTTCTGGAATAATGGGAATTGTGGTTTCCTTCCAGAAGTTTCGCTGATTTACCAATAGCTCTTCTGTACGAAACACAGGCGGCCGCGTTGTTCTTCATCTCCATGAACTCGTGTCCGATGAGCACCCACAACTGGGCGACGCCGGGATTCAGACGAAGGGCTCGTTGGAAGAACTTGATCGAGTGCTCACTGTCACGACGGATCGCGTGGTAGTTGGCTGGAAAATGAGGGAATTAAATATGCAAAGATGTTCGAAAACTCACCAACAATACAACACGTCTCCCAGCGGAACTTGTGCACCTTATAAATCTCCAGCGCCAGTTCCGACAGCTTCTTCTGATCGTTGCGAATGTAGAGAGAGTCGGAGAGCAAGTGCAGATCGGTGAGTCGGAACGGATCCATCTTGCGAATGTCCTCGAAGTTAGCGATGGCCTGGTCGTGGTCGTGTCGAGAGTTGGAACACGCAGCGATCTTGGCGATGATCATGGGGATGCCCGTGATTCCACGGGACACCAACTGCTCGGCCTTCTGAATCGCCATCGAGTTCTGGTGGAATCGCTCCAAAACGAGAACCATGAACCAGTCGGCCATCCAGAGAGACTTGACTCCCGACGAAACGATGAACCTGTCGGCGTCTTCGATCGACGTGATCAGACGGGATAGAGCTTCCCATGCAGGCCAGATCCTGGAAAAAAACAGATTGCGAAATTTGAAACGAATCCTGCGAGTCTCTTACCTCGGCTCCCTTAAAACCACATTCTTCATAGTCTTCATCGCCTCGCTTTTCAGTCCCAACTCGACTTCGAGCAGTCCCATCAGGTATTCGTACCACGCGTCGTCACTCTCACGAAGGTTCTCGTCAGTCATGGTCTGAATAAGTTGAAGTTTGATGTGAAAAAGAGTATAATTCCAATTGAGAAACTAACCTGATGAAGCGACGCAAACTGTGACTTGTCCTCTCCGAAGCTCGTCTTCCTCTCGACTCCCTCGGCGTCGTTCTCCAAGTGCTCCTGATAATAGGCCAAGTAGAGACATCTGTAGTGCAAGAAGTGGTCGACCCGATTGCCGGACATGGTCTTGGCGAGGAAGAACGCCGCCCGTCGGAACTCTTTGTTGCGGATCAGAGAGTGAGCGAATCGGGCGGTATGTTCGCGTTTGGCACGTGGCATCGCGTCTTCTCCGGGAGCGTAGAGAGTCGACGACGTGGGAGACGTGATCGAGTCGTCTTCGTAGAGCGCTTTTTTCGTCGATGGAGGGAAGATGCCCTGGAAACAATTTACTGCATTTTTGGAGAATGAAAATCGCTTACCACTGGTCCACACCACTTATCCGGCAAGTACGCCAGAATCTCATTCGTCCACATTTCCGCGTCGAGAAACGAACGGGCGGTCGTCTCGCGGCGGAGCCATTCGAGCTCAGCGACAAACTCTTGACCGTTGATCTTCCCGCGATCAACCTGGAAAAAGACAATGCAATTCCCGAAAAAATCTTCAACTTACCATCGAAATCGACACTCCAGACATCTGGGACACGTCGAACGGCGACAACTTGCTGTTGCGGAGTTGTCCGGGACACGGAAGAGCTCCGCTTCGAGCAGCTGCCTGGAGAATTGGGGAATGATAAAAATGGTTATCACTGATACCTGCTGAATCAGTGCCAGTCGACTCATGGCTCCTTGATTCTGGATCGGAGTCGAGAATTGTCGAGAATGTTCTGTGCTCATCTGCAACTTTCCTTGAATTTTTTTTTCAACTTTTCCACTCAAAAATATATAAAATTGGCCAAAAACCAATCAACTTCAATTTTAAACATATTTCCAGAAACACAATAAATATCGTTTATTCACAGAACGAAATCAATGAAATATTCCTATCAATAATAAGTTTTACAAAAAAATTGATGACTAAATTTTGGAAATTTTTTGAGAATGTGAGATTCAGACCAGCTGGATGAGAAACCGAAGTGTACTGAGAAAATGCAGAAGAACAAGAAAATGAATAGATTGAAATTGACAATGGAGCGAGTTTGTGTGCACCGGGGGAGAAGGGAAAGTGAGATACGCTGAATTTGGCAAAGGAGAAATGGGAGAAATGCAATGACACTCCACTGAACAGTTCAATAGAGCGCACTGGCATCATCTACTCGTCGGCCTCATCAGAATCCTCCATTTTCGTCGTTGTCGGTCTTCTGGTGGGTGTTTTCGAGGCCCCGTCGACTCTTCGGGCTCTTCTCATGTATTCAGAAGGCGTCATTCCGGTGGAAGATGACGACGATGACGTGGTGAAGCGTGGAGGTTCGACACGGCCGCTGGAAAGAAGATGTTGAGAAAAAAACAAATTAATCTGAATCTCACTTCAAAATATCATACTCGACTCTTCCCGTGCTTCGTTCCCTATAATTCTGAACACGTTCCGGAACGTTTCGAGAAATCCGTGGGCGATGTTCCGAGTAGAAATTTTGAGTGGTGACGGGACGCTGTTGCGAGGCTCTCTGATAGCCAGCCCCGAGAGATCGATTCAGCGACTGATACGGTGATAAGAGACGAGCCGACACACTTCTGGGAACCCGAATCGACTGAACAGAGCCTCGGCCGTAGTCGGAAGCACGTCTTCTGACGACGATCTCATCCCAATCGTCCTCTTCTTCGTCCTCTTCGTCGTCATATCTTCGCGGGGTTCTTCTCTCGTTCTCATCATTGAAATCCTCAAACTCAAAGTCTTCCTCGCCGTCGAATCGTTCCAGTATGTCTCCGGAAACTTCGTGAGCGTAGGCTTCGTCTTCGGTTATGTGATCGTCTTCTCCTTCAACGAATCGAGCGAGTCTGCGACTTTAACTTTCGATTTTCAGAAACTACATATCCCTCCACTCACCGTCTGGCACTTCTGACATTTCCAGCAAGTTTCCACGGTCTGCTTCCCTCCTTCTTACAGTACTCTCTCAACAGTGCCAACTGCTCTCTAGTCGTCTTCTCCGCCTGCTCCTCGTACTCTTCCTCGTTCAAAAGTCGTCGCTTTTTCGGGAAAATTCGCCTCCAGAACACTCCGATTCCGAGCAGCCACCACCTAAAGCCAGACAGCAGAAATCCGCGAGTGACGTGCTGGAGGGCCAGTGCTCCGATGGTTCCGACGGCGACTTCGACGATTTGAACGGAGAAATAGATGAGGGCGAGGGCGAGAAGTTGCAGGGTCCACTGGGCAATGTCATGGGAACGGGCGTCAGTGGGAGGACCTCGTTTGTAGCAGACCGCCAGCGACACCAGAAGGACCGTTGCGAAATAGCCGATAACGTACTTCTGGTATTCGAGTAGGATCGATTGAAGGTTGGACCAGGCGAAGTGAAGCATGTAGAGGGACACTGACCAGCCGCCGATCAGAATGGGAACCCCAATGGTCTTCTGAAAGCATTTTAAATATTAGGGTCATAGTTTTTCCCAAATGCTTACCTTCGGAGCAACTCTCCAAACGATAAAAGCGACGAGAAGAAGCGATGCGAGGAGTCCGAACGAGCAGCCGCTGGTGTAGTAGAAAACGACGTTTCGGACGAGTTTACTGGCGAGGAGGAAGAGCAAAATGGCCGCGACGTAGACACCGACTCGCACGTAGTTTACTTCTGAAATATTTTCCATGTAAAAGTTGTCAAAACCATGTTTTCATCCTTATCACTCACTCCAAATCAGTACTGATATCTCATACGGCTCCGAAGTGGAAACACCGACTATTGTGTCGTTGAACGGGTTCAGATGATGGGATCTGCAAATTTGTTATTTTTTCTTTTCTTTTTTAATTTTCCAGGTTCTTTTCATGCTATTCTTTGCATTTTCTCTCCAATTTCCTCATAAAAACGTTTTTAAAAATTTGAAAACCTCAGCATTGCGGCTTTTCTCAAAAGCCCGAAGTAACGATTATCGCTGTCGTAAAGCTGTTGAACAGTTGTGCAATTTTCGCCCTGAAACACAACGTTCTTGGTTTTTTCGTACGAATTTCCTCAATTTTACCTGATAAAACTGATAAGAATCCGCATCTGTCAAGTTAATTTGCAAGAAAACATCCGTAAACGCATAGATCGGGCTCCTCGTCAGTGCTTTTTGGTAGAAAAAGTCGAGATTATGCGAGTAGAGTTTCGCACCGACCCGGTGAGCTTGTGAGAGAGCTAGAAATGTATGTTTTTATTGAGAAAGAGTAGAAACCTTTCACCTGCTGGTTTCTGCTCACAATCATCGAATTTCAGTGCATTTCCGGTCACGAGTAGCAATGTTAAGGTCAGTAAGCGCATTGGCTGCAAAAATATCAATTTAGAGAATGTGAATTTGAACGGGAAAGCGGAGAAAAAGACTAAAACTAGCCGGAAACTTCTGAAAATTATATGACAAATTTCAAAATCAAGTTTTGCCGCCAATTGGTCCCGCAACGAAAGCAACAATTTTAAGGTGTTCTGTGTAGTCCTTTTGGACAAGATGGAATTGAAATTAATTTCAACACTGATTTTTATTTTAAAATCATTGAAAAACCTGTTTTTCTCAAGATATTCTTTCGAAATTCACCATTTTTCCCCAAAAATTCGTCGAAAAAACCAAAATTCAAATCGGGTGCAACCCCGCGAAAACCGACGACACTCCGCACGCTTTGTTTAACCGAGAGGGCGAATTCAACGGGAGGGAATCGGAATTATTACACTTTTTCTCTTCTGAAGAAGATAAATTGCTCTGATTTCTGAACAATAACGTGTTTTTTGAATTGAAAACGAAGGGTTTTACAGATGCAGAACGGCGATTTTTCGTCGGTTTTCGAGACAATTTTATCATATGCAGAGGAGGAAACTGGAGCAGCTGGGCCATCGAGTAAGTCATTTTTTTCCAAAAATTAGAAAAGAAGTGTCAAAAAATAAGAAAATTATTTAAAAAACCAGAAAACAAAAAAAAATTATTTAAAAATTTGATTTTCCTGAATTTTCTCATTTTCTTCCAGTCGACCCATCTGAAAGATCGTTGACAAAACGCCAACAACACGCCGTCTCTCTTCTTCAAAATTTCCGAAACAACGACGAAGAAATCTCGTTTCAAGACCTTTCTCAGAGTTTTCTGACCGATTGGGACGTCTCGAACTCGAAATCTCCAGCTATTCAACAGTTATCAGCACTTTTGAATCGACCGCATATTCAGGCGGTGCTATGGTCGGCACAGGAGATTTCAGCGGGAAGGTTTGCACCACAGCTGCCAGAAGTGCCGTTTGAGGTCGACGAGGACGATGGGGTTGCTGTGAAAATTGTGAGTTTTATGGTTCTGAAGTGGAACATGAACGTTTCACAAAATTGAACGAAGGAACACGAAAATTGTCAAATATTTGAGTTTTGATAAATAAAACTGGCCAAATTTTCAATGAAAAACGTTTGAAATCTGTCTGAAAAAGGGCAAACATTAGAGAACATGCAAGTTTTCTTTGGAAACAGCATGACTACAAACTACACGATTTCTAAGCATTCGAAATTCAGGTTCGAATAGTCCGCCGCGGTGAGCCACTCGGAGCCACAATCAAATGCGAACGTGGCAAAGTGTACGTGGCGCGGATAATGGCGAATGGAGTGGCGGATCGGAGTGGATGTATTCAAGATGGTGATAGGGTTCTGGAAGTAAATGGGGTCACTGTAGCTGATAAGGAACCGAAGGAGATTGTGAAGTTGCTGGACAAGTGTGATGATGGAATTGTGAGATTTTGGGAAGAAACAACGAATTCTTATCACATTTCCAGATAACGTTCAAATTGATCCCAGCAGAAGTCAATCAGAAATTGAAGGTGAAGAAGCCAGCTCATCGATATGTTCGAGCACTTGTAAGCTACATATTTTTAGAGGTTCCTTGAAAATCAATATTCCAAATTCTCAGTTCGACTACGATCCGTGGCAAGATCGTCGACATCCGTGCCCAGAAGCTGCAATTTCTTTCCGTGCCGGCGATATTCTGGAGATTATGGACGAGAAGGATCAGTATTGGTGGCAGACGAGAAAGATTGGATTTGGCGCATTGGCGAGGAGGAAGGAAAGTCATGATGAAGAGGCCAAGGATGAGTCGAGTAAGGATTTTTTTAAAATAGGAAGAAGCTTTATCTCGATCCCTTATTTCAGAAAAAGTGGGCCTCGTCCCATCGGAATGGCTTCAATGGCAATCCGGAATGGAGAGCGAAAGCGGTGATTCGGATGATATTGATTTCGAAAAGTTTGTGGGGGTGAGTAATGGAATTTGTTTCAAAAAGACTGGAACACTACATTCAGAACCACAAAGAGCGCTTCTACGAGAGTGTGTTCCGATGGCGAAACAAGAAGAAACGACGTCGAGTCGTCGTGCTTCTCGGTGCTCCGGGAGTCGGACGGAACGAGATTCGACGACAGTTCTTCAAGGTTTTCTCGAATCGATTCACGAATGCGATTCCGCACACGAGCAGGCCGGCGAGGTGAGCGGGACTTTGAACTTTTTGAGGAAACCCGCTTCTCTTTCCAGACCGAATGAAGTGGACGGTGTCAACTACTACTTCACGACTCGTCACGAAATGGAGCGAATGATCGAACGGAAAGAGATGCTCGAATACGGAGAATTCCGTGATAATCTCTACGGAACCGCTCTGAAATCAGTTCGGAGAGCCAGTGATAAGGGAACCGTTCTGCTGACACCTCATCCATTGGCTATTGAGAACATTCGCACGGAGGAGTTTGCGCCCATCGTGATTTTTGTGCAGCCGCCCGATTTCGCAGATTTCAAGGTGAGTTACAGGAAATTTTTAAAAATGTTCCCTTGTTCCAGCACACCCGTGAGCTGCACCGAGCCCAAACAACGCGTTCCGAATCAGCGGCTTCCTCCTCAAACGTCTCGCAGAACACTGTAAACGGCACCTCGCAACGTGGCTTCACCGACGCCGAAATCCGTCAAATAATCGATAATTCCGCTCAAATGGAGCAGAAATACCGGGGAGTTTGTGATGCGATTGTGAGGAATACCGATTTGGACACGACGCTCAACGAACTGACCGGATTGATTTATCAGTTGGAGACAAAGCCCACGTGGATGCCTGTCAAGTGGTGTGCAGAGATCGGAGACTGATTTCCTTCTCTTTATGAACTAATTTTCAAAAGTAATGATTTCTGTTATTTTTTATTTTTAATAATCAAGATTCCGCCCTTTTCCACATTTTTCCTATTGTTTTCCCTTTTCTCCCCGTTTTTCACCTGCAATTTTGATCACCCAAAGCTCCCATCAAGTTATCTCAAAATTTCAGCTTGCTTTCAAAAACTTCTGTCGCTTTACCTGTTTTCCCTTGAATTTCCTGTATTTTTACCATTTTTCATGTGAATTGGACGATTTTTACTAATTTTCCACAGTTTTCTTGTCATTTTATGTTTTTCAGTGTTTCTATGAAAAGATCAGTATTTTCGAAGCAGCGCCAAAAGTCGAAGAACCCCATTTTTTGCGAGAATTCAAATTTTTTGCAGGAAATCTCAATATCCAAAAACGAAAAAATCACGATGAATTGACAGCTGTTAGACATCATTTTTCCTTGTTTCCGTCTGTCAGAAACTTCTTCTTTTTCCTTTTTTCCCGAGAATTCGGCGAAATCTCTGCGGAATTGTTTTGAGCCGTTTCGGCAAATTCTGAGACAACGTTTTGGTTTTTGAGCTCAAGAAATTTTTTTTTAAAGTTTATATTTCAGAGAAAGTTAACAAAATCCTATGAAAAACTGGAAATTCAGAAGAAATTTTACCAAAAAAGAAATTTTTTAAGTTTTGAAAATTTCCGAAAAAAAAAATTTTGCACAAAATTCTTATAATCACTGCATTATCATTTTTCTCTGATAACTAAACCCATTTCTAACTTCAAATTAAAAAAATCACCTAGTAATCTCCTGTTCCTCCACTAGGAACCCGAACCCCACGTCACTAGGCTCCGCCCCCTTCCAGGGTCTTCTGGGACACCCACGCCCCGCCCCTTTTGCACATTTCATCTTTCTCCAAGACGTCCCGTTGTTCTATTCTCAAAGAATATCACTTCAAGTTCTTCCCGAACAATTCAAACTTCCCGCCACTAATTGGAAATGTTGGGAGCACAAGCTCTTCGTACCAAACAGGTAACAACTAGGATTTTTTTTATTTTCAAAAATTTATTTATCTTTTTGGTTCTTATTGTGCTAAAAATTGAAAATTTAAGAAAAATGTTTTTTTGAGTTTTCTAGATTTTTCTAGAATTCTCCTGAATTATTCCACCCATTTTCCTTTGTTATTCATGAGTTCCCATGGACTTTTTCGCGTGATTCTAGAAGATTGAAAAATGGGTAAACAACTGGAAAAACCACATTTTCCAATGGGTAAATACTCTGGAAAAGATGGGGAAAAGATAATGGATTTTTGCGGAAGTATTTAGAGATCAAAAATCTAGGAGCCGCGACGCGACCGCAACGCACCTGAAAACTTGGAAAATTGAAAATTCCTTGACCCAGGACCCTAAAGCATAAATAATTTTTTAGGGTCCTGACCTGAATTCCTAAAATTTCTCATCAAGATCCCAAGTTCTGAAAACATGCGAAAGGTCAAATGAGCCTCATAAAACCAGCTCCTTCCACTTTCTATTTTTACCTAATTCCCCATTCCGTCCCGGCTCAATGAGCTCATCAAAAGTGCACGAGTGTAATGAGAAAGTGCTCGAGTGCACACCATTCCATGAGGAAAAGTGACACTTTGTTATTGAGTTTTCCAGGTGTATTTTTACGTTTTGCATGAGGAAGCAACGAGCAGCTGATGTGCTCCGAGACGTCTGGAGCCACAGGTGTCGGGCGCTCTTTTTTGACAAGTCACTTACTCACTTTACTGCTTTTTTACTGCAACGGACATGGAAACAGGCTTTGAAACTTTCAAAAAATTGGATTTTTAGGGATGCGTTGCGGACGCGTCGCGGCTACTGGAAAATAGTTGAAAGTTTGAAAAAAAAGACATTGAAAAAATATAAGCAAAATTAGAATATATTTAGTAAGCTTCTGGATTTTTTTTTCAAAATTTTTTTTGCAGTGAAAAAAAAATTCGCCAACCATCTTCTTCTTCTCTCACATGCCATTCGCATTTCTTTTCGATCAAAAAACTAAAGAAAGGCCTAAAAATGGAATAATTGCCGCTCATAAATAAGGGATAATGGGCCTTCTCCCGGCTTCCTTTGAAGAGTCATTTTCTCCCAATTTTTTTGGGATTTTCTGGAATTTTCGCTGGGAATCCGTGCAGTTTTGCAGCAAAAAGACATAATCCGAGAGGGGTGGGTATTCGGACGGAATGGGTTGGGTTCCGGCCCAGAAACGTCATTTCGGAAAAAGGGGGACGAGTTTACAACAAAGAGTCACTATTTCCTGTTGTCAGTTGGGAAAGGGAAAGATCAAGAATTACAAAGAGATTTCGTGGCGGGACCCAAAAGTCAAAAGTTTCAGAAAGCCGAGCGGAAGGAGAAGGAGAAGCGTCATCGTGAACGGCTTCGTAGCATTGAGATGCAAAGGAATCAGATGCACCGCAATGCGTGGTGGGTTCTAAGTGGATTTCGACTTTTTGGAAAATTTGAAATTTGAAAAAATTTGGAAAAAAAATGAAAAAAAATTTGAAAAAAAAATTTTTTTTTCAAATATTCAGATTTTCCTTTTTTTTAAATTTTTTAAAAAGCTTGTTAGATGTTTTGAATTTCTGCCTGGCAAAAAATTGTTTTCAAAAATTCGTCACTTCCTCCTCACCATCCCCATGCTCCCTACAGTACCCCCCTACGGAATTGGCCAACCCAAAACCCATATTGCTATCCAAAACTCTCCACACCAATTTGTCAAAAAACTTTTCGGGCGTCGAGTGCCCCCCGTTTTTTTGTCTTTTTCTTGGTGAACATTGGTGGAAAAAGGCACTTTCGTCTCGTGTTAAAACATCGGTTTCTCCCTGTTTTTCGGAGGCCCGTTTTGCCTCGAGTGTCTGTCCAGTGGGAATTAAATTGTTCAGCTTTTCCCCTTTTTTCGTGCCTTTTAGACCCCCATTTTTGGATACTTGGAAATCGGCGAAGAGAGCAAATGTGTTCTTTGGTGAGGGAGCCGCGACGCGACCGCAACGCATGGCACGAATGAAATAAGAAAACAAAGAAATGATTCAAAGTTTCTGAAATTCAGCATTTTGAGTTAGTCAAAAGCCAAAGTTTTTCAAAAACGTTTTCGAAAAATAAGACAAAAACAATGACTCACAAAACAACACCATCACGCACAATTGCACACAATGCATCAGAATCGACGAGAAAATTGCTCCTTTTTTTTGGATTTTTGAAGCCTCACTCTTTCCTCTACATTTTCAGAAAAAATACATTGAAAAACCAATCAAATTAGAAAAATTCCCTCTCTTGCAAAAAAAACGCCGCCATAATCCCTCGGTCCCGTTGATCTTCATGTCACTGACACAATTTCCTTCTTTTTCTTCTTTCCCCCTTTTTTCTCCTTTTTCATTGCACTTGACAAGTAAGAAATGGATGCTCGGGACCAATGGTCAATCCATCTTTTTTTGTCTTTTTAGTGTCGCGTGACGGAAGGGTGCACACACACACATAATTTTCTATATTTATAAATAAACTTGGACAAGGAAACAGAAGGAGGGATTTTGAAAAAGTGTTTGAGATTTGCGCGTCGAATTTGGTGTTTGCAGAATTTCTAAACTACAGTAATCTTCAGCAAATTTGATTTTTTAAAGTTTAGCGTACAGTCTGGCGCATTCTGTTCAATTTTCCAAAGCTACAGTAACCCAAGAAACATTTCTAAAATTAGAAACATCCAGTTATCATTCCTCCTAATCTTCGATTCCCGCCGTATTCTGAATTTGCCGGTGTCGTCCAGATACACAGACATATCAGGTGTCATCCATCTTCCTTTCCTTCCTATTTTTGTGTTTTTCGCGGATTCTTTAGAATATTTTTTTTGGAAAACAACACGGGGAAGTTTTAGGAATAATGACTGGACTGGGTACCAGGAACACCATAATTGACACGCAATACACCGAATCTCACGCGCAAGTTGGTTTTTGAACCCGATTCAAAGTCAAAGTCACCCAAATAAAATCTCGTAAATTTTGTCCGAAAAAAAAGGGAAAAAAGTAAAAAGAAAAGAACAAGACCCTCCAGGGATTTATCCATTTTACACGAAAACTCTTACACATAAATATTGAATTTCTGCTTCAGTTTCGCAACTTTTCCTCCCTATTTTTGCCTCATTTTTTGGTTGGAATGCTCAAAGATCGGGTGACACATTGTTGACAAGATACTCGAATCATTTAGAAGACTTTTGTCTTTCTGGACAAGACAATTTGTGGAAGGGAAACAGAGAGCTCTATTTTTAGACGGAGGAAGTTGAATGGTCCGTTGGGAACATTTTTCAACGCGATTTCGGGAATTTTTGAGTTGAGAAAGGGTCATGTGGTTGGACTTTTTGGTCGGGGGGAATGACGTGAGTTGGTGCGGAAAGATACAGTAATCCCGAGAGGTTACTGTAGCTGGAACAAACAAATTCATCTAAAGCGATTGAATTGTGCGATTTTGTGTGGTGGTGTTTTAGTGATTGCACAGTAACACAACTACAGTAACCTGGAGATTTAAAAAATCAATAACCCTACAATTTCAGCGAAGAAGCAGCCGCCCAGTTCATGGAGATCAGTGCGAATCCGCCGTTGAAAGTTCGTAGTATGAGCTTGAGTAAAAGTGGTGACGACGTGATTATTGTGAGCGCTTTTGTCTTTTTTTAGTGGTTTATAGCTATTTTTGACATTTTCAAGAACATTTCTCAAAAAAAAAATTTTGAAATCATCTTTTCCGCCCAATTAGTTTTTGGTTTAGTTCTAGAATGTTTCTATTTTTCCAGAATCCTCTATTCTTTTTCCAGGTCACCACTAAACACCGTCATTCGGTTCATTCGGGTACAGTACCCCATTTACAAGTACGAATGAGCCATCGGAACAGCAGTACCAGTGGAAGTACGGAGAGATTCGATTTGGAGCCAAATGTAAAAAATATTGATTTTTAAAAAATTTTTCTGAGGGTTCTAGAAGTTAGATAAATTTTAAATATTTACTTTGACTCAAAATTCTAGGAAAAATTTAAAAATTTTCAAAAAATTTTTAAAAACCAAAATTTTGACTTTCAGGAGTCGGGACCTCAGCGAAGCACTTCGAGCGATTACTGTAAAGCGGATAAAAAGGTTTCTTATCAATAATTCTTATCACTTTTCAATGTTATCACTCTTTCAGAACTCCGTTTCGGGAACAACTCGTCTTCTCAAATGGCTCGGAATATCTGATAACAAGCAGCCTGTCGATCAAGAGAAACCGGTCAAGAAGCCCATTTCAAAACGCCGAATGTCCACTTTCACCTAAATATTGCATTTTTTCCCGAAGATTCTACAGTAATTCCCATTATTTTCCCAAAATTAAAATCCCAAAAAAAATTCCAAAAATTATATTTTTCAAAAAAAAATTTTTTTTTCAAATTTTTAATTTTTTTTTCCATAAAAAATATTTATTTTGCGCTGTAATATAATGGTCTCATGCTGATTTTCCCGAATTTTCTAATACTTTTTTCTCTGATTTTTAATAAATTTTGTGAAATTTCCCTTTTTTCACGTGACCTTGTCACGTGGAACCCTAACAACACGTGATCCGTTGGAACATCCACGTGGAGTGATTTGGAGATTGGATTGAACAGTTCCAGAAGTTTCGGAACAGATTCAAAAAGTGGAAAAGTTCGAAGCGATGAGCGAGAGTGAGAGTTATGAGGTAAGCCGGGGATCATTTTCAGAAATCAGTATCTCGCTTCTTATCAGTGATAGCTAACAGTTATCAACTGATGAAATGTTCCTCACACTCTCAGCTATCATTTGCTACCCTAACCTGATCATTTTGATAACTTTATCATCTCTTAATCACCACCTTACTCCAGGGCTATTTCGGCGAAATCGACAAAACCGCCGGCAATCACTCTGCCCAATCGATATCGGCGGCGCTGAAAAAAGTGGAGCAAATCGAGATTGAGCAAGTTCCCGCGGAGCATCGTAGTGGACTTTTGAGACGTCATGCCGAGTATTTGTACGCGTTGAGCAACTATCAGACGATCAAGGAGAAGAGGGTCGAGATGCTCGAGAATGGTGGGGATGGATTGGCTATTTTACAGGGAAAAGACACAGAAATATGGGAAGAAACTCAAAAAGTATTCTGAAAAGATTCAGATGAGGGACATCATCTGAAATTGTGGAATTTTGAAATTTTCCATATTCCTGCCAACTATTTCAGCGTACCGCCTGGCGCGTCAAGGCCACGTCACGAATCCGTCTGACGTTGAATGTGCCAAAGTGCTGTGCTCGACTTGCGGAAGACTCGCCGAGGAGAGTTCGATCAAGAAGAAGCTGGACTACGGATTCAAGTTCAAGACCTATTTGGATGAAGCGATCGCGTTGAATGATCAGGATTTCGAGTTGACTCATATGAGGGGAAGATTCTGTTATACGGTAGGCGGTTTTCAAACAAATTCAGAGAGTAGCTACCGTAACCATTTGCAGGTCGCCTCGTTGTCGTTCGTCGAGCGTATGGCTGCGAAGGTGATCGGACAGATTCCGGACGTCTCGTACAAAGATGCTCTTCATGATCTTCTGAAGGCCGATGAGCTGGAGGAAGGAGTCGCTGAGAACGAGTTGTTCATTGGCAAGACCTACTTGGCATTGGGAGATTTGGCGAATGCCAAGAAGTGGTTGGTTAAGGTGAGCTGATCTTTTTGTGTAAAATTTATACTTTTTGCAAAATCCAAATTATCGATTTTTCCAGACAGCCTCCCACGAAACCGATGTGGCGGTTGAGCAGGAACACGTCGACGATGCTCTTTCTCTTCTGGAGGACAAGCGTCTGAAGAACTTGAAGTCCTAAGCCACTTTTCCAATCCAAAATCAATCGATAAATCCACTTTTTGTCTATTTTTCTCGTTGTAATTGATAAAGAATGTCGAGACGAAAACTAACTGTATCACTAGATGCACTAGGGAGCTACGCTCCCCAGTAACTTGGTTTTTTTTTTGAAATTTGCGATGGAATGGGCCAAAAACGGTCTCAAAAGTATGAAAAAGTGAATAAAAAAATCGTTTTTAGAAGTGAACTTCATACTTTCCGTCCTAAACATTGTTTTGAAACGTACAACTGGAAAAAAACCTGAAAAATGTTGCAAAATTCCAAGAAATCAACGAAATTGACAAATTCGTTGCGAGACCACTCGAAAAAAGAGGCGTGCGCCTTTAAACACTGTAGTTTTTGGGTCTCGATATTTTTCAATTCGAAATGGTTTTCAGTGAATTTTTCTTGTTTTTCTTGCTGTTTACTTGAATTTTTCTCATCTTTTCGCCGTTGAATAATTATTTTGAAGCTTTCCGCTCAATTTCACCGCCAAAATTTTCAGGTCAAGCGTTTTTGAAGCGTGTCGTCACGATGCAGAAAAATGATTCTGATTTCGACAGAATTAACGCACTGTTTGCGGAAAAAATGGCGACGCCATTGAGAAAACCGACAAATTTGGGCAAAAAAAAGGATTCCAAAACCAGGTACTGATTTGTAGCTCAATTTGTCTGAAAACGTTCGATTTCCTGCAGAACCCGTCCCGGAGCCACGTCTCACACGAAGAAGTCGCTGTTCAAGCCGCAGAAGCGTCATTTCGAAGAGGTTCACCTGAAAACCAACAACCTGAACATGTTTTTGATCGCTGAAAGAAACACAAAAATCGGCAAATCGGCCGGAAGAATCGACCTGAAGTCCTACTATAATCACGAGACGACGCTGAAAGCACTCGCGGATATTCTGATAAACGACGAAGTCGACACTTTCCAGTTCACCGAGATTTTCTTCAATCCGGCGAAGCTCGAACCCATTCCAGAAATCGAGAAGTGGGCTCCGTTTCGATTCAAGACTTTCAAAGCTGGCAACGAAGTGACTATGAATGTCATGAAATTCCTCGAAAACTGCGACGGAGTGGAGAATATCCTGCTGGACAAGATAACATTTATTGAAATCCCGACGATTAGAAAGCTGGCGAGTCTTCCGGCAGTTATCAATGCGAAAGTGTTTCAAGTGACTGATAGTGATCCTGATAACATTTATTATTTTGTTCAAGTGAGCAGAAATTTTTAAAAATGTGCTATTAATTCGTATCATTTCAGAAACTGATCAATATCAATGCGAAAATCCAAGAATCAAAGTTCGATCTGTTCCGTCCGCTGCGCAAGGCACTCGAAGAGTTCGCTGCGAAGCTGAAGGGTCGAGTGATGTAAGTTGCTAGCGCCCTCTTCGGAAACAATGCAATTTGCGTCTTTCAGTTACAAAAAAGTGAACGAACTCCGCATTCGAACCAACGACAAGTCGAAGCACATCCTCATCAGACGCAACAAGGTTACTGGCCAAATCTGCAATACTCTGTTCTCGTGCACTGTCATCCCGTCGGATCTTTCGGGATTCGAAACGTGCGAGTGGTTCAAGGAGATCACGCAGTGCGGAAGCGCTTACGAAGACTTTCCAGATGAGGATTTGGACTTCTCCATGTTACTTGTAGGTAAATATGTGCTTCCTTTTAAAATTTTGAGATATCTTCCTGAAAAATTTCAAAATTTGAAGGAACTGACTTCGTTGCGAGACCACTTGGAAAAATTAGAGGCATGAGCCTTTAAACACTGTACTTTTTGAAATCCGACATTTTTCATTGTTCTCGCCCTATTCTTCTTGTTTTTAGTGCAGTTTCCTTGACTGTTCCTCACTTTTCTTCTTTCTAATAATCATTTCAGCACTACCTGCTTACTTTCATCACGAAATTTCAGATCAATCTAATCTCAAGCAAGGCAAAATGCCGAAAATCTCTGTTGACGACAAAAAGGTTCCAAAACCATCAAAATGCCCGGTGGATTATAGTAATTCTCCGCTTGGAAAATATTTCATGAAGAACAAGAACAAATTGGCGGCTGAAAAGGTTACGGATATTCCGAAATATTCGACGAACTGGTGCGATCTCCCGGTGGAAATGCGCTCCGAATGCATCAAGAGAATGGATTTCAAAACCAGGTACTTATTTGTAGCTCTATTTGTCTGAAAACAATCGATTCACTGCAGAACCCGTATCGGAGCCACCTCTCACACGGAAAAGTCGCTGGTCGATGCGAACAAGCACTTTTTCAAAGTTGTTCTTCTGATGATCGACGACAATTCCATGGTTGTTCGAGCTTTCAACGGAAACCGCGATGAAATTGATTTGGAATCAATCAATAATCATGAAAAGACCGTGGAAGGCTTTCTGAAGATTATGAAGACTTGCGAAATCGGCACTCTCCGCTTCAGACAGAATGACGATGAGACAGAAAAGTTCAAATTCTGGTCGGAACTCGAACAATTCGCTCCGCTTCCCATCAAAACATTCGTTTCGGTCAACTACGTGTCTGCCAATGTTATGCAATTTCTGAAGAACAGCCAAGTGGAGAACATCATTCTCGACGGAGTTTACCGAAAAACCCCGTCGATTACTGAGCTGGCCAGCCTTCCGACAGTTATCAACGCCAAAGTTTTTCAAGTTAGAGCCATGCTCGCCGATCGCATTTACCCGCTCGTTCAAGTACGCAGATAACTCGAAAGAGGTGCCATTAATTCTCATCATTTCAGAAATTGATCGATATCAATGCGGATGCCGAAGAAGCCGAGGAGAGTTGGTTCCAGCCGCTGCGAAGGGCAATTGAAGCGTTCGCTACAAAACTGAAGGATCGAGTGGTGTGAGTTTTGAAAACATGACTTTCAAAAACAATGCGTTTGCATCTTTCAGTTACAAAAAATTGAACGAAGTCCGTCTCCGAACCAACGACAAATCGAAGCACATCCTTATCAGACGCAATCAGTGTGCTGCCACGATGCGTGGTTTCTGGTTCGCGTGCACCGTCATCCCATCGAATCTTCTGCAATCGGAATACAAAAAGTGCATGTGGTACAAGGAGGCGGAGCTTAATGGATGTGCCCACGAGGAATGTTCTGGCGACGAATCGGACGATGCGGGTCAAGAAGCACAAGATCATCACCATCATGATCACTCTGACACCGACTCTTCGGATGGAGACAATTGGCTCAATCCCCTGCTCGAGACGCTCGGCAGACTCCCAGGCTACCGCCCACCCGAGTTAGATGCCGACGGAAATCCAATGCTCGAGCAGTTCTTCGCCAATCTCGACAACATCATGGCCCACATTCCCGGTATTGTCGATCCAGATACTTCTGACGAAGAATTGGATGCTCCGGTGCGCAGACACCCTGCCAATGTCCCCGCTCGTGTCAACTCTGACTCGGATTCTTCTGATGACCAGTTGATCCCTCCAAGACCTCCAGTGGATCATGCTCCTCGTCCCGCCGCCTTCAGTTCCGATTCTGATTCCGATGACGACGACGAGTATGGATTCGAGCACTACTTCCCACACTTCCCGGAACGTTATCACCGCTTCTGATTGATTCCTTTGTTCCTATTTTACTGTTGTTACTTCATTGTTGTTGATTCTGTTATTATTCCCTTGTTGTTTTCCCTATCAATTTCAAGTTTTTAATTTGAAACAAAAACTGTTGACTAAGAAACAGAGTTTCCACATAATTTTTTATCTTGTGAGATAATTCCATTCTCTATTCAAATATTTATCACTGTAACAAGATCAACTTGAACATTTCAGCTCCTGACTTTTCTTTTTCACTTTTCACAGTCCCATTTTCCTCCAATTTTTATCATTTTGTTCTCATTTTTCTCCATTTCCGTCTCTCAAGTACCATCGTGATTCCCTTCACTCTCATCGCCAATTTTTCAGATTTATCGATTTTCAGGCGAGGTAAAATGGTAAAAGCAAAATCTAAACACGCCGCGAGTCAAGAAGACCATAAGATTCAAAGAATCGGTTCAGGTATCATGATTTTCCAAGTTTTCTTATCATTTTTCCGTTTCAGGTGCTCCGATCACGGAACGCGAAATTAAGCAGGAGTCCAGAGAGTACAATCCGATGGCGAACGAGTACTCCGGAACCGAACAAACTGTCGCGCGCCCAATCAGATGGAATACTCAGAGAAAGGGAATGGGCAAGAAGAAGGCGCTGAGAATTCCAAAACGTACGACGGTGCAGAAACTTCCGAAGCCATCTCAGCCCGCCGGACCCACTTCTCGCAAGGAAAAGTCCTTCGAAACTGTCCATTTGGAGGTCCGCCAGAATCTGGTCGTTTTGACATCTTCAAACACATATGCCCCCAACAAGTTCTACGAAACGCAGGTCAAAACAAACGATTACATAAAGATACAGAGCGTCCTTTTGAACATCCTGAAGCTTTACGAAATCGACACGTTCCAGTTCACCGAAGAAGGCGACAACCCGGAACAGCTCGAATGTTGGTCGATACTTAAAAAATGTGCTCCGTTTCGATTCAAGACGTTCTCAGCGAACAAAGTCTCCGTCAATGTCGAGAATTTCCTGAAAAATTGCGACGGAGTCGAGAATGTTTTTATCAAAACACAGTCTCGCACTTCTTTCCGGGACACTCCAGCGAAGATCAGACTGTTGAGCCTTCCGGCGGTTATCAATGCTAAAATGTTTCAAGTGACTGGTGTTGATGATGATCAAGTAGGTGATAATCAAGAAAACGTTTTATTTACTCTTATAATTTCAGGAACTGAACGGTATCGAGCAAGAGAATGGGCCAATGCTTCCACCGGCTCTCCGTACAAATCCACGCATCGCCAGAAACATCGAAGATCGATTGACGTGAGTTTGAAAAAATTTGTTTCAAAAGCAAAGTTATCTCTCTTCCAGCAACGAGAAAGCGAACGAAACCCGAATTCGAACCAACGACGAATCGAAGCACGTCCTCGGGAGAAGCAATGGATTCTGGCCGCATCGCTCCATGGGCTCGTCCACTCAAAATCACGATGGAGACTTTGAGTATGGCTCATATTAACTCTTTTTTCTTTTTTCCATTCTTCTGTTTTTTGTTTTTCTTTGTTGTTGTTTGATCACTTTGTTCTTTTTTTCTGTTGTTACTTCATTGTTGTTGATTCTGTTATTCCTTTGTTGTTTCCCTTATCAAATTCAAGTTTTGAGTTTGAAACAAAAACTGTTGACTAAGAAACAAAGTTTCCACATAATTTTTTATCTTGTGAGATAATTCCATTCTCTATTCAAATATTTATCACTGTAACAAGATCAACTTGAACATTTCAGCTCCTGACTTTTCTTTTTCACTTTTCACAGTCCCATTTTCCTCCAATTTTTATCATTTTTCTCCATTTCCGTCTCTCAAGTACCACCTTGATTCCCTTCACTCTCATCGCCAATTTTTCAGATTTATTGATTTTCAGGCGAGGGAAAATGGTGAAAGCAAAGGCCAAACACGCCGCGAGTCAAGAAGACCATAAAATTCCAAAAATCGGTTCAGGTATCATGATTTTCTAAGTTTTCTTATCATTTTTTCGTTTCAGTTGCTCCGATTACGGAACGTGAAATCAAGCAGGAGTCCAGAGAGTTCAATCCGATGGCGAAGGAAGACGCCGGAACCGAGCAAGCAGTCACGCGCAAAATCAAAAGAAAGATTAAGAGAGAGAGAAAGGAGACGGAGAATGCGCTGAGAATTCCGAAACTTTCGACGAAGCAGGAACTCCCGGAGCCATCTCAACCCGTCGGACCCACTTCTCGCGAGGAACCATCGCTTGTCAATGCGAAGAAGCGTGTCTACGAAACTGTCCACTTTGAGGTCAACAACAATCTGCTCTCTTTGAAAACTGTATACACACATGACCGCAACATGACCTACGAAACGCATCTCAAAACAGACAATTTCAAGAAGATACAGAAGCTTGTGAACATCCTGAAGAATTGCGAAATCGACACTTTCCAGTTCACAGAAGAAGGCGACAACCCGGAAAAGCTCGACTTTTGGTCGGCACTCGAGAAATGTGCTCCGTTTCGATTCAAGACGTTCGCAGCGAACAAAGTCTCCGTCAATGTCGAGAATTTCCTCAAAAACTGCGACAGAGTCGAGAATGTTCTTCTCAATATGCACTCCCGCACTTCTTCCCGAGACTTACCAGCGAAGATCAGGCTGCTTACCCTCCCGGCGGTTAACAATGCCAAAATGTTCCAGATGACTGCTGACGATGATGATCAAGTAGGTGATAATCAATAAAACGTTTCATTTACTCTTATCATTTCAGGAACTGAACGGTATCGAGCAGGAAAATGGGCCAATGCTTCCACTGGCTCGTACAGATCCACGCGTCACGAGGAAAATCGAAGATCGATCGACGTAAGTTTGAAAAACTGTGTTTCAAAAACAAAGTTATCTCTCCTTCAGCAATGAGCACGTCCTCGGGAGAAGCAATGGATTCTGGCCGCATCGCTCCATGGGCTCGTCCACTCAAAACTACGATGGAGACGTTAAGTACGGCTCATACTAACTTTACCATCAATCTTTTTTCCTTTGTTGTTGATTTGTTTGTTCTTTTCGTCCATTTATTCTGTTTCAATTTTTCTTTTTTCACTGCTTTTCATTGTTGATTTTGTTGTTTCCTTGTTGTTTCCTCGTTATCTACCCATATTCCATGTTCCAAATTCAATTTTGGAGTTTCCAATTCAATAAACAAACATGAAGACGTTGTCCTAATGAAAGAAAAACGAACATTCCCCTTTTTTACGCGTTTTCCCTTGGGTTTTCTTAGCTTCTGACTATTTTTCGATATTTTCAAATTCTGAATAGGAAAATCTGACTATTGACCTTCAAGAATCAATTATTATCGCTTCGAATAGCTATTGGACAAATAGTGAAAGACGCTGTTAGTGGAAAACTGATAATTGTTTCAGTAGTTTTTCTGCAAAGTAAAGAGATAGTGTCCCAGTATTTCAGAGTCAGAGCATCCATGAATATTGGAATACATACTTATTCAGGTGAGTTTCTCGAGTGAAAAACACTTTTTCATTCCACTTTATTACAGCATCACAAATCTATAAATACAAGAGGATGTCTTTGAAGACGATGTTCTTCATCGTTCCAGTTGCCGTCTCAATTCGAACCCCTCGTCGACTTGTTGCTCTGTTCAACGCCACGTAGAGGATTCCATGGGAAAATGGTTGGTATTGTAGGTGGATTCCTACTGTGTCGAAGCTTTGACCCTGTGAGCGGTTCACCGTCATGGCAAATGCCAACCGGACTGGGAACTGTGTCTGCGCGAGTACGAACGGTAACTTGCTTTCGTGCAGGAGTTTGATGCGGGGAATGAACACTTCTTGTCCTTGTCGTGTGCCGGTGGCGAATTCGCAGAGCGTTCTTCCGCATTGGAGAACTCTGAATCAAGACCCGTCGCAGAGCCCTCTGCTGACCGCCAAGTTTCTGAGTAACACTACCAACGCTCCGGCCTGAAGTTTCAATTGTCACATGACAAAGATACACACAACTGTTACCTTTATCTCTAACCGGTGAGGTGGCATTCCGGATGGTGTGAGAGTGTTGAGGAATTCGGTCGAGAAGTTTTGTGAATCTCTTCCGTCCGTCTTTTCGACCGTGTCGTACGATTCGTAAATTTTCAGTTGTCCGGGCACCATGGCGAGCACTTCGTTGTTTAATCTGAGAGCCTCTTTGTTACGCGGCGTCAGAATGCAGCGGCCGAGGAGACTTTGCTTGTCACCGGTGCCGAAGACGTCTCCGAACACATTTTGTGTACATCTAGTTCCCCGGTGCGAACACCTTCCCAAATTTTCATTTTTCTTCCACTTTGGATCCCCACCGGTGATGCGCATGTTTGCCGATAGGCTGAAAGTTTTGAATTTCAGCCATAACCGAGACATTTTCAGATATACGACTTTCTCTGCGGTGCCGCTGTAATTTAGGACTTGCAACGCTTGCCCCCGCCTAGAATCACTGATTTTCCAGCAAGTGCTCCATCAGCACCTGTTATTTCGCGCAACAATTCAATCATTCTCTCCAACGCTACTTTTGGCACCATCGGCAAGATATCGAATGCGGAAGCCAGCGTTTCATCGATTTATTTACTAAATTCATGCGCTTACTTTTATTACGGTGTGACCGACTACTGGGCATCAAAACAAATCCGTGGGGGCAAAAAGCTGAACTAAAGACTTTAGTCTAAAGTTCTCTGTGGATTTTCTCACGAAGGTAATTCACGTTCAGTTCACGCCTTGGTGGAATGTTTGTGCGTTTTTGAAATTGGAAGAAAAAGACGAGAATAAATATTTGCTTGACAAGGAAAGTACATGACCTCGCAGACTTGAAAAATTCCGAAACTATACTGATAATATACAGAAAAATGCGCTGAATTCAATGGTGCTTTCAGAATTTGCCGTTTGGCAAAAGCTACCAGTCGACTCATTGTAGGCAATCGCCAAATAATCTCCCAATTATCGGAAAAACTCAACTTTGAAAAATCGTAAGAAATCAGCTTTTGCCAAACGGCAAATTCTGAAAGCACCATTGAATTCAGCGCATTTTTCTGTATATTATCAGTATATTTTCGGAATTTTTCAAGTCTGCGAAGTCACATACTTCCCTTGTGAAAACCAAAACTGATTTGGATTACTGATAACTTATCAGCGATAAGACATAAATTATGAATTTTTATTGATTTTTTTTGGTTAAAATTAATTTATTAATTTTTTCTTCAGAGAATAAAATGTCTTTGACTATAAAAAAAAGTGAACAGTTTTTGATGAATCTATCAATTCTTCTTCTCAAAAACGAGAATATCAGCTCCTGACAGTATTCCCATTTTGCCTCCATCAACAATACTTTGAACTGTTCCACACAAAAAGGTTCTGTTGAATTCCTTGAAACCCTCTGGTAGAATTCGCATGAATTCAGCCATTTTTATGGTGTGATCTGGAAAAGTTTGGTTATTTCGGAGAAACTAGGTCACAGAAGACCCACCGATAACCGGACTTGTTACCAGCCACATGAACAATGGACTGGCCGAGAAACAGTAATGAAAAGCCCGATTCCCATAAGTCTCTTCCAGATTCTCCTGCTCAATCAGCATCATTCCAGACCCTTCTGCAGACTGTTCCACCTCTTTTTGGGTGTGCAAAGAGGGCATTCCACAAGCATATTCCAGGTGGTACAGTGTCTGAAAATCGAGTTACTTCCTGAAATCTGACAGCTTCACCTTGAAATGCTCCTCGTTCTCCTCATCGTAATCATTGGTTTTTATCAAATCGTAAACAATAAATTTGCCTCCTGGTTTCAAAACTCTCTGGATTTCTTCCATGACTTTCTCCAAATTTGGGATGTATTTCAGGGAATAGATGGCATAGGCCACATCGAATGTAGCATCTTCTGGAACATTCGGAGAATTAATAGATAATATAGATTGGAGTAGACTTACGGAAAGGCATTTTGTGGCAGTCAGCAGCTACGATTTTGCAGCGATCGGATAGGCCGAGAGCGGCGAATTTTTCATTTCCTGAGAAAATGAAATTGAAATGATATCAGTAGAGCGCACTTACCAATCTCCGCCTCATTCGGAGCAATTGTGACCCCCGTGAGCTTGGCTCCAGTATCAGCCACATCCAACATGACACTTCCGATTCCACAGCCGATATCCAGACAGTGAACACCTTCGGAAAGATTCAGTTTTGAGCCAATGTGACTGAAAACACTGTGATGAGGTCAAGTTCGCTCCACTGCACACTGTTCGATAGAGCGCACTTGCACTCACCTGTGCAACGACTTCAACGCTTCTTCCATACTCTGTCCTTCGTATTTTGGAGGCACAAAATGGAAGTTCCCACCGAAATACTCGTCAATTACGGTACTCATGACACTGTAATAATGGGAAGTCACTTCCAGATGATCTCCGGATTCTTTGGCTTTCGCATATAGATCATCGTGCTCTTGTTTGAAGTTTGACTGGAAAATGACAGTTAGAAAATGATTTTTCGTTATTTTCACAATTTTTACATTTTTTTTTCCTCGAAAATTGGTCAAAATCGTTACAGAATCGTGATTTCTACCTGGGTAAATACATGATTTTTCTTCTCATTTCCCTCCATTTTTTCCCATTTTTTCCACCATTTTTTCCGTGTCAACATTTATTTTTCATTTCTTTTAATTTTCACACCTTCCCAAATGTATGTTTTTCAATTTGTTTACTGACCTCTATAATAAAGAGAAAATTGTTGGCGAGAAGAAAATTGCGCGCCTTTCTCCCCGAAAATTGGGTCAACTGACGGACTAGTTTTCTCGATTTCATTTTGGATGAAAAGGTCATGAAACCTTTTGCGTACATGTATAGTGCAGAGAAAGTGTCCGAAAGAGATAGTGCGATAGGGCGCACTTGCCCTTTTCCGAAAATTGTTTAGGAAAGTTTGGACTTTTGATGAGAATTGTTGTTTTGTTGGCTTTCCGTGGACCGTTTTTCACGGGATTTTGAAGGAAAAAATGGGTGGGATAATGGGAGAAGCTCAATGTCTAGTGGGGCGCACTTGCATACCCTGTGGAAATTTAGGGAAGAAAATTGAAAATTTCAGGAGACTTTCACATTTTTCTCAATTTTTACTGGTTTCTAGAACTCTACTGCATAATTGCGAACTTACCAAGTCTTGCCGACGGAAATGTGTGAGTAGCTTCAAAAAATTGGCATTCATGTTGATTGACATTTTTTCGACAGCGGGTTTTTGGAAAATTAACGGAGATGACTGTAAAAAAAGTGGAAAAAGTGCTTCGACTTGAAGAAAAAGACTGACGAGAACTTTTTGACCTCTAGGAGCTTATATACTCGATATTCTATGACACATCAGACATGAAACTTATCAATGTATGATTTCTAGCCCTGTATTTGCTTAGAAACACTCATCAAACTTGCGAAAAATGAACAAATGACGATTCCTCCTGGCTGCCGCAGTGGCTCCGCCCACTTTTCGCGGAAGAGAAAGTTAAATAGAGAATTAGTCAGTGGAATGGTCAACAAAATAGACATTTGGGTAATTGTGGACATGGAAAGTGTGATGGTACAATCCTGGAAGATTTTGGAGCTTTTCTGTGTATTCTGAGATACTCCGGAAAATCTTATTTGAACTCCCGCAGTTTTGTGCACTACGACACTCCGAAATTACGCAGTTGCGCTGTGTTTATCGTAAATCTACACTGATATTTTTCTTTCGATTTTTCTGAATTTCGACGGATTCTCTTCTAATTTTCACCGTTCCCTTCGAGAAATGGCAGCCAATTTTTGGAAATCTAGTCATTCGTAAGTCAACTATCAAATTAACCCAGTAAATAAACAAGTTTTGTTCAGACAGCAGTGGATTTTCGAAAAAACCGAACTTTGGAAGCAGAGAGCCGAGGATATGAAGCTCTACAATGAGGAAGAGTACAATCGATTGAATATTTTCTGGGCAAACTGTAAGAACTATATAAAATGTAAAACTGAATGAAATTCATTAATTTTTGCAGTCATAACAGCAGTTGCCACAGAAGGAGCTCACAGCCAGGCAAATGTTGGCTGCAAACTCAGACAACAAGTTATTGCAACTGCGATCACGTATTTCAAACGATTTTACTTAAGGTTTGCAGAGAAATCCTGAAAAATCAATAATTCGAGCTTCCAGGCAGTCGTTCCGAGACATGTGCCCGTTCCTCGTCGCTTCTACCGCACTTTTCTTGGCTTGTAAAGTTGAAGAGCACACCACGTTGAGTGTTTCCAGCTTCCTCAAAAATACGGCTATTGTTTGTGAGTTTTTAAAATTTTTGATAGAAAATCACCGCTGATGCGCGGGAAATATACCAAAAACCATAAAATTCTCCGTTTTTCAGTACCAAAACGCTGGGGAATCTCGTTCGACACGGCAAGTACTAAAAACGGCGTCGTCTACGATGCGGAATTCATTTTGGTGGAAGTTATGGACTGTTGCCTGGTTGTTTTCAATTCGCAACGCCCGTTGGTTGAGATGTTGCAGGTAAAATACATTTCTGAATTTTCCGGAAAGAATTCGGAACTGTTTTCCTTTGAATATTTGCAAATCTCGAACAAATTTGAAAATTTTCCTTGCAGGACCTCAACAAAATGGCGAAACTGAACGAGTTCGAAGCCGTCGAGGCCCAATGTCACAAAGTTGCGAATGACACGTTGAGATGTGACGTCGGACTTATGTTCGCTCCACACGTCATCGCACTGGCCTCGATTATTGTGGGAATGGAGCTGATGGGACGGGGAGAGGAGATGGAGACGTGGCTCGTCGAGTTGGAGACCGACTTTGAAAAGGTACGGATGCGTCTAGAATGTTCTTATTTTTCCCATTTCCAGGTTACCGCCTGCACCGAAGAAGTCTACAAAATGTACACCCTGTGGAAGTCATTCGACGAGAAAGAAGAAGTCAAGAAACTCGTCGGCAAGCTTCCGAAACCCAATTCTCAAGTTCAATATACACAACACTGCTGACAAATGTAAAAATTGCTAAATTATAAATACCCTACAAATGCTTTAGATCTTTAGAATACCAGTACTTTCCTGCTGAAAAAAAAATTCGCAAAAAATTTAATTTTTTTCCGAATCTTTTGCTCTTCCCTTGTCTAACTTTTCATGCATCATGTATTATTTCTCTTGTGAATTCCAATAAACTCACTCATTTTTCCCATTGTTTTCAATCCCTTCCCCACAATTCCTATTCCATTTAATACCCACTTGTCCTTGATTTTCGGGCCAATGTCCAGAATAGTGACGGAAAAAGCATGTTGAGCGACCTTGCGAAAACGCGAATTAGGCACACTTTTTGCAAGGTTTTATGGGAATTTTTTGACACCTGAGACTAGTTGGTTGCAGTGGGGCGCAATTGCATTATCTCTCTATTTTGTGAAGTACAAATGTGCTCTACTGCATAAAAATTGTCTTAAGATCATTTTCGAAACATTTTTTAAAAATCAATGAATGAGGTCACTTTTTTATGTTCATGTCAATTTTTTTCGAAAGTTCAAAAGAAAAATTGCTCAGTAGAGCGTACTTCCATTATAATTTCATTCCAAAAAAATCAATAAGCATGTTGCATGTTTCTACTCTCCTAATCGAGTCACAACCCCCCACAATTTCCCCCCGTTTTATGCCCCTTTTTGGCCGAAACGGCCTGTCTATTGTTTGCTCGACCTCCCCGAATGGTTTGCCAGGAAAAAGTGTCAAAAGGATGGGAAATTTGTCTTTTTTTTGAATGAAAAGAATATATAAGCATTCAAATTCCTTTTTTTCTAGTTTTCAAAAAAAAAAATTTTTTTTTGAAAAAATTATTATTATTTTTTTCATTTTTTCAAACTTTCCATTTCTGTCTTGTTCCCTGAATTTTCCATAGTTTTTTCTGAATTTCTTATCATTTTTTGTCACTTTCTTTTATTTTCCCTCTTGGAATTCGTTCATTTCCCTCTCGAAACCTCGTTGCTTTACAAGACGATAAGCACAAAAATCAACAATCTTTTCAATAACGTCTCGAACATTTTTCTGATTTCTTTTGTTCAAAGTACAAAACTGTGTCAGGGGATTTCTATCGATTTTTCCACAATTTTTCTGATTTTCCTTCCGTTCAAAATCCCATAAATCACATCGTTTCGTAACGATTTTTATGTGCGGGAACCGAACATTAATGTGATCATTTTCCCTCTTTTTATTTCCCAATTTTTGGTGATTCATACTTTCTAAAATCACTTTTCCGAATAGAAACTTCTCGAATTCGGGCTTCGTCGAGAAACAAAAACAAATTCTTGTTCCGGAACACGCGAAACGGCTTTTTCTCGAAAAGATGGGCAAAGATAGAGCCAACATCGCTCATCTTTTTTCAAATTCCCAGTAGACACGCCACTGACTCTATTTGTCTTTCCAATCCCAACCATCGTGTAATTTTAGTCATTTTCGAGCATTTCATCTGGAAAGCCCTACAGCCCTACAGCAGCTACGGTTTTATTTTGTAAACTTTCGAACAAAATCCCGCAGACCACTTTTCCAAAGTTCTATATTATTGTAATTTTCTGAAACAGCATTCAAAACCGTCTTTTTCTCTGTTACTTCCGAAGCTTTCCATCAATTTTCCACTGATTTCCCCGTATTTGGCACGCTGCCAAGTTCTCTGCGCACTACGACACTCCGTTTTTACACCCAGGCGGCAGTTTATTTTTTTCAAATTTCACACGATTTTCTGCGAATCTCGGCTTTTTCAGGGCTTTTTCGTGCATTTTCTTGGTTTTTTCGTGTTTCTTCGTGTTTTTCTCGTTGAATTATCGATTTTTCAGCGCTTTCCCGTCAAAATGGCGTCTGCGAAAGGCGAATTGGTGATCTTGACGTCTATAAAGCAGCAAAAAGACCATAACATTGTGAAAATCCATCGGTGAGTCAGAATTCCAGTTTCTTTTTAAAGTAAGAATCGATTTTTTGCAGTGAGGAAACAGCGAAATCAGAAAAAGTGCTTCTGATCGGAGGTGGACCGTATTCTGGCTTGATAATCAACAAATTCGAGAAAAGTTCGAGTTATGGTTGGTTTTCCCCTAGAATTCCCGCAGTTTCCCATGCTAAAACAGTTTCAGAAGCGACCGCCGACGTGTCCTTGTCATTCAATGTTCATCTGAGCGACAAAGACAAGAAACAGGTGCAGGAGAAGCGTTCGCTGTACTTCCAGCTGAGAAAAGGCGTCGATTTGGACGTCGGAAGGAATGTGGTCCACAAGTTTTTCCGTAACTTGCTCAGCAATCTTCCCGGAGGTTTGTCACAGGGATCAGCTGGTCCGCAATGGGTTTTACGATTTTTTGAAGTTTTTCAAGCGAAATTTAGCGGATTCGAACCAGACGGGGTTGTAAATGCTAAAATTGAATACTTTCAGACTACGTCTCGTTCATGAAACGCGCCATGGTCCTTCTCCAGAAGGAATATTTCGAAATCGCATCAGTCGTTATCGACTATAAAATTGTTGATGAAGACGAGCAGGTGGTTATTCCGGATGCCACGCAGTATGGTGAGTTAGGGGGAAACTGGCAAAAAAAGCACGAAAACATCAGAAAAATGAATATGAAATTCAGAGAATGGCCGCAGAAAAATGACATTGAATGGAGGTAAAAAGTCGGAAAAATTAATATTTTTTGAAATTCTTTAAATGTTTCCCTGTGTGATTTTCCCTTCTAAATGCCAAAAACTGACACAGTTTCACCTAAAAATTTAATTTTTCTATTGAAAAATTGAAATTCCAGTTTTCCAACCAATTTTCCCTAAATTGTTCCCCATCTCATAACCCCTCGTGTTCAGAACCTCCTGCCTACCCATAAAACCCCCTAACAAACTCGAAACCCTGCCAAATTCCTTCAAAATCCTCATTTTTTGCAGATTCCGGCTCTGAACTCGAAGAAGTGACGATCGGACACGTGCAAGAAGTCCTCGAGCACGCCTTCCCCAACGGACTGCCCATTTCGACGATCTCCGAGTGTCTCCGATGCACTCACGACGAGACGCTGGCCTATTTGAGCGAACTGGAATCTTCTGGAGTTGTGAAGAATCTCGGAGACGAATGGATTCGAGTCGACACCAGAAAAGTCGATGAGAGCGTCGAGGCACACAGAAGTGGTTAGTGAAAGAGAGGATTTTGTGGAAACAATTGAATTAAACTTTCCAGCATCCACTTCGACGGCCTCCACTGACCAACCGACCGTCGCCATAATATCTTGCCTTTTCGTCGAAAAACAAGCCATCGATTCGCTGATCGAAGAAGCCTCCACGATCCACAAGTACAAGTCGGGCGGTGACTCGAATGTCTACACCATCGGCCGAATCGGAGCTCATCGAGTCGTCGCGACGAAGCTCGCCTTGATCGGAGACTCCCGCGAGGCCATCACGAGTGCCGGATCCATCACGACGCGTCTTCTCGGAAACTTCCAGAACATTGAGCACGTCTTCATCGTCGGAGTCGGTGGAGCCGTTCCGCACTTCACTGACGCTTCGCTTCACGCCCGTCTCGGAGATGTCATCGTCTCTGCTTCCCGCCCGCATCAATACGTGTACGCTCATGACCTGATTATCGATAGACAAACCGAACAAATCACGGGATTCGCCATCAGAAACTGGGATGCCGATGATAAGGCGATCGAGAAGATCCTGGAGACGGAGGACCTCCGTGAGCAGTGGAATTCTGCTACGGAAGAGGCGATTCGCTCATTGACAAAGATCGCTGCTGACGTGGAATGGAAGGCGCCGCCCGAGTCGACGGACGTGTTGGCGATGCCTGTCTCCAAGGGAAACATGGTCGTGATGCCGCATCCGAACGAGAATCGCCAAGGGCCCGAGATCCATCTCGGAACCATCGGAGCCATGTCGACGATGAAGAAGTACGAGAATCCCGCTGAAGACGAGTCCTCGCTGACCCAGATACGCGAGTCGTTCGCCGAATCGTTCGGTGTCCGATGCATGGACGCCGGTTTCGATTCGGTCGTTGGCGCCGTCGTCGGATCGTGTGTCAAGAGTTGGGCGCTGATTCGCGGCATCTCTGACTATCACTACGGACAGAGCAGAGCTGGAAAGGTGTGGCAGGTGAGCGAAATTTAGAATACATTGAAGTCAAGGAACAATATGTGTTTTCAGGCCCACGCCGCCGCCCGAGCCGCCGGAATGGCCCGTTGTATCATCGAGAAACTTCCAAAATCGTGAATCCCGGAGAACCCCTAGGAATATTCCAGGAATTCTAGGACCCCTATAAACTTTCAATTGTCCCCCCTACATCTTTCTGTCTATTTAACTTTTTATCCAATTCCCCTCCAACTATTTCTACTCGCATTTCTATGGACCACTTGCTCCGAACCATCGCCAGCTTTATCCTACTTTTAAACCCGAATTTCACACTGATGAACCGCCAAAAATGTGGACATAACTTCATTCCCGAACAATGCAAACAATCAATCGATAATCCGTCCCCTCATTCTCTCTGTAATTCCAACTCCTATTTGTTCTTCTTTTTAACGCCTGTAAATCACTGAACTTTATGAATTGTTCGTGTTTTGACACCAAAAAAAGGGAAACACGTGTGAAAGAGAACTTCACGTGAAAAAACAATCCGTGACCCGAGGCGAAGTTTCTGCCACGACTTCACGTGATACACTGACCGAGTACAAGCTCTCACGTGAACATTATAGCCGGAGAGTGAGCCACGTGATGTCGTTGTTGGCTCACAACTCTTCCGAAACCACTGATGCAGGCTGGAATTGTGATTTTATTCCATTGAAAACAATTTTTAGAAGCTATATTCAGAAAATTATGAAGGGACAAATGCGGAAACCGGACACTGTGGACAGGTTAGGAAATAATGGAGATAGAACAAAAAAATTTTGAAATAATTGGGAAGAGAGGGGAGAATAGCATAGTTAATTTGATTATCAACGATATTGTATTTTGCAAAAAGGGAAAAAGTTTTGAAATGAGCAATATTCTAATTTTTAAAAAATTCAAATTATAAATTGGATTAACTGTTGATAAATGAAAAAAGTAAGGAAGGGAGGGGTGAATTGTAGCTGAAGCTTTTCAGAATTCTAATTTATGAAAGACAAGTGGAACTGGGGTCTAAAAAATCCCAAAAATAATCATGGTCAGCTGTTAATTTGGGATAATCAAGAAGCCAAGAATATAGCTTCATTATTTTCAAAAATATGGAATGATGAATCTAGAAGACCAGCGCTCCACATAAAGAAATGATTCTGGAGTGCCTAAGCGAAGAGATGGATATAATCAGGCATAGAATCATCGAACAGTTGAGCAAAAAAATTATTCGATGTGACAATGTGACAGACCATCTCGAAAAAGAGCGGAAACTGTGTCGGTTGAGATTCCACATCCGAACAGATGACGAGCAAGATCTTGTTCCGCTGATTACACTGTTCCCAAAAATATCTGAGAACTTTGTCAAAAACGAACGGTACGATCAGTTCTCTGACACCAAAGACATCGAAGAAGACTATGATGAGGTTGATAAAGAAGACGACGAAAACGAAATGTCTGAATGGCCAGAACAAGTCTACGAACTTGTGATGGAAGAACGAAGAGTCTTCGCAGCCTGCGCTGTTCGAGTTAGTGACAACACTGATGGTTCATAGAAAATGCGGCGTACACAATAGTGCGGCGCCATGCATGAACAACGCGCAACACCACCTGCTCGGCTTCAGAATGTTCGACAGGTCCGTTCACGTCGAACGTCTTGCTGTCCACCTCCCGGAAAACCAATCGGTTGTGTTCAGAAGAAGTGACGAAGAAGAGGCGCTGAGTAGAGCTAGCACGCGGAAAACAACTCGGCGGCTTTTTTCGAGAAAAATCTCGAAGCAAACGAGAAAGAGAAAGACCTGCACCTGGATCTGCATGTTCCAGCAGGACAACGAAGCCGCCGACATTTATGACGAGTTTATCAAGTCCGCCAAGTCGAGTTCGCAGATACCAGAAGCCGTAATAGAGTGGATCCAACGTCACCATCACTGCGCTCAAGGACTCCGTTCCCTGAAACGGCGCATAAACGAGCTTGAGGCAATCCGAAGACTAACACGGCTGCTCAACACAGTTCCCGAAGCAGAACTCGAAGAGGACCTCGTCCGAAATTCGGATATCCCCAATCACCTGAAAGAGTTGATATGGTTGAAATGCAGTTTCACCACTTCTCGGATGAATCAAGAGAAGATCCTCCAACGGTATGGTAATCATATTACCAACTTCAAGAAAGCTATGCATGTCAAACGAGACATCATATGCTACATCTGCAAGCTGATGGCTCCGCACCAAGACTCGAAGATGCTCAGCAAAAAAAGTGTTTCCAACCTTCTGTCAGAAGACGACTGCTGTGAAACATGCCGTGAGGAGTTTGACTGCAATGCATGTGAGGCTTATGATGTTAGACAATGGAACAAAGGGACAACACCGACGTTGGCAGCAACAAACGGGTTGTCAGTCGATGAAGTTGGACGAGGTTCAGCCGATTCAAACTGTGAATCAGCCCACCCGAATGGATGGAACGGAACTCCAACAATATCAGCTAAAGGATTCCGACTATAAACCCATGTTCAAAGAAGACCCTAAAGCTGATATATTGGCGTTCACAGAACTCTTTCCGACAGGTCGCTTCGGAATCATGTACGAACGGCCTATAAAATTGCAACCGTCACAGTTCATACGATCAGTGCTGATGAATAGAAATCGGAACCTTACCTGTAACATTGTCAAGTTGAAAGATACCATTGATCGGCCAATTAGCACTGGTGCGTGTGGAGGGGCTATGGTTGTCGTACCAACTTCTCTGGAGTCGTCTGTAAACCACGTTGTGTGTCATCTGCCTTCGTGTGACAACATGAAAATCGTTGTACCATCAAATTGGCAAAAGTCCTATCTCGTCGACATGCAGAAAGTTATGAGGGCTCTCAATTGGCTGAAACAGAACAACCCAGAATATAAAGATGTTTTATTTAAAACGGATTTTTGGTTGAATCCCAATGCTACTCAAGAAGACGCAGTTGCACTGCATGATGTTCGGACCACCGACATTCTTCCTGACTCTCAACCTCAATGAACGGAAATGGACTTTGATTTGCAGTGAGAACACGAACGGCTGTCAATCCAGAGCTCACGCACACAAAACGGTTGTTTGAAGTTTGGAGAAGACCTGGAGAAGAGTTACAATCCCGCTGTATTGCTCGAATGGTAAGGAAACATCAACCTTCAATTTGTCGGAGAGGCACAAAAACGTCCTCGACTATGTCACCGCCAATCGGTATAGATGAAATCAGCAGTCGGGAATTTGGAGGAGCTGAAATGGCAGATGAACTCTTGGGAAATTCGTCTTTTGATTTCGATCGAGCAGTTGTCTGGATTCCCACTGTGATTAGTGATAACTATCATCCATAGCTTACATTTGAGTTTAGGAATCTGTTGACATACGACCCCGAATGCTGAAACCTAAGAACCGAATCACAAGTGACGACGACACCGTGCCCAATTTGGTCGACACCTACTACCCGAACCAAGGGAAATTGCTGATTCGGATTCCCACGAACACGTAAGCTATTCAGGTCTTTGGTTCTTTTCATTTATCATTGAATTTACAATTGGGTCAAATATCTACTGGTTGTGCTATCAATATCTTCTTGCCAAGGAATCCAGGCTCGCAGCAAAGGGACAAACTTTTTATTCTTAATCTAGAATTAATGTTGGTGAGACTGTCGAATAGAAACTAAATAATCTTTTGTTTTTTACAGATATCAAATGTGTCGGAAGCCTAAACTATGAACCGTTGGAAGCTGCCAGTCGTTACAAAAATATATCGATTCAAGAAACGTGCGGATGATTTGGCCAGATGAAGTCCTGAGAACTAAATTGAACTGACGAGAACTATTGAATAAAGTAAAAATGAATGATTTTCATCGATTGATTCTTGTGGGAATTCAAAAAAAGAAAAGAAAAATAATTAGTGAGATTATTAGTGAGCTTCTGATTTTTTAGACATAGTAAACCATTTCGTCAATCGAAAATCCGTCCCCTCAATTTTTCTGTAAAATTGTTCGTGTTTTGACACCAAAAAAAGAGAAACACGTGTGAAAGAGAACTTCACGTGAGAAAACAATCCGTGACCCGAGGCGAAGTTTCTGCCACGACTTCACGTGATACACTGACCGTGTACAAGCTCTCACGTGAACATTATAGCTCCAACTCGCAGGATTGAGCCACGTGACGTTGGTTTTGGCTCACCAAATGCCAAAAACTCTTCCGAAATCACTGATGCAGGTAGGAATTGTGATTTTATTCCGTTCAGACCCATTTTCAGAAGCTATAAGTTCGAACGCAACGTCCCGTTGTCATGGTGTTTGCCATGACAGTTCACAAGTGTCAGGAAATGACAATAAAAAAGTGATGAATTCGACGGAGTGGGAACATCAACAGAAGTTTATTAAACTAATGTTGAATTGCAGGACTATGTTTGCTCGATCGCAAGCCTACGTCGCGTGCTCCCGTGTCAAACGTCTTACTGGTCTGCACCTCATTGATTGGCACGGTGTATGAAATCTTCACACATCTTCTGGGCATCATGGACATCACTACGGAGTACGATGAACAAGTCCCGAGAACTTTTGGTTACCGCTCACGGCTGGAACACAAATTGAGTGTGAGTTCGCAGAGAGAAATACAAAACTCTTGACGAATTTAGAATATGAACGGTGCCGATCAGCAGAAACTTCTGTGGGGAAACCGGTACAAATGGAGCTGTGTCGACGACTCATGCGAGTTCATTTTCGGAGCCGAGAAGAAGATCGGCGGAATCGTTATCGAGTGCGAGTTGAACAACGGCAATCTCGAGGAGGTTATCCTTCGAAGCCTGACGAAGTTGGCCGGAGCGCCGGACGCCAAGTGTCTGCACAAGACGAAGATGACAGTTCAGTGGGCGTTCGGAGAGTTCCTGCTCGTGGAGAACGCGTTGGCGAGCATCGAGGGACTGGTGATGCCGGCATTCGGCCCGATCGACATTAGTGGAAAGGTCTACAAAATTAAGTGTGAGTGTGAGTTTCACTCATTTCACAGTTACCTCGAAATGTCCGCCGAAAATGAATCCGTTTGGCAGCTGTTCCTCCACATGCTTGTCACCATTGGCGTTGCCTCACCACGTGTTGAATTAAACAACATTCCGAAAAAGGTCGGCTACAGAAGCAAAATCGAGTATCTTTTGAATGTAAATTTGTAAACCGAAAATTTAAAATGATTGACAAATTCAGACTCAGTCTACTGAAGAAAAGCAACAGGTCTTCTGGACTAGCAAGACCAAATGGAGCTGCACGAACGATAGTTGCGAATTCTTCTTCGAAGAAAAGATTCAATGCGAATTTGCAACTGTTGAAGTCGATCTCACCCAGGGAACCATCGAAGAATGCTTCACCAAAGGACTAACCCTACTCGACAGCATCAACTACAAATGCGCACATAACAGAAACTCAAGTATCAAGTACAAGTTCGCAGAATACGTCATCATGGAGAACATATCGCCGACGAGTGAAGGATTCAGTCTTCCCAGAACCAGAATGGTTGATTTGGCCGGATCCATGTACACCGTCAAGAGTAAGTAAACATTTTTTAAAACTGTTAATTTAAAATCGTTTGAGGTGTGATGGGGGCTATCAACTCCGAGATAATTATCAACGAATGGCCGAATATCAACGTCGCCCACATGTACTATATCATTCTGCAAAAGGAGTAACCTACTTGAATAAAACTCGTGATATCTTAAAACTTTTATTGTTTTTTGATAAGTCGAGTGTGATAAAGCGGGCCAATTTGGGCTCGGAGTAGAAGTATTCTGTCTTTTTGGCAATTCCAGTACCTTTATATATATATCAGTTTCAAAAAGAGACGACAGTTCCCGTTGTTTTCTAGGAACCAGTAGAAGACCCCAAATCCCTCTTTATTGCGTTTCGTAGAAACTCAACTACTTTTACTGACCGGAACATAAACTATGAACCGTTGGAAGCTGCCAGTCGTTACAAAAATATATCGATTCAAGAAACATGCGGATGATTTGGCCAGATGAGGCCCTGAGAACTGAATTGAACTTATCAGAACTATTTAATAAAGTAAAAATAAATGATTTTTATTGATTGATTCTTGTGGGAATTCAAAATAAGATAAGAAAAAATAATTAGTGAGATTATTAGTGAGCTTCTGATTTTTTAGACATAGTAAACCATTTCGTCACCGACGAACACATTGGACACTTCGAATTGCTTCTTCTTTATTGACTTTTTCTCTGAAACAAATAAAAAGCTCCTTTTTAAATTCAAGGAACCTACCTGTCTTATTTTTGCGGGAACGGCGACGCTTATGGGTTTTTGAGGAGACGAGGAACACGCAGATGAAGTAGAGCTGGAAGAAGTTATTGATTTTGACGAAAAATCAATAAATGACCTACCGAAACAGGAATGTTGAAGAAGTGAATGATATCAAGAATAAACTTCACAATGTCTACGGAAGTGAAGACGACGTTCAGTTGGATTCTCTTGATGATCATCTGAAGTTTTGGAAGTTTAGGGAAATTTATAAAACTTCTGAATACCTGAATAACATCGGAGTTTACAACGAAAAGTGCAAAAATAGTGTTGATAAACATCCAAATTGTCCAGGAAATTGAGATTAGGGAGAGGCGCTGAAAATCAATCGATAACTGGGGATTAGTGATTAATTGACGTTACCGTATCATAGGCATTATGAAGGGCGATGGAGATAAGAACTCCAAAAACGACAAAGAGGCATTCGGTGACTGCAATTGATAAGATTATTGAATTTCCAGAGTTATCACTAGAGCGCACTTACCCTGCCACTGAATATCCGCTTCTGTGGTCTTTTGAACAGCCAATTCAAATGCGATTCTGAGCATGTAGACGAATGAGATTGTCAGAGAATACATGGAAAAGATCCGATGATTGATTGTCGGATTACCACCGGATAACCTTTTACGAGCCATTTTTTACCTGGAAAAAGAGAAAAGCTTTGATTGGCTACGGTAGCTAGGCGGCAAGAAAGTGAAACTTCAGAAATAAAATTGGAATTGTGTGGTGACATTTATGATGAATTGTTTTTTCGGGATTTTCCGAAAATGTTGAAATGTTTTTTTTCTGGAGATGATATTCAAAAATCTTTGAAAAACAAGGATCTATCCATTAGAAATGCACATTTTCTAGTGAAATTCTGAATTTTCAATTCAGATTTCAGAATTCAGACATCTGAATCAGAAATTCTTCCACGGTTTCTGGAAAATATTGCATGACTGGAAAAATATGGAAAAAGTTGGAAAATGGGGTGAGATTATGGGAAAATGACGTTTTCCAGGAAGAAGGCGTTAGGCGAAAATGGGATATCAATGTTGGTGATAACGGGATAATGTGATAAGGAAATGGGAAGTTTCTAGATTATATTTTGATTTATTTGGATTACGGTAGTTCGGTTATGTGTACTGGGGCGATATGGTGTTCTCGAATTGTTCGGAATTATTGCGAAATAACAAAACACCGAAGAACTTCAGAATCTGATTATACAAATGTCATTATCAACCACTATCATATGGTGCTTTTCCCTAGACAGAATTCAATTTTTCTATTATTTTTGCCTACCTCCAGGAAATCCAAAAATACCCACTAGTCAGCTACAAAAAATGCAAAAATTGAAGAAAAAATTGTGAGCTTCTCCTCAAACATACAATTTTTCTAGTCATTTTTCTTATTTTTCACGTGTTTTTTTTGGAGTCAGGAACCAAAGGCTCTAGGAAATTAAATTATAGATCACATTTTTAGCACCTGCTCATTTCCGGAGAGCTCAATGAGCAACTGTTTAGCCCCGCCCCTTTTCTCGAAGAAATCAGTATATTATCTTTTCGAGAAACATAAGTCAGCATAAACTCCTCAATCAATCATTTTTCTCCTAAAGCCATTCGAGTACATTCTAGAAAAATGCACACAAAATGACATATTCGTATTGTGTTTTGAATAGGGTAATTGCTTGTTTCCGAGCACTTTTTAGGTTGGAAAAACAATGGGGGAAGAGGTACGTGATTGTTCGTAAGGTGTGGTGTATGTGGAAAAGATTCGAAATCTCTAGAAAAGAATGCAAGAAGCCGCACTGTGAAAGCGGAAAAACCATTCAAGAAGGGGCGGAGCCTGAAAAGCGAGCACTTCTCATCCGGAAATTGAAGAGTTCTCGTGATGGACGAGTGGCAATTGTTCATTCGGGGCAAAGAGGCGTGAAAAATGGAAAGGGGAAATTGAATGGAAGTGATGGATTGGGAAACGGAAATTGAACGAGCTGTATGCGAAAGAAGCTTATCAACTTGTCAGATGCGTTGCGGTTGCGTCGCGTGTCTTTGAAAAATTTCAACAAATTTCCAAGAAAATGAATTCGTCATTCGGCCATTTCGCCTCGGGCTCTAATCTCCCAATCACTCGAGACAAAAACATGTTTCTTGTGTTTCTCACGGTCCTTCACCGCACTCTCTCACTTCTCCACACTATTTCCCGGCTACCTTGATGCGATTTGAACAAAATGATGGACCACCCGAGGAGAAGCAAGATGAGGAAATCTTTTTGCTTGTTTTGTGGCAAAACATTTTGAGGAAATGAGGGATGAAATGAGATGAAGAAGAGGCAACACGGACAACAACAATAACGAAAAGAGGGAGACATTCTGAGAAGAAGTGCACAGAACTTGACTACAGTAATCCAAAAACTTCCCATTTCCTTATCACATTATCCCGTTATCACTAACATTTTATTTCCTATTTTGCCAACGCCTTCTACCTGGAAAACGTCATAAATCCAGTCACGCTATTTTTATGGTTTTCTAGAAAATAGAATTTACGATAGCTTACAGTAATTCGAAGAACAAAAAGCTTGAAAGAACTAAAAGAAGAAGGGAAAAGGAGAGAGTTCGGATTCAGAAGGCCCTCTTCAGAATCCGTGGGCGATGAAGAAGAAGAAGAGGAAATTGGACAACTCTGGTTCGTGACTGGTGGTTGGCTGGCCAAAAAACCGAGAGAAAGAGGCAGAGAAATCAGTGCTTAATTTGCATATGGAAGAACGGAAATTGAGTTTTGTGCCTCGAGAGCTCTCTCTTTTTTTGGCGAGAATGTGCCCGTGTTTTGGGCTGGATTTACGTGATTTATGAGAGAGGAATAGGGAAAACGAAAGCGAATGGGGGAGGCTTTTCGAAATGGAAGGACATTGTTGAAAAGAGACAATGGAAAAGGAAATTATGAATGAGAGACTCTTGCATTTTTTCGTCAAGGAACATTCTAGTTTCATTTTCGGAAGAAGCTGCAATTTCTCTCGTTCGAGAACGATTTTTGGGCTCCCAGAGAAATATTTGAAACCAATTTTTTCCCCGGATTTATTAATGGTCTAGTGACTTTTTCCAGGTGGGTTCTGGAGTTGGAAAAAGTTTTGGACTCAACTTTTTTTGCTTAGAAAAAATCTAGAAGACATTTTGTCATTTGGAATTGAAGCCAGGAATCAAAATTTCTTGAAAACTAAATTATAGATCACATTTTTAGCACCTGCTCATTTCCTGGGAGCTCAATGAGCAACTTTTAAGCTCCGCCCCATTTTCTCGAAGAAATCAGTCAAAATCTTATCCTTTTTGAGAAACATAAGTCAGCATAAACTCCTCAATCAATCATTTTTTTTCTCCTAAAGCCATTCGAGTACATTCTTGGAAAATGCACACAAAATGACATATTGTGTTTTGAATAGGGTAATTGCTTGTTTCCGAGCACTTTTTGATTGGAAAAACAATGGGGTAGAGGTACGTGATTGTTCGTAAGGTGTGGTGTATGCAGAAAAGATTTGAATGATATTGAAAGGGGGAATTTAAAGTTTTGGTCTAATTTTTGGAACAACTGGGAAGAAGAAAAAAAGGAGAAAAAACAAGAGGAAACTTGAAACTTTGTCTCTTTTCTGCTCTTTCTGCACCACTGATTCACTAATTCCTTCCGTTCTCCATTGGATTGAATTTCAAACAATTTTTCAAAAATAGAAGAGGAAGTACCACGGCCTGTAAAAGCGTACGCGAAACGTCGCGATGCTGTGCCAGCGAAGCGACAGCCACTATTATAGCAGAAAATCATTCAAATACAGGAAAATTCATCGAACTTCTTATTTTTAACGCCGCGAGCTTTCCGAGAGGACTACACGAGCAGTCGAATAATTGCATGCGCCTTTAACCCCCATTTCGCTGTGAGACCCGCTCGCTCAACCCCGGAGAAAATTCCAGTGGAAGCGCGTGCGCTTTTACAGACCGTGAGTACATTTTTTTGGAATTTTTCCCAATCGAAATTCATCAAAAACTGCTGAATTCGGCTGTTTTACACTAAAAAAAGCCACAAAAAAATTGGGGTATCTCATCTAAAATTCGGCCATTTTTCTCTCTCCGTTACCCTATAATTGAGCCGATTTTCGCAGATTTGGCCAATTTTTTACGTCTTGTTTTTATTATTCATTGAATAATTGATGTATTCGGGGGAAAATAGAAAATATAAACGAGTCGCGTTATTTTTTATGGGAAAGGGAATTTATTTTAAAAAAAAGAAATATGAAAAAAATTTTTTAAAGAAAATTTTTATTTATTATTTATTATTTATTATTTTTTATTAAAAAAATTTTAAATTTTGATAAAAATGACACAGATGTTTACAAAAATTGGAAAATGAGTCAGACGGCAGTGTTGTAGAGGGTACTTGCTGGTCGATCAACCTGTGCAAAAGCTTCTTTTTCGTTGGCTGGGAGGAACGCGGCGACCTGGAAGTTCTCAGTGGAATAGAGAGTGATCATACTTATCAATTCTCGAAAAGTGATGGTCACCTGCTGCCTTCGAATTGCATTATGACTCTGTGATCCTGGCTGTGCAACTGCCCCTCCTTCGATTGATAGTCGGAGTTGGGATGATAAGGCGCTTTTCAGATTTTTCTGTAATCAATCGATTTTTATCACTAGAGCGCATTTGCATCCTCACCGCAAAGTTAGCAACCAGCGAGTTTGAATTGGATTTCCTCGCCTCGATCCTGCTTCGATACAAGAATTCCCCGAGTGCTGCCAACATGGAAATGACCATTCCACCCATCAGAATATAGAATATTCCAGCCACTTTCGACAGATTCAAACTCGCCGATGAGCCATCTACAGTAATGCCGGCATCGCATTGACCCCTGTCGTACCACCACTTATTCTCCAGTTTCTTCAGCTCTCCGCGTTCTTGAAGAGCCAGAATTGCCAGGTTTATGTGATCTTTCCAGTCGGAACCGAATGGAGTGGCGATACCGTAACCAATGCTGTTCAAGTTAGCTCCTGGAATTCAGTTTTGTGGGTTAGTAGTTCTCTGATCTGTTCTCTGACACCCACCAACTTTCATAGTATCACACGGCCTTCTCGTATTCTCATATTCATTCGCTGTGGCTTCCAACAAGAATGCATATCGTCCCTTGTGGCTTCTGACTCGTTCTATTCCTTCAGCATAACTGGCCACAAAGACTGGAGGCACTTGGGATTCCATGTACCGCCACATTCGTTGGTAGATTTGAACCGAGGAGTACTGTAATGAGAAGTGAATCACTGTAGCTTCAATTTGGTTCAAGAGAGTACCTACCTTGAAAAACGAAGCAGTCGATCCTCCTCCCTGAATACCGTACTTGATCTTTGTCTGTTTCGCCAGATCCTCCACACTCTCAATCGGTGCTTGCATCTTCTCCAATGTTAGAAAAGCTGCCAAGTTAGCAGTATAGGAAGAGACAATGATCATTGTGAAGAACCACCAAGCAGAAGAAGCAATTCGACCGGAAATAGATCTGGAACAGGGCATTCTGTTGTGAGAATCAGAGGTTACTGTACCTTGGCAAAATGTCCGTTCCCTGCTGCATGAATGCTGCAAGTGTGAACCAAAGACAGTTGTAAACGGAGAAGTCGTTGGAAATGGTGAATCCGCCACGAGAAGTCTCCTCGACTCGCCATTCGTAAGGCGAGAAGCGGGACACGAGGAAGATGACCACGGAGACCTGGAGAGCCAAAGAATCCGAAGACTTCTGCTCTAGAAACTCACCCCAATGTAGGCAAAAATGATGTACATCCAAATCTCGGTACTCAACGGTTGCATGAACGAGAACACGGAGAACTCTTGCTTATCCGGTTTCTTGATCATAATTGATATTCCAGTTGTCATGAATGGCTTCGAGAAGTCCACAACTCGTTCTCTTTCCTGATTTATCGTCAGCGAAGCCACCACGGCATGGGCTCTTCCATTGAGCAGCTCCCCGATCATTCCGTCCCAACTTCCGTCTGGTTGCTTGGAACCGGCCTGGAAAATGAAGAAAGTTGGGGACTTAGTGTCTGCGTCTCTGCTGCACGCCCACTCTCTCACCCTACGACACTCCACTGCGCCCTCTTTAGCGGTCGGGCGCCAAAGCGCCGCGACGCGAGTTTTGAATTAGAGCTTTGAGAGTTTGTCAAATTGGCTGCGTGCCTAGAGTGAATACTCTTTTTGTAACCCGAACAGTACCTTTGTTCCCAACTTGATCTCGTAGTTGAACCCTTCAATCTTATCAGCCAACAACTTCAACAAATCGATACAGTACCCCTCGTATTTATTATTTCCTTCGCATTCCGTCGAATTCGACATCTCCAGACACTCTTTCTTTATCATTACAAACGGCGCGACCTAGAAAAAAAAATTAAAAAATGCAAACGCGCCCCACTGAACTCACCAGATTTGTCAGCACTATCACTCGTTCTTCTTTGTACTCGTGCAGTATTTTTCGAGAATGTTGAGCAACTGTGCGGTTTGTGAAGAAGCCGACTCCTTGGCGCCATGCCAAAACCTAAAATTCAAATGTTCACGTGAAAAGTCTAGGTCACGTGAAAGCTTCACCTCCTTCCTGTTGAAAGTCGCTTTCGTATTCGAAACCAGGTCAACTATGGACACATCAAAGTTTTTACGATTTCCGAATCGATCAAACTCAATTGTCCCGGTCAGAGTTCCTTCTTTAGCTCCAATTCTCATCTGAAATGAAAAGTTTGAGAAATGGGTTACTATAGTAAGAAACTAACATTCCTGAAAGCAGTTCCAATCGTTTTTCCATGTTCAAAAGAGGAGAATGGTCTGTTGGGATGGGATCGGTCGGAAAGTGGGTCACAGTAGATTCCTGAAATGATTGTGGAGATGTTTTTGAGTTCTATCATTGAGGTACAGTAACCCGAAGGTACAAAATAGTCACCTGGAAATCCTCTATTGAAGAACCTGCGATGTCTGAATGTTCCGTGGAACAACGAGTCATTTGTTTGAAGACACTTTGCGAATCCGTGCCACGTCACCAGAATCGCATCATGGCCGACTGCAGCCTCGACACTGACGTCATCTGAAGTGCTTCCGGTCTTCTTCAGATGCTTCTTCAGTGACCAGTACTCCCGACCGTCCTTATTGATTATGTTGAAACCAGAAATGTTGATGTTTCCGTTTTGGAACATTTCTTGGTCGTATGGCAGAAAGTCCTGAAGACTCCTTGATTAATGATCAATGCCCTTATCACTCACATAATTAGCCAAAACATAGTGATAGTTGACTTGATTGAATTGAGCAGAACGAATTGTTATCAGGAACTTTTTCAAACGTTTTGGGGAGGCGCAATCAATCAATATTCTGGAAAACTCGTCAATTTTACAAAAATGATGCTACAGTAACCCACCGATTAGTCTCATTGTTCCTCATCACATTGAAGTTCATCAAATAACTCTCAAATTGAGTCTCATCTGCCGGGAGATCAAATATGGAAGCTTTTATGGAAGTGTTGGTTCTGGAACGAAGATGGCGCCAGAGAGAGGGGAGATGAAGACTGGCTGCAAGGACGGTGGTTGCACACATTCCCAGCTACAGTAACCCACTCACCATGCTGCGGATCTATCATAACCAACACTTCTCCCCATCCTTTGTGGACTATAAAATCGGCCAGCAGTTCGCTGATCGGCGGCCTCACTGACAACTCGAACAGATTCCCGAACTGCGGCTCATCGTTCGTCGGAGCCGACAGCGAAACCAATGGCATTTCGAGAGCATCCGACACTCCTCGGATGCCTTCTCGGCCCTTTCCGTCCACACTGTTTATCAGTGTCATGGCTCCTTCTTTCAGCTCGTCACACACTCCATTCACCATATTCCACGAGACAGCAGCTCCTTCTTCGATTAGACGATGGTCTAGGGCTAGTCTGAAAATTGGTTGGATTACTAGAAAACATTCCCGGTCTAGACAACATTCCCGCTATGAGACACAACTTTTTGCTCTTTTTGCATTTGAAACACGTCGGGGAGCTTTTTCTTTTCTAGGTTGCAAGGCAATGGATCGACTTCGTCATTGAATACAATTGATAGAATCGTTTTGTTTTCAGCCAAATCGCTGCAATTTCGAAATACTCTCTGCCGCCCACGCGCGCTCGCGGCTTCTCGCTGTATAAAGCCTACGCGACCTCACCGTTGCGGTGTGCGCGCGTGGTGTAGTGGTACAAGGCGCTGCCGAACGGTCTCGCAGTCGAGGATGAATTGTTAGATCCATTTGAATTTCAGTGAAAAATCTGTGGCTCTGAAGATATGCTACACCGCACATGCTTTTTCTTGTCTCCGACGATATTCAGGAAATCGTTTACCGAGTTTTTCGGGCTCCGGGACATTGCGCAGCCAAACGAACTGTATTTTCGCTGTTTTTTCGGGTTTTCTGGGTCGAAAAGTATGAAAAAGTGAATAAAAAGATCATCAAAACGTTTTTAGAAGTGAGCTTCATACTTTTCGACCCAAAAAACCCGAAAAAAACAGCGAATATAGAGTTCGTTTGGCTGCGAAACGTCCTGGCTGCCGTTTTTCGAACTCACTTGAACGGAACGTCATCTCTCGAATTTATATTGTCAGCTGTGTATTCCATTGCTTTCAAAGCGATTCTGGACGATTCTTCATTGTTCCCGAAGGATTCTGAAAAATCAATAATACGAACATGTTTCTATTTCAAAAAAAACTCACTGATAACAATATGACTTGGATATGGCTTGACGTGTGTCAAATTCAGCACTCCCAACAGAACAGAAATCATTCGAATACTCGAAGCAACTCGCCACGGGGCCGATGAAAAGGACATTGTGAAGGACTCTACGGCGGATTCAGAAGACCTTCAGAATCTTCAGAATCTACGACGTCTTCATACAAACCGACACGAGAAACGCGTGAAATTTAATCCTTATCCCATTTTTCGAAGAGCAAAATGGATTAAGGGGTGGCTGGGAGTACAAAGGACACGAGAAGAAGAAGATGAGAATTTGGGGGTGGCCAAGTGTGTAAAAGGGTCCCTCTTCGGAGAGAAGAAGAAGCGGAAAGGAGCGCCTAAATTGCATTTCAGACTCACCTCTCGGCGACGAGAGAGTGTGGGGAGAGAAGAGACGCAGAGACAAGATGGCCAATCAACGGAGACGACTCCACATGTCACATTCGGTCGGACGAAGAAGAACTCGAGAGAGAGAGAGAGAGAGGAAGTACTTGAGCGGTTTTGATTAGGTTTTGGGACCAGGTTATTGGACGCTGAATTATTATTACTACTCCAGGGGATTCTGAATTTTGAAGTCTCCAGTTTGAAAATACTCAGTGGACAATTCTGAATCACAAGACACCTATGAAGCCTGTGAATTCAGTAGACGTTGGGTAGGAACCTGAATTTTCAATTTCGAAAAAGATTAGGCCATATTGGTGTCATTTTATTCAGAATTTTGTACCAATCATATTTGACGTCCACTTCTGGATTCTGAATCCTTAGGGTTCTGAGTGACCACTCTATACCATAGTTTTTTCATTTGTTCCATGTTTCCTCTTGTTCTCCGAACTTCTCCTAATGAATCATGCCCAAACTTTGTTACGAAATAGAATCACTTCCTCTCCCCCTCCCACACACAAACAAAGAATGATATCAACTGATCAATCACTCCTTATCACTATATCACTTCGTCTAACTTCTTCTCTCTCCCCATTCATTCTTCAATGCCATCCCACCTGCCAATTCTCATTTGTTTTTCTCTTTTCGCCACGTGTCAATCGATCGGAAGGACCCAATCGACGGCTGTGGAAGGAGTTCTTTTGTGTGATGATAAGCCGGCCAAGGATGTGCTTATCAAGTTGTATGATCATGATACCGGTGGGTTTTCGAGTTCAACCAACGTTTTGAAGACGTCAAAAAGATTCCTCATGAAATTCTGAAACGATTGACACCCATAATGCCTAGATTCTGAAGACTTGGGAGATTCAGAATTCAGAATTCAGAATTTTCAAAAAATTTAAATTCTGTCTTGATGGGTCTCATTCGATTCAGAATTTCTTTCTGAACATTTCTGACGTCACCAGATCCCATTTTGAAGTCTATGAATTCTAAATTCTCAATAAATTTTCAGTTTCCCCCGATGAGCTCATGGATTCTGCGAAAACCGATTCCGATGGCCACTTCAAGTTGAGCGGAACTGCTGATGAGGTATATAAACTCTAGGAAAGCCTACAGTAACCCTGCAAGTTTAGATCTCCGGAATCGACCCAAAAATCAATATTTATCACGATTGTGATGATGGAATTCTGGTATTTTTTCAGTTTCCTTAAACTCATTTTATTTCTTTTTTTCCAGCCTTGCCAACGTCGGCTGACCATTTTCATTCCGAGCCAATACGTCTCCAACACCAAACAACCATCTTCGGTGAGAATTGAAAACCAAATTTTAAATGTTGAAAAATCAATAAAAACTGCAGACGTTCAACATTGGAAGACTTCAACTGGCCGGAAAATACGCTGGAGAATCCAGAGATTGTATTCATTAAACAAAATAACAAAGTTCAAAATTTCGAAAATATTACAAAAATTATAAAAATTTGCCGTTTTTCTACAACCGTTCTTTTTGTTTCTCGTCATCATCTATTGAGCTTGATTTTGTTTTTCCCTGGAATTTATATCACCTTCCGACTTTTGATTTGTTTCTTCCTTACCGAATCCGAGGAGTACACCCGATCGCCTCGTCGGAAGTGATGATTCGGCTCTATTTCCTCGTTTAGAGTTTCCAGAGTCGGCCGATCCGTTTGTTTTGCTGAAATTGTGAAGGTACAGTAACCCCAAAGTCAGGAAATATTTTTGCGCGTCAAATCCGACGCCTTGGTGTTTGCGGACCAACTCACATTTGCTCAGAACTGTCGCTGGCATTGATAAATTGAATTTTCTCTCGGTACTCGGACTTTCAATGTTACTCGACGCCGTTGATATTGTCCTGAAAGAATTTCATTTAGAAGACTTTCTCCAAAGTTCGTTCTCACCGATTTCGCAATGAGAAAGCGTTTCTCTTGAAAATACTGACCCTTTCTGTAAAAATAAGGTCTCGCTGGAGGAAATACAGTAATCCGTTACCACTTGTGGGCGGGGCGTCTTCCGGGTTGACCCTGACTATCTTGACTTCATCTGTCGGAGCAGCCAGTTCAACTTTGGCTGCTGAACCGGTTAGGGTCCTTGGAAGTTGACTGTCAGCGGAATAAGCCGGTAGGTAGTCTGATAAGGGATATCAATTGATAACTGATAGAACTCGGAACTCACTCGGATCAGCAAACTTATCATTGACAAGTCCCGGGTGATACCCTTGGGTGTTGTCTACTATCGCCATTCCGGTCTGAATTTGAATTATTTGTTGATTTTAATCTTATCAGTCAGCTCACCGAAATGTTCTTATCAATGATCCAATTCACTTCAAAGTCATCGTCATCTTCTCCGAGAGGATTCAGAAGCACTTCTGCCACCTTCATCCATCCCAACACAAATATGAACTCTAGCATTGTCATTATTGGAATAGGCCAGTCCATTTGGGTTTTCGACTTCAAATCCGATATCAAAAATTGACGAGAGACTATGCAGATTGCGAAATAGACACGGACAGCAAGGAATACTACCTGAACCATTTAGACTTTTCTAATTCTTTTTGAAAGTTTTATCATTAGAGCATGTTTGCATTTTTCCGGAAAAAGACTTACCTGCGGATAAGCAATGGGAATTGGGATCGAGTCAAATTTTATAAGTGTCTCCATTGCTACACGGAACTCTTTGATGGCCTGAAAAAGAGAGCTTTGCGTTTAGTGACAATTTTTGAGAAAACCCACCAGAACCAAGTTATTGAAAGCCGTTGGTTGATCGATAAGCTTCTTCTGATGAGCATCAAGAGCCAGGGAATTTGCCCAGTTTATAGGCACCCAGTACTTTTGTCCCGGGTTACAGTTGACATTTTCCAGCACTTCCAGCTCTTCTTCTTCCATGAATCCGGCATCTACAACGTATTGAAGAGTGGGAAACCGACGACGGACTCGCATGGAGATGTCACGGAATACGAGGACCTGAACAGAGTAGCTCAATGAAGTTCCTTCCATTATTTCCTTGTTCTACCTGATGCAAGACCACATATCTCACGATTGCCCTTCGAGAAAGTCGATCTTCTTCCGTCTTCCCTGGTATCAGTACTGCAGTTGATAAGGCTACTGATTCGATGAAAGGCATCACATTCAAAGCACTTCTCCATCTTTCGAATACTGTTGTGACGAAGAAGCCGAGCATGAAGGTCAGTGGAAGATACTTCATCCTCTCATCTGTGTGGATTGACACTTTTTCGAGAATTCTGCAATTGATAAGAAGTTTTTTCTCATTCAAATATTTGAAGTGCGCTCTACCGAAATATAAAAAACTCACGTCTGCATATCTTTTGTAAATGCATATCGATAACTGAAATATAATGCATAAAAGCATGCCAGCCATAATCCCAGCTCCCAAGCTACTGATTTCCATATTGATCCTGAAAAAAACAAATTTCTTTATTTTTTTTCTATTTTTTCAAATTTTCTGAAAATTTTTCAACGTGTTGAAAATGCGCTCTGTTGAACTGAACACTGGAAATATTTTTTGATTTTCAAATAATTTAAAAATGAAAGGAAAATCACCTCTCCACCTCGTCAGTAACCTCAAAAACAGCAGGGGATTGCCGGAAGAGACATCTAATTGATAGTTGACTGTCATCTGGATTCAGAATTCTCAAATATTCAGAATCCCAACTTCAGAATCCTCCAGAAGACGTCACTGACCACCAGAATCAGCCCCTCTTCGAAGAACCTGATTTTATTGAATTGGCCTATAAATCTGAAATGTTTTCGATTTTTGGGAAAAACAAAATTCGTCGGAATTGGGGTGGAAATTGGATATTTTATTTGAGAAAAGTACTTGAAACATGTACGAATTCAGAGGAATTTAAAAAAAAATCGATAATTCGTCAAATTGATGATTCAATCGGAAGTGGAAGTGGTGGTGTCTTGAGAAATAACGGTTGTGGGGGGAAACGACCTTGTAGTACTGTTTGCTGATTTTTTTTCGACGTGATTTAATTGAAATTGATGGAGGAATGGGAAGAATTGAACAGTTTTGGAAGTTGTAAATTCAAAAAAATTTAAACACTTCAAAAATGAAAAAAATAAAAGTTCAAAGAGTAAAAAATTGTCGGGTTCACTTTTATAGAGAATTGATTTTTGAAAATCATATTTTTGATATTTTCCCAAAAAATTTTGAAAGTTCATAAGATGAAGAAGATATTCTAAAGAACACTGTCTTGATCTTTTCTTTATCTTTTCTCTCCCAATGTACCCAAATATCATGATCGAATCGGCCCGAGAACTGTGTGTGTCCTCTGCTGATTTCGAGGTCATTTCTTCCGTTTCTTTGATTCCGACATTTATTTATTGGTACTATTTATTCATTGTTTTGGTTCTGAATATCTGACATTTTAGTACGATTTTTGAAAAAAATAAAAAAAAAAAAAAAATTTCCATCTTTATTTTGATGAGCTATTCCAGGAAACCCCATTCAAAAAACATCATTTTCAGATTCAAAAAATCGATAAAAATTCACTATTTTTCCCGTCTACCCGTGCGTGTTTACTCAAACTTTCTCCTTCTTCTTTCCCCTATTCACAGAAATTTATTCAGAATTTATTTTATTACAAAATCAAAGATTTTCTGGGTAAACATGCGGGAATACAAGCGAAAGATGACATTCGAAGCGAGACGAAAAATTAGAGAGAAATAGTTGAAGAGACAAAAGAGAGGAAATATTCGAGAGGATTCCAGAATTTACAAAATTATAGAGGGAAGCGCTTATTATTTATAGAAAAGAATGGGAAATTGTCAAATTGTTCCAATGGATCAAGCAGCGATTTTCTGTTGCGAAGCCGATGGTTTGATCTCTCCGGTCACTGGGTTGCGAGCTGGAATTTAGGGGTTATTGATTGATTTGTTAATCGATCAGAACTCACAAACAACCGGAATGGCTCTCTTTGGAGTTCTCTGTGGAGAAGCTGGGACATCATCGAAGATCTGCGACTTGTAGGTCGGAGTCACCCTCTTCGGAGAGGCAACAGCTGGAGCCTCCTGACCGAAAAGACGGTCACGGGTGTTGCAGTGCTTCTGCAAAAATGGAAATCATTATCTTTTTCGAAAATTTGAATCCAGAACAAAAAAATTTTTTTTTTTGGTTTTTCAGGTTTTTCTAGAACTGAATCATTTTTCAGACATGTTTGGTGACGTCAAACTTGTTCTTCGTGAAATTCAGCGTCGATTGATACTAATCAAGGCGGTGTTTGAAAATTTTCAAAATTTCAGAAGTCACGTCTTCTGAATTCAATCATTTTTTGAATTTTACGGAACCCCGTGTTCATGGGTGTCAATCAAATCAGAAAATCACGCTGATTATGAATCCGTTAACCGTTTTGAGGTTAGTGATGACGTCTTCTGAATTCAAAAAAACCCGGTGTTGTTCGGAGCAAAGTTTGATGCTGATTCAGAAATTTACAATGAATAATTCAGAAGGCAGATGGATTCTGGATTCTGAATTCTGACGTAAAAAAAGAGCAAAACACATTTTCTCCGTTGCAAAAACTCCATTTTCCCACCATTTTTCCTTCTATTTTTACTCGAATTTCAATTCAAAATATCCAAATAAAGAGCAACTTGACACCATCTCATTTTTCATTCCTAGAGGTCCCTCTTCAGAAGATGAAGAAGCCGCAAAGAATTGGTTTCGGTTACGAAATGGATGAGTCAACGTCTTCGTTTCTTCCATTTGCCTAATTGAATTCCTTTCGAGCGCTTCTGGAGCCCCGCGACCCGCGAAAGTCAATTTTAATGAGATTTCGCAACAATTTTATTGCCCCAGAAGGCTTTGCTTTACGATTTCATCACTTTTATGGGTCAGATTCCGGAATTCTCGGGGATTCTGAATTCTGATTTCCCCGAGGACTCTAAAAACGCTGACGAATCATGACAAATGAGAAAATGACGTTCGAAACGAGACCCTTGAGACAAGAAATATGCAAATATTTTGGGTCTTTTGGACTTTTTCGAAACTTGAAATTGCCTCCTAAACTCAATTTTTCTCATAGACGAAATTGCATTTTTCTGCTCATTGACCACGAAAGGAAATAGAAGAAACGTTTCCATTTTCGGCGAAATTGACACTTTCGCGAATTTCGGGCGACTTGATGACGTAGGCAATGCTTATTTTAGAATTCAGATTCTGAATCTTTACGTCTTCTGAA
>LR539864.1:119575-130934 GCA_900536315.3 Caenorhabditis becei | reverse complement strand
TTCTAATCCCATTGAAAGCCTCTTCCCCTCAAAAAGACCGGCTCCATTTTTCATTAGCATCTTGATCTCCCCCTTCCCGGCCATTCCATTCCCATTTTTCCACCCAATTGGCCCATTTCGACAATGAAAAGAAGGGGGAAAACGGCCGGATGTGGTCTCTCTTTCGAGGAGAAAAGTACTCTTTTGGTCCGGAATCTAGTTGGTCAATCAGTCGAGACCAGATGAGTAATCGAGGCACCAAGTGATGATGAACAACGTTTTTTGGTCAAGGTTTCAGACTCCGGAATTCAGAAACCTGACGTCACAGGGTCCCCCGGGGGAGCCCTAGATCCAAAAAACCAGAAGAAGAAAGCACAACAAAAACATGTTTCCCTTTGGCCATTTCCTTTCGTTTCCATGTTTCAAAACTTTGCCGAAACACTACTAAAAAGTGGTCAATTCTCCTGAGAAAAGGGACCGGAAAAGCCGTCGACACACACTCAAATTGAGGAGGACCATGTTTACTTCCCGCCACTTTTCCATTCAAGCCGAACAAAAAAATAATTCCGTTTTCCCCCATCATCAAAAAAAGAATGGAAGAAGGCATTCGGGTTCTTTTTTCATCTGTTTCTGCTCGATTTGTTTCGCCGAAAAAATGAACACATTTTCAGGAAAAGGGGACCCTAAAGTGTTCACAGGAATTCTTGGGGTCCCTGGAGTAACTAGGAGCTTATGGTGGGTCTCGTTGGGAAATTATGCTTTTCCCACTGATTTCTTGATGTTCCACGTCGATTGATACTGGTCGATTGATACTAGATTTCGGAATTCAGAATTCACGTGGGCTCACGTGAGCTTTCTGAAATCACAAATTCCGAAATTTCTAGAATTTTGAATTCAGTACAACACATGAGATTCTCGGTGATGAATTCAAAATGCGAAAACATGGTCCCAACTATAATAACCCACTTTCCGAATAGTTTTCTGGTTCATTGAACACAATTCTTCTGTAAACTTACATGAGGAGTGAGTGGAGCATGAGTCGGCGGGGTGGTCGGAGCAGTTGGAGCGGCGGCGGCTTCAGAAGACATTTTGGGAAGAAGGGCGACTCTGGGAAGGGGAAAGAATGGAATGAATGAAACGGAAGACAAAAACCGAGAAGAAGGAGGGGGGGGCGGGGCCTAGTGCTCCATGAGATGTGTATCTGGCAATTGGGCGGGCTTGGGAAAAGGGGAGACGAGATGGGAAATGAGGACAAATGGACCGATTCGAAACTATTTTACAGGAGAAGTTTCGAATCTACGGGAAATAGGGATTTTTTGAATTTAGGAAATTCAGAAAAAAGAAGAGGTCAACCCAGAATCAGTGTTATCTTCAGATTTCTCGCTGGAATCATTATCAGCATCAAATTCTACGTCGATTCATACCAAGAACACAACAAATGCGTGATTTTCATTTTTTGAGATCCAGAAGACGTCAGATCAGAATCCCGAATTTTTCAATTTTCCCAAATACTATCATGATGGGTGTCAAACGATTCAGCGTGTTGAATCCAACATTTCTTTACAAGAATTGAAACCAGGAACCTCATCTTCATCCATTAAAATTCAGAAAACAATTGTTTTTTTCTTGGAACCAATTTTCCAGTTTTTGTTTCAAGCATCCTCTGTTCCGGGCACAAAAACTCATTAGTTCCATGGAGCGCACTTGATGTTTTAGTTATTACCCAATAAAACATGTCTATGTTCAGTTGATGAAGCCGGAATTTTTTATGAGAGGAGCACAGAATTCAGAAGCCAGAACTCCTTTTCTTTTTGGAAGGAATAGGGTTTCTTCAAGTTTCATTTCATTTTGTGAAAAAGCAGAAGAAAAAAGGAAAAAGAGAAGGAAATAAATAAATAAATAAATAATTTATGAGAGTGTCAAGTTGAAAGTGTCACTCAATTCTTGCTCATTTCCCGGAAAGGTACGGCTTGAGTTCGCACTCGAAGGTCTGTGGATTCGGAGTGTAAGGGTGACAGCAGCAACGGCACACCGAACCGGACGGCCTAAAAAAAGAAGCAAGTTTCAAGGGGAAAATGGGACAGGATCTGGAAGCTTTTGCTCAATTTACCTGTGCTCTGGAACACATTGCAAATAATCCAAATTATTGATGATAGCACTCATGGATTCAGTGACATTCGGGAGCTGGACAGCTGGATTTGGCCAAAGTTTGCAATCTGGCATGAACGTCGAGACACAGGCCTAAACACAATTGATTTTGGAGAAGCTGAGCAATGATATGATAAGAACAGTACCATGTTCTGATCAACACCCATGCACTTTCGTTCGGCGACGAATAGAGGGTTGATTATTCCAATGTCGCCTCTGGAAATTTCATTTTTTGAAATTATTATTTTTAATTCTAAAACTTGGAAAATTACTGTATTTTCAAAAAATTTTCTGAAAATTCAAACCATTTTTTACTTTTGTTTAAAGCCCACCTCCTATGGCACTTTCTGCCACAACTCTGCTGATAAGAGCACTCTCCGCATTGTTGCTCACTGGACGTCGTGTCTCGGAGATAATTGTAAAAGTTGTTGAATGCCTGAATCAATCGATAATCCTCCTTTATCAGTTTTCAGAAATCTCAAGTTTTTAGAATATCCGATCTAATCTAGATCCGTCTATCCCTCCCCAGTGTGTCGAAAACTTTTTTAATGGGAACCGAGATAAAATCAAACGGTTTTTGTCTCGGGAGATGTTCCACTTTTTTATCGCCTTCTTTTCGCGGGAAATTCGCACTTACAACTCCCCAACGGTCGGCGAGAAGACGGAAGAACACGTGGTTACGGCATCCCTTTCGGCCGGGGAGCAACTGTTCGAAGTAAGAACGTTGCCATCTGGAAATTAGGAATGTTTGGTGAAAGTGATAAGAAAAGACGAGCTTATGGAAAACTGATGAGAAATTTGGAAAAAATTAAAAAAACAAATTTTTTTTCTAATTTTTTTTTTTGAATTTTCAATTTTTTCTCTTCCTGTTCCTTTTTAGACTTTTTGGTGACGTCAAAACGGATTATTATCAAATTCTGAATTGAATGATACCCATCATGACACAATTTGGAAAATTTCGGAAATTCAGAATTCTGAGGACTTCTGAATCCGGAATTTCAAAATCTGGTGAATCATGGCATGATAGATGTCATTCAACGCAGAATTTCACGCTGATCAACGGGAACATGTTGAAATTCATCTGTGAACCGAAAATTCATGAAGGAGATTCAGAAGACGTTGTTCGGATTCTGAATTTTTCAATTTTTTTCTTGAAATTTTGTTTTCTTGTAGTTTTCAATTGTTTTTACGAAACTAGTGTGTTCCGAAAGTGCCAGTGTCCCCAGCTTCTCGGGACCAGTTTTTATGACTTTACGACGGAACATCAACACACAAATCCCCCTCCTCGCTTGATTTATTTTCTAATCCAAGTTTACACATTTGCATTTAAATCGGATCAGACTGGAAGTTGCAAGTGCGCCCCATCGACAATACCTTTTCTCTTTTCCCTTCAGCCACACACAAGGTCCCCATTCAGACCATGTCTCGCAGTTGGCGGCTTGGATTGGATTCCCGAACATGGCAGAGATTTGACATTCTGGAACATTTAGGGTTACTGTCTCTCGAGTTCCCGTTTACAGAAGACCCAAAGAGGATTTTTTTGGTGAAAATTGATTTTCACGTCTTCAGAATCCATCAGAATTCTGAATTTCTCGGTTTTTCGAAAACATGTCGTTATGGGTGTCATTCGAATCGGAATGGCTTTGCAAATATTTTTAACGACGAGAAATGTTGCGAAATTAGGTTTTGGATGGCGAATTTTGAAAAAGCATGAAGAAAATGAAAAAAATTGTCTTTTTCTTTTTTTTCCAGGGATTTCGGAATATGTTTGAAGTTTTTGTTTGAATGCTTCGACTCACCCGAATAAACGACAAGAGCCACCAATCCAATCGATAAAACCGTCCACGTCGTCATTTTCGATCAGAATACAAAATCGCTCTGATACGACACGGAATCAGAGAGAAATGACGGATTTGATGGCGGCATTTTGGAGGCGGCGGAATACCTGTTCCGCGCGGCAACCGCGCGGAAAGCCGCCATACGGATCACACTAGACGCAGGTGATTTTCAGGTTTTATTGGCTGGATTCAAAGGATTCAGAAGAGATGAGAAAATGAATAAATAATGAGGAAAACTTAGGAAGAAGGATATATTTACAAACTGAAAAAGTTGTGGTAAGGGGAAAGGCACAGAAGACGTCGAGTTGAATTCTGAAGGCATGATCAGAAATATCAATGATTTTGACGTGAGGCGGATTTTCAAATTGAACATTTTGAAAATTTTAGCAAGAAGGAAATGGGAAAAATCGATAACTGATCAAGAATCTATTATGCCTACTAACAGGGGAAAAGCAATAAAATTGGAGGGAATTGGAAAAATTGCGTAAAATATGAAAAACTCGTGTTTTCTGTTGATTGGGGATGGGTGAGGTGGAATTGGGGAAACACTTTGAAATGGGTCTCGCAACGAAAGATTTGAGGCCCAGTTCTTTCGAAATTTCCCGGAAGTCAAGTAGTTTAGTGAATGGGCTTTCTTGCGGAACGACGCGGAATCGTCGACGCGGCGTACATCTCTGCTCCGGCTCCTCCAGTACTGTCCAAAGTCCGCGAACGAGATCTCGATCGGGAAGAATGTGCAACGGTGCGGCGACGGCGCGGAGAGCGGTCCGCACGTGCGGAATGGTGTTCCGCATCGCTTCCGCCCGAGTTCTCGTCGAGTTCCTCGATTCCGTCGTCGATGTTCGCACGTTTCGACAGCACTTCACGTTCCGATCCGACGTCATTGGCGCTGTACGAGCTGGAAAAAAACAGATGTTTATGCGAACTTCGTGGCTGTACACACTTTTTATCTTTCAGAATTTCTATTGCTATTTTCCCCGCACACTCGCTTTTATGAACGCCCTCCCGGCGGCTTCTCCCGTCCGCCTCATTGGCTCAGTGGCAGAGCGTCTGTCTAGTAAACAGAAGGTCGCTGGTTCGATTCCAGCATGAGGCACCGAACTTTTTGAATGTTATTTTTATGAATTTATTCGATTTCCGTGTTTTTCAGTGTAAACCCCTGCTTTTCGTACTCCCCTTTGAGAAAATGACTGATTCCTTCGATTTTTCGTATATATTTTTTTGTCGAAACATTTCTCGTTTCGGCTGTTTTTGTGACTCATGAACGGGAAATTCTGTTTGTTTTCATAAACCAGAAAAACGAACCGTTGCAGCTGATTCACCAGTTGTTGTTGTCCACGGACGGCCGCTTCTGCGACAATATCCTTCGCATACACGAGACTTTTACTTCCGATTCGCATTAGCTGCAAAATTTAGGAGATTACAGAGAAAACGAAGAGAATTTGTGGGGAAAATTGGGAAATTCGAATAAATTTCCGTTTTTTCGGGTATTTTTCACGGAAATTATTGATTTACCTGATTGTATGACTCGGATTTCGCAGATTCCAACAAGGCGTCAATGTCTTTTTCGTGGCGGTTCAGTGTTGGATGGACCCACTGAAAAATCGATTGTTTTTCAATTAAAAGCATGTAAACGTACCTTTCTGTACAAAATCGATGCTCCTTTCGTCCACGGACTCAATAACCAGAAGATAAATACGATTTTGAGTTGGAAATAGAACGGGAACCAGAAGGCGAGCATCAGATCCAGAAGGTTTTCACAGAATGAGTAGATTGCGAACACTATCCAGTACATCATCCATTTCACGTATTCCCGAGTGTCTTTGGTACGGACTGCCTGCAAAATAATCAATTTTCGAGGAATTTCCTAGAGAATTGGCACAAAAATTCAAATTTGTGCTTTTTTCACTTGAAATATAGATTTTTGTTGTTGTTTGAGAGCTTTTCAAGAGTATTTTTTGTAAATCTTCATTTTTTACGACAAATTTTCTAAAGAATTTACCTTGTAACTCCTGTAGGCCGGATACAGTGTTCCCGCAGTGATCGTCAGCAGTCTTGACAGTGTTTCTGACATTTTTTGTTGTTTTTGATTATTTTGAGACGGATTCGGGCCGATCTAACGAGTGCCCACGATATCCGGATGGCTTACTGGCCAAGTCTGCAAAAAATACATTTTTCGAGAATTTCAGCGAGAAAAACTAGACAAAAACGATATTTGAAGCTGTAGAACGGGAAAAAAGGAGAAGAAAATGGCAGCGGAAATTCTAAAAGAAAGTTTAAAAGCGAAATGGGCGGAGGAATCGATGAAAAAGCACAAAAATTCATCGAAATTGAGCAGTTTTCTGAACAAAAAAATTGTGAAATGTGATTTCGCGGCGAGACCCGCGCACAAAATGTGTCGTGCGCCTTTAAAAATACAGTCGGATTTTTTTTTTGGCAAATTAGGAAAACAGACGAATTCTCGCTGGTTTTCAAGCTTTTCCCTTCGGGGCAATAAAAATTTACAGAAAATTATCCGAAAAAAAAGAACACTGCTGAGGAATCATTAAAACAGTGGTTATTTGGTGGAAAAACCCGGAAATCCACAAAATCCGACCGCCCATACGAGATTCGGTCATTTTCAAGTGGAAATTGTCCGTGTTTAGGCAAACAGAGAGCGTTCCGGCCAAACGATTTGCGGGTAAATAAATGGTTTCCGATTGGAAAACGATAATTAAATTAATTTCGAGTGCGCGGCTGTAAAAAATAGGGGGCGAAATCAGTGAGGTATCGATCAATCGAGAGGTTTTTGATTTGTAAAATGTACTAGGAGAAGGACGAAAAATAGAAGAAGGAGAGAGAAAAAGAGGACGGAGGGGACATGTGATTGCGGCGGCGGCGGTGCACTTTGCGACGGAAAACCGCTCTGAAAATAATTTGATGATGGAGAGGTGGAAAAATGGACAGGTTTTAAGTGATGGTCGGAATTAGAAGTGGGTCAAGGGTCTTTTTTGCAGAAAAAGAAGATAACAAATATGAAGTTTGGTTCGAAAAATTGAATTTGAATTTTTTTGGGTTTTCCGAGGATTTTTAGCTGAAATTTTTAATTTTTTCAAATTTTTGTACTGATGAAAATCGACTCTTTTAGTTGAATTTTTGAATTTTTTTTGTAAATTTTGAAAATCGAACTTGAACCCTGAAGTTCTCGGGAACCCTGATAAATCACTAATGCGATTTTTGCTCACCTCTACTTATCTGTCTGTGTCTCTTTTTCTCTCAATTTCTTTCCGTTTCTTTCCTGAGAGTAGTAATACACAGGAGGGTGTGTACGGGCGCGGGACAAACGGCAAATCTTGCTTAACACTGACGGAAATAATGCGAAAGTCATAGAGAAATTCGAATAGGCCAGCGAGAGAGAAGAGACGCAGACAGCGAGAGAAGTCGGGTAATTCGGGGGGCGACGAATGTTTCGAAAATGTTCAGAGACGATAATGAGAATATGATGGCTAGGTGACATGCGAAAATGGGTCAGAATTAGGGGGATTTGGAAACTGGAAAGAAGAGATTCTGGGGGGAGAAGCTTCTGGAGACTGGAGAAGAAAAGTTGGGAAAAAATAAGTTTTGCAGACGGAAAAGGGTACTTTTAAAAGTCTTCGCGTTCTTGAAAAATTGAAGAAAAACTAGAAGCTTCTAGAAGCTTCTAGGTCCATTCCTAACGCTAATTCCATTTCGTAATACCTGTCGGCATTACGAAAGCCTAAACAAAGACCGTAAAAGTAATGTGAATCGGTGCGGTTCGAATTGTTTTTGATAGGGTCGTGCAAAGACCCTGATTGTGATAACAAGTGATAAGAGTGGAAAATGGCGGGAAAGAGAAGGGATTTTGTTTTTTTTAAAGGTTAGTTTTCGGGCCCTTTTCGAAAATCCGAAAACTGCGAAAAACCGCCGGTATTTCGTATTGCGCAACAGAGGAAAAGGGAGATTTATTGGCAAAAGTTTGAACGAGGGCAGACGGGAGAACCGGTAGTTAGTGGTCGGAAAGGGGGAGAGATAGTCACTGTGTTTGCATTCGCTTTCGACACCACCCCAACTTTTCGGGAAGAACTGTGCGAAAAACTAAGAAGATTTTGGAAATCTAGTTCAATTCTTTGGGAAGCCATTTTTGAAAAACTCAAAATTTTCTGGAAACTTTAAAGTTTTGAGTTAGAAATTCTGGAAAAAAGAACGTGGGTTTTAAAAGAAAACACTCCAAAATATTCCGGAAAAATTCGGAACTTTTCTGGATTTTTCCCAGCTTTTCCTGTTAGTCCAAACACTATCAAATACCAATAAAAATGCTCCAGACGAGAAAAAAAAACATAAAAATATTTGGAAAATGGCATGGTAAATATAGCGGGTACTATTATTATCGTCTCGCAACATCTCTTCTTTTCGACGAGAGACTCGAGACGGAGAGAGACTGCAGACGACGAGAGACACGGAGGATGTCTGCGTCTCTCAGTCCGGACACACTCTCTCGTCGGAGGGGAGAAGCACGAGGAAGAGCACGCGGATGACGGGTTCTATGCATTGTCAAGCTGGGGGACAAGAACAACGGATCGGTTTATAATAAAAAGAAAACAAAGAAAAGATCTGTAACATTTCTTCTGAACAAGTGAATGGCAAAAAGCGGAGGGAGCTTTCTAAAATTTGAAAAATTATTTTTATGGGTTTACCTTTGCCCTAAGTAAAAAATAATACTTGTATTTTTGAAATACATTTTTTTTTAATTTTGGAACATCAAATACTTCAGAACAAGCGTTTTTTGCAGAAATTTTAGCTGAAAATCACTGAAAAAAGTGCGCGCCGCAGTCTTGCGAAAACGCGTGCGCCCATTGCAGAGTCCGGCGACCAATCAGCGACGTTGGCCCCGCCCCCTTTTTTTCTCAATTTATAACTTTTTCTCAATTTTTAACGGGAGCTCTGAAAAAATAATGAAATTTTTATACAGACAAGAAAAGAACATTTAAAGAATTTATCAGACGAGCTCAAAGTCAATATTGGCACGAATGTATTGATCGAAGATGGTGATTTGAGACGAATCTGGAACGTTTTTTGAAAGGATGAACTTGATATTTCTCGCGTTTCTCAATAGAGCGCACTTACCCGCCAAAGTGACATTATCATAGGATGGAATCGGCACACCGACACTCAACACAGTCTTGATGGTCTGACGAGCAGTCATTGACAGAATCGACGAGAACGTTCTCAGGAATCTGCAAGTTTCCACAGTTATTCGAGAGTTCAGTGAGGATCTCTCACGTCTCTGATACATTGCCGATGTTGGAAAAGTCTTCTCTGGCACTGATGGTTGTGTTCAGAAGACGTCCGTGAATCTTTGATTGCGAAAGATACGGTTCCACGTCGGAAATCGTGTCAACGACAAGACGAGCCAGAATATTCTGCAATTTCGGGGTATTCTTTCACTGAATTCGTTTTCTCATGATTTCGTGTTCTGATTCAAATGACACCCATCATGCCTATATTCTCCAGAATTCTGAATTCTGAATCCCAAAACTCTCAGAATCATGGCTTCATGGGTGTCATTTTCATCGGAATTCGAATCTCATTAAAGGAATACTCCACCCTCCTTACTGGAAAACTAATTTCAAACGCGGCCGGGCTTTTCTGTACACACACGTGGCAAATAGAGAGCGTGACCTTTCGAGAGAGTTTTCTCTGCCTATCTCTGCGTCTCTCAAAAGGTCACGATGTCTATTTGCCACGTGCGTGTGCAGAAAAGCCCGGCCGCGTTTGAATTTTGTTTTCTTGCACACAAAAATCGGAATATCTGGGTCAAGAATGACTTTTGTGCGAAAAAAAGTTAGGATTGCACTAAATCGAGTGCGGCGGATCGAATGATGCAAAAATTTCATCACGTCAAATATTGGGTGGAGCATTCCTTTAATGCTAACACCACCGATATCTTCTTCACTCAACCTTTTTCGTCTTTTCATACGGATTTATGAAGAAATCGACGGCTAAACTCATGTTCAGCATGATTCCATCCTTCTCGCTCATTGTGAACACTGGTGTTGTGTACGTGTGGAACAACAAATCCACGTACGCATTCGGATATTCAGTTCGCAGTTTCGGGAAGAACTTTCCAATGCAAATTCCCAAAAATCCACAAGAAGTTCGGAGATATGACTCGACGACCGGCATGTTTTTCGAGATTACGACTTGAACGAGTTGGTTACGATGGGCTGATTCAATCAAACAGTTCGGAATAGACACTGACATCCACGAAGTCAGCATTCCTGGGTGCACACCTGCGTCTGAAATTGAAAAAATAAGTATTCAAGACCTTTTTTGAATCGAGTGCAATTTCAAGCTTTTTGATGACGTGAGAGTTTATCAGAATGCTATTCTGATTCGAATGACACCCATCATGATATGGTATTATGATAACTTTTAAACTCAAGATTCAGATGACATCTTCAGAATTTCGAGTTGTGTCACTGACTCGGAAACATACTAAACTGGGTGTCTTTCGAAGCAGAATTTTACTGTGAATAACTCTAACGTCGTCAAATTCTTTGAAAATGAATATTTGCAGAATAAGAAGCAAGGGAACCGAATGTTTGACAAACAAATGCTCACCCGTCCAATTAGCAGCCTTGACTGGATGACATTCACTCTTTCCGTAAACAATATCAGCAGCCAGGTCGAATTCGGAGAATTCACTGAAAAGTAAGACGCTTTGGGAGCAGCCGACCCTTCCCGACCTCGTTGATTTCGGATTCTGTGTCAGAAAGTAATCCACGTAAAAGTTGGCACCGATGTCCACGTGAGACGGCAGAGAATGCAAGAATCGATTGGCTTCGTCGAGTAGAATACCTTGGGCCGCAGTGCATGCTTGAGCATTGATCACTTGTTTGACGAGTTTTGAGAATGGAGTTTCGAACAGATTCACAAGCCACGAGATGACACTTCCCCCGATTCTGAAGGCACAATTCGGGAGCATTCTTTCGAGAGACCAAGATTCTCACTCTACATCCAAACTGTTGATGTCGACAGTGCACTGTCCGATTTTGACTTGGGGCTGACCATCCAGCTGGTACACAGAAGCCGAGATATTCATCTGAGTGCCCGTCGCATACGCATTCAGCCATCCTTTGTCGCGGATCTGCATTCGATCACTCTACATTTCTTTCCGGAGGCCGCACCCACCGTTATCAGCTCCGTGAACTTCGCATGCCACTTTCCGGACAATTTGATCGCTCCTCCACTTGTCACCCAACCGATACCAGTGTTCGAGAGGTCGAAGTCGATTCTGTGACGAACGAAATATTGATTCTGGCTTCAGAAGACGTGAGAATTCAGAATTTTCAAAAATTTTAAAACTAGCTAATATGGGTGTCTATCGACGTCAA
>LR539864.1:41243-116950 GCA_900536315.3 Caenorhabditis becei | reverse complement strand
TGATCATTTTTGACGTCGGAAAAATTCATAAAACGTTGATTCTGGCTTCAGAAGACGTGAGAATTCAGAATTTTCAAAAATTTCAAAACTGGCTAATACTAGAATTCAAGAAATTTCAAGAATTGAGAATTGGTTGAAAAAAAAAGAAAATGACATACTTTGGCGAGCTGAACTTTTCGATTTTCAAATCATCTGTTCTAACGACTCCTGTTCCAATGCTTGTTGAAAATGGAAGTTTGATCTCCGGAATTTTTATTTTTGGAATCTCTTCGTCAACCTAAAAAATATCATTAGAAAAGCATTTATTTTTTTTTACCACGTGATGTCCATTTTTACTGAAGAACTTGAAAAATGGATAGTTCAGACGTATTTTCAAAGTCTCATTGTTACTCGAGACTTGGGCAGGTTGGTGAAAACTCACAACAACGCCGAAGAAAGAAACAAATAAGAATAACAGAAAATTGGTCAACTTCATGATTTTCTGAAAAGAATGAATGCGGGAATTAATAGGAAATAATTTGTTTATAGCGGTATCATGTGTCAAGTGGGTGGTGCTCCGCCCATTCTAAATGAAATGTTATCTTGATTTTCCCATGGTCAAGACAGAAATAGATGGTATCTCTGACAGGACATGACTAATTTCAGCCATTGTTCTGTCATTTGCTCATCGCTTTCAATCTGCCTAGATGAGAGGAAACTGTGAAAAAACCTGAAATTCTGCACTTTGACGATCGAGAAGATATTAAAATTCAAAAATGTGTTGTAAAATTCAGAATTGCGACAACTTCTGAAGCAAATCAAATGTTTGCTATCGCATGTTTGTTCCACGATCGAGAAGATACGATTGATGAACTTCCTTTGAATCATTTTCTGTTTTCCAAGTTCTGGTACATTTAGAAAAGCGGCAAGTCTTCATCTTTGATTTTTATATACATTTTTTCTCTTCTCGTTTTTTAATAATATTCTGTCAAAAGTTCCAAAAGATATTATCTCCACTCTTTTTTTTTGAAAAAAAAACATGTTGTTGTCAGCTAAAAATGTTGTTGATCTTTTGATTCCCATGCACATATTGCACACTTGTATCAAAATGCGAGAAAAAAGAGGAAATTTCCTATTTTTGCCTCTATCCACTCACAAGCTTTTTTAGTTGCCCATTTTCAGAATGTATGCTACATAATTAGTTTCTTTTGCACTTTTCCGTCGTTTGGATGTCAGATTGGCTTCATTGGAAAACATTGCGGTTCTCCCTTCCATGAGTGTTACTTTTCAAAAGAAGTAACTTGAAAATTTGGATTTCTTGTCAAATTCATTTCTGAAAATTTCAAAATTGGGCTTTAGTATAATTCACATTTCCCACAGTTTCCGTCAATTAGCCAGGGATTTCTTCAAAACTTTCAGAACATCAGCAACTCTACAAACTCAAGTCTGTGACGACACACGCTGAGAAAGTGCCAAAGTTAGAGCCCCTTCCTTTCGCCTTTCGCCAATTCCAATTTCTCTTTCCATGTGTCAGTGCCACTTGCAATTACGTCTTTCCGCTCTCTTTCTCTGTGTCTCTCGGTCCTTCTCCATATGCATTTTTCTCCTTTTTCGTCGGCGACAAACTTGTGAATATTTCAACGAAGAAGCACACACACCGCAGACGTATACATTTAGAATCCAGATCCAGACACCTTTCAGACAAATATTTTCAAAGGATGAATTTAAAAATTTGGTTTTTACAATTAGTTAGGATTACAGATGAGACGTAGTAAACTGAAAATGAAGAAGACCAGTCGCAAAATTTCGAAAAAAGTTGTTTTGGAAAAAGAGAGAAAAGTACACTCCCCCTCCTCGTTTTTCTCTATTTTCCATGTCGGAAAAGGCGCGGAAACGAGAGGAAAATCTCAAATTTCCATGTTTGGGTTCCTCTCGTTGCAAGGGACTCTTTTCTATTTTTTTTTCTTGTACACTTTTCTGAAAAAAAGTGGAATATACAATAGAAAAATAGAATTATACAGCTCCAAAAAGTTTTGAAATAGTATCTTGACTTCGTGGAATTTCTTTTTACATATTGAAAAAGTATATTTGGAAAACTAAAATATGTTTAAAGTTCTATTGAAAGATTTTGATAAGGAATGTGTTGGACAAAAATAAAGATCTTCTTTCGAAAGAAAATTCACAAAACACCCTCAGTTTGTATCTTCATTATCTCTTTCTTATCTCTTCACTCATCACATTCCAAACTTCCAACAATGAAGAAGTATTGCAACAACTTTTATCCCTTTCATTATTTTAATGTTCCCCATCTCTTCCCCCTTTTTATCAACATTCGAAGAGCCGCAGAGAGCGAGAGCCTCTCTGCATTCTCGTATCGATTCGTCCAGAACGGGCCCCTGAGGAGGAGCAGAGACACTCCTTTCGCCCCTCGCCACTTCAATTCCTCGGCCTCTTCTTCTGTTTTCGCCCCTCGCCTTCATCTCCATCCCCCGAACTCGATTAACACCGCCAACAAGTTATGTGTCTTTCGCAAAACTTCTGAAGACTTCTGAAGCAGCCCGCGGGCAAACTCGCACACCCACATAATCGTCGGATTCAGAAGACCCCACGTCTCCTGAAGACGTCGTCCTTGTCCCTGAGAATCAGAGAAAAAGGTGTGTGTGTGTGTGCACTAACAGATGATTGCTCCGTGCCGCCCGTGTCTTCCTCTCTTCCTTCTCTCACGGATTTGAAGCCGTGCGGGCCCCTGGACGGCTTCTTCTTCGCCGCCGCCGCTGCCTTCGCATTTTTCTATAGAAAATTTGCCCCGCTGCGCACCCAACCCGCTCTTTTTTCCCATTTTCCCCTTTCGATTCTATTTCCGGATTATTTTTTCTGGTTGCTGAGTTTTCCACTATTTCTTACAACTTTACTTTGAAAAATTAGTCTTTATTTGTTAACAGAACTAATTTTTTGAATGAATTTGAAAACTACATTTCAACAGTTTCATAGTTTTTCGGCTGTTTTCGAATCAATTTCTGTTGAAAAACAAGAACTATTCAACAATTTTTACGAAAAAAACCTAATTACCTGAATCTGCTAACTTTTGCTCAAACCGGAGTCCAAAAAATTCAAATGCCTCGAGGCTCTATTCTCTGTCGACTACTGCTCTAATCCTGCTCTCATCACCAAATCCCATCCAAATCCCTACCCATCCTGATCATTAATCAGTCGATCTGTCTAAACAAACATGTTCTCTGCTTTTCTACGTCTCTCTCTCCTCCACACTCTCTCGCCGCCTCCACTTAATTGCTCTCATTTTTCTCGATTTCCTGTGTGAGAGTGTAGTTTTTTTGCTGCCTCTTCCGTTTCTTCCCAATTTTCCTCACTATTTTTGTCTCTTTTTTGCTGTCATGGGTCTCTCTATTGAGCCTCATGAAGGCAACGAATTCACGTCATTTATACGTGTCATGGGATTTTTTCTTGGGAAAATGTGTGGAAGGAAAGTTGAGGACATTAATGAAATGATATCTGAAAAAAGAAAAAAATTATTCGTCTTACTTTTTTTCAAGAACTAATTGTTAGACTTTTTCTAGAAGTTCAGAGGTTGCTCCAGTTTTCTTTACTATTACTAATTGAAAACTTCTGTGTGTCTGTCTGTCTGTCTGTCCGCGACTGTTTCTCAGTAACTACTCTACCATTTTCGTCGTTCTTTCGCAGGGAAGTCAGGTCCTATTCGAACTAGGTGCACGAGCATTTTCTAAGCGTTTCCTATTCTGTGAACAGGTCAGGAACGTAAAATGGGCATTTTAGGCTCTTTTTCTCATGTTCATTTCTAAAACGCTAATGTCGACCACGTTCAATTTTGAATTTCGCGCTTTTCAACGTGAAGGAAACGGAGCCGAAGGCGGTAAACCAGGCAGAGGAGACGGCGTGAGCCGTCGCCGACCGCCTGGTATAACCTAATGTCCAGTACATTGATATGCTAACTTACCAGTAGAAATTGAATTTACTAAGATTCAATTTAATGATATTGAGTGAATTTTTGAAACCCCGACATTTCAGAACTTTTGCGACCAATCAATGCGCTGCCGGGCGTCGCGTTCTGAAACGTCGGGGCCACGATTTTTTCAGGTTACAGCAGAACATTCTGGAAACTTTAAAAAATGTTTAAAAAATCCTTTTCGCATGATATGAATTTCCCAGCAGACATCAAAAACCTTCCGAAAATTCGTCATCTCGTCCTTCTGAATAGACTGAAGAATCGGCCCAAAGAAATAAAAATGCCTGAAATTCTCTTAGCCCAATCCTCAAAAAAAGCTGTGAACCGGAAAAATCCGGCAAAAAGTCCGCCTCCCGAGAGTCTCTTTTCCAACACAAATCTGGCCCCCTTTCCTCATTTTTCTCTCATTTTTTGGCCACAATGAATATCTTTTCCTTCTCGAAGAGCCTCGCTTTAACCGAGAAAGAGAGACCGCCCGAAATTTATTTATACACCTCCTTGGCTGTTTTTCCTCTCACGGGAGCGGATAACAAATCTCCCCTGGTTACTGGACTTGTTTTCTGGAAAAAATCGGCGTTTTTCCCTCTGAATTTTTCATACTCTGAAGTTTCTGAATCCTACTCATCTGAAGCTCTTCATTTTCACGAAATATTTGGTCAAATTTTTACTTCCAATGATCATACCAGTGGTCTCAAGTTATGAAAAAAATTTTAAACCAGTTGCCTTCTGAATCCTGAATCTTAAATTCAAAATTCAGAAGACGTCACTTTTCAAAGCCTTGGAACTTCACGATGATGAATTTCAAATTAAGAATCAAGACAGATATTGATTTTCAACGGCAAGAAATTCATAAAAATATTGGGTTGTTTAGATCTCTACAATTTCACACTGCTTTTTCCCATTTCCCATAACTTTTTTCTCGAGTTCGTGATAATATTTTTCGCTCCATTCGGTTCTCTCTCTCTCGATTTCATTTTGTTTTTGTTCCGGCCACCTCCGAACGAGACATCGAGAGATACAGAGAGACTGACTATAAATATTTCTAATAACAACACCACTACAAGTTTTTTGTCGCAAGTATTATTTTCAATTCTTTACTTTTCGATTTTGTGAGGTTCTGAGTTAGAGCTGACTGAAATTTTTACGGTTTAGAAACTTTTAAAAAGAAGTTGTCTTGATAATCTTCAAACACATTTTCCCTCGGATTTCGAGGATTCAAAATTCGAGAGCCTAAAGCTCAAGCCAACTGTTTATTTTTCACTCCCTTATTCTATTCTAATTCAAACGACACCCATCAAGCCCATAATCTATACAACTTCAGAATCCCCTAATTCAAATGACGTCAAAATTCCGAATACTCAAAGGTTCCCAAACTCTGCTATTCCGCATGCTTCAGAATCTCTCAAAAAGTAATTTCAACGTCTGGCTCCCTCCAAAGACTCTCCGCCTCTCAGAAAACCTCGAAAACTCACCTTTTCCCCGGTTTTGCATGACGCTCAAAATAAAAAAATCCGGGTTTTCGCGTGCCCGTCCACCCGAAAAAGCGGGCCCTAAAAGTCCGCGGCGCCTCAACTCGCCTTCCCCGTCGTCACCACCACCCCTTCTTCTTCTTCTTCTTCCCCTTCCTAACTCAATTTCGCGCCCCTCTCGACGTGTGTGTGCCCATGTGCTCCGGCTCTTCTCCGCATGTGCGTGTGCTTGTGTGCATGTGGAGAGGCCCCCTGCTACCCCCTACTCTTACTCATTTTGAACATGTCCCCACCAATTTTTTTCTCCTTCTCCGTCGTTCCACCATTCCGAATAAATCCTGTTCTTGCCCTATTTTTAGAGGTTACTGCAGCGTTACAGTACCTTTCTCTTTGAGAGTTTAGCCTCAATTGTTGTTTTTTCCAGCACATAATCTCTAAAAATGGCTGACTTGGAAGCGGTCCTGGCCGATGTCAGCTACCTAATGGCCATGGAGAAGAGCCGAAGTCAACCGGCCGCCAGAGCTAGTAAACGCATTGTACTGCCAGATCCCAGGTGAGATTAGGTGACGTTAGTGTCCTGAAAAACTCTGTTGATATTTATTACTTTCAAAATGTGCGTGACATACTGAATCGTGTGATACCCATGTTACTATGATTATGGAGAGTTTTCAACTTGTCTTCAGAAGACGTCTAGCATTCTCAATTTCGAAGGAATCGCAACTTCTGACAATATGGGTATCAAATGATTCAGAACTCGTCTCCGAACATTTATAACGCAAAAAAACTGCTCCAACACCGAACATTGACTCAACCAGATAAAAAATGCAAATTCGGGTCTAGCAAAAAACACGAAAACACCGACTTTCCTTGCAGTGTTCGGAGCATTATGCAAAAATATCTCGAGAAGACGGGCGAGATTAAATTCGAGAAGATTTTCAATCAAAAACTCGGATTTCTGTTGCTCAAGGATTTCGCGGAGAATGTGACAGAAAATGCGTGTCCGCAGATCAAATTCTATGAAGCGGTGAGTCAGAACTATCAGAATTAGAGAACTCTGAGTTCAGCATCCTTTTCCAGATCAAGGAATACGAGAAAATGGAGACTCCAGATGAACGTCTCACCAAAGCGAGAGAGATTTACGATCATCATATTATGGTGGAGATGTTGGCACATTCACACGTGAGTTACATGTCCCCGCTTCATATTTGTATTGTAACTGTTTTCAGAATTATTCCAAAGAATCCCTTCAACATGTACAGTACCACTTGATGAAGCAAAGTGTACCTCCTGACCTCTTCCAGCGATATGTTATTGAAATTTGTGATCAATTGAAAGGAGATATTTTTCAAAAATTCCTGGAGAGTGAAAAGTTCACGAGATTCTGTCAATGGAAGAATCTAGAGCTGAACATGCAACTGACGATGAACGACTTCTCGGTGCACCGAATCATTGGAAGAGGTGGATTCGGTGAAGTCTACGGATGTCGTAAGGCGGATACTGGCAAGATGTGAGTTACTGTCGACGTTCAAGGTGATCACTGTGTCATATGTTGCAGGTACGCTATGAAATGTCTCGACAAGAAGCGAATCAAGATGAAACAAGGAGAGACCCTAGCGCTAAACGAGAGGATTATGCTTTCCCTCGTGTCAACTGGTCAGGATTGTCCCTTCATTGTGTGCATGACCTACGCTTTCCAATCTCCCGATAAGTTGTGTTTCATTCTGGACCTGATGAATGGAGGAGACCTACACTACCACCTCTCCCAACACGGCGTCTTCACCGAAGCCGACATGCTCTTCTATGCTTCCGAAGTCATCCTTGGTCTGGAACACATGCACAATCGATTTGTGGTTTACCGAGATCTGAAACCAGCTAATATTTTGTTGGATGAAAATGGACATGTTAGAGTGTCGGATTTGGGTCTGGCTTGCGATTATTCCAAGAAGAAACCACATGCTAGTGTGTAAGTTTCGGAAACTCTGATGATTACAAATTTTCAGCTTGATGTCTTTCGAGATTTTGAAAAATACAATCTTCTGAATTCAGAATTTTGCATTTTGAACCTCAGAATCCCACATTAGTACAACATACAATCTTAAGTGTTGTTTTTTTCAGTGGTACGCACGGCTACATGGCTCCAGAAGTGCTGGCGAAAGGAGTCGCTTATGACTCGTCCGCTGATTGGTTCTCTCTCGGATGTATGCTGTACAAACTTCTCAAGGGACACTCACCATTTCGTCAACACAAGAGCAAAGACAAGAATGAAATTGACAAAATGACCTTAACCCAAGACATTGAACTTCCCAATGAAGGCCTTACAAAGGACTGTAGGGACCTTTTGGAAGGTCTTCTGAAGCGTGACGTTCCGGATCGTCTGGGGTGCCGTGGACGGGGACCGCTAGAGGTGAAGGACCACCCGTTCTTCAAAGATGTCGACTGGCAGACCGTTTACCTCCGGAGGATGACCCCTCCGTTGATACCGCCACGTGGAGAAGTCAATGCTGCCGACGCCTTCGATATCGGAAACTTTGATGACGATGAGGTGAAAGGAGTGAAGCTGAACGATTCGGATTCTGATTTGTACAAGAATTTCAATATTGTTATATCGGAACGTTGGCAGAATGAGATAGCCGAAACAATCTTTGAAGTGGTCAATCAGGATGCTGACAAAGCGGAAAATAAGAAGAGGTCGAAGCAGAAACTGAAAGTTGCTGTGGATGAGAAAGGTGAGATCAGAAGACACTCTTGATTCACTCTCATTCTTTCTAACCTCGCAACTTCAGATTCCGACGTCATTGTCCATGGCTACATCAAAAAACTCGGTGGACCATTCACATCAGCCTGGCAAACAAAATATGGAAAATTGTATCCTTCCAGATTAGAACTTTATCCAGAAAATATGGCTTCCAAGCCAGAGGTATGATAGAAATGAAAATGGTTGTTTTGAATATGCTTCTTCAGCTGGTTTTTATGGACCAAATCGAAGACGTATGTGCCGAATTGCAAACAACAAAAGGAGAAAATGCGATTGTTGTGAAATTGAGGGATGGATTCAAGGAACCAAAGATTTGTTTAACGAATTCGGTAAATTTTTGTTTCGAATGAAATAGGAATAGATTATTTTGAAGTTTCTAGAATTAATTGTGAATCATAAGAAAAAATTGCATTTGATTTAAAACAATTATAATCATTTTTGACGCCATAGCTTTTTGTAAAACTCCCATGCTTCCATATTTCCAGGATGAAATCTCGCTGAAAGAATGGCACACCTCCCTGCGAACAGCCCACAAAGTCTCCAACGAACTTCTCCAGAGAATGGGTCGGAAAGCCATAAAAATCTATGGAGTCAACCACGATCCGATGCTTTCCGACAGCGAACGGCCCGCTTCCGTGACCCGCGCGTTCCTGAATCGTGCCAGCAGTGTCGACTCGGGTGTCTAGCCTCCCAAGCAGTTACCCTTTGTTTTACATTCCTTGCACTAACCATCCCTACTACGGTATTCGTCATGTGATTATTGATTAATGTTTCTGAAGAAATTCCTTTCTCTCTCTCTCTCTCTCCCGATGAAACGGGCACCTCCTTCCCTTACCCGACAACTTTCTTCATACCCAAAATACATTTTCGTGGCGAGACCCCTTACCGAGTCTCGCCACGAAATCGCATATCCCACTTATGTTCTCTCCACTTCCACGTGTGCGTCTTTTTTGAATTCCCATTGAAAATCTCTATTTCTACTCTTGCCCCGCCCGTTTTCGCCCGGAAAAACTAAAACAAATAAATTGTTAGATTTTGACATAGATTTTGAACTTGATAATAATAATTTTGGAAATTGTGTTTTTTCGGAAAACATTTTTTGAAAATAATCTCCCCTATCAATAATCCATTCTCTCTGATTATATCACTTCAGACTGTGTTTCGTACCGATTTCTTATTCAAATTCCTCATTTTTATCAACTTTAATTTTATCGATTCAAGTTTCTGCACATTTTTCAGGAAATTGTTTCTCGATGGAGCAACAACTTTAATTTTTGAATAATGAATTTTTTTGATACATATTTTTTAATTTTTTTTAGCTTGCTCAAAAGGTTTCTGAGCTTTGAAGAAATTTTTCAGACGATTCTGTTTCTATTGATATGTTTTGAATAGTTAGGAAAAGTCAGACTTCTAATGTCTTCTGTTACCAATCTGTGAAATTAGGGGTTTATCAACAACACTGGTGTACCTCCCAATTAGGAAATCGGAAGAAATTAAAGCGGTGAGCTGCAGTGTCTTCCGAAATAAAAAACTTTCCACTTCCTAAGTTTGTCATCTTCAGTATCGAACCATTCCAAAGGGCGCCAACAACTGTGCATACAGTTGATAATTCTTCTGAATGTAGTATTCTGAACCTTCTGAAACTTCCCCCCTCCCTTGTCTTCGGAATTCGCACATCTCGAGTCTGGTGTACATGTGTCAGAAGAAGAGCAAAAAGCTGTAAAATAAAACAAGAATGACGGCCGTGGTCTTTAATTAAAACATGCGAAACGCGAAATGTCAGCCACAAAACAAGAATCCCTCTCGACATTGAAAACCAGTCCAAACTCTAAAAATTGAAAATTACGAAATAAAATACCGGTTCCCGAGGGAGGGAGCCCAACGGGTGCCGGCTGCCAACTAATGAAAACATCGGGCTGCGAGTCCCCGGGGATCTAAACCAATGGGGCAGGGGGTGTCTAATCAAGGGAAGTCTCCAGGGACCACACGCCCCTCCGCCCCTTTCCCGCCATTCTCTCCCCGAGGCCCCTCACGTCGCCCCATTTCCCTTCCATTCTCCGCCACATTCCTAGCCACTCACTGCTTTTCCGTGCGACTACTTGGACTGTCGCCCGGAATTTTGAAAATAAGGATTCTGAAAGCTCTAGGGGGCTCGGAGATATGAAACGGTTCGTTTTCAACTTGATGTTGGCGTTTAATACTTGATGTTGGCGTTTAATAGTTTTCCAAATTCAGAAACCAGCATTTCGAATGCAAGTAACTTTTGAGGAGACAGTTCCAGAAATATTAATTGAAAAAATTGACTTCAGCATTTTGATGTCTAGATTCTGAATCCAAGCACTGCCCGTGTCCAAAATGTTTCAAATTTTCCCTCATTCAGACCAAAAAATCATGTGATAAAGGAAGAGGAACAAGACGTCGATGACAATCATCACCTGGAGAATAGAAAAATGTGAGATTCTAATATTCTAAAATAGAATTGCGACTGATGAGCTGATAGGGAATAAGGTCACTTGTCTATAGGTGTCTCTTGAGGGGAAAAGTGCACGTATACTTTTTTGACGATTTTTTTAAATCAATTTTCCACATTTTCTGTACCATTTCGTTCTAATACTGCAAAATTGTGAGAATTCTAATCAGTATATCAGTGTACCTTATCAGTTTCATTTTTCCAGCATCAAAAGCGAAGACTTTCTGAAATGCGAGCTCTGCGACACGACTTGCTCTTCGGTCTCTCAACTCCAGTCACACACCTTATCAGAGCATGTTCCCCAGAGAAAAGTAAGCTACGCCCCTCTTCATTATCGCTCTCTTATCAGTCACACGTTCCCCCTCTCAAATGACTGATCTCCAGGCCTCTTCATCCTCTTCGTCCGCCGCTCCACCACCAATCCAACTGGTTTCATGTCAACAATGTGAAGACACTTTTGACAACTTCGCGCAATTTGCAATCCATATGAAAACTCACATCGGCAACTCGAACATGGTCTACTTCTGCCCAATTTGTCCGGCTCAAACTCCGTTTCGCGATAAGAAAGTGAGTTAGGAGAGAATTGGCTACGTTGGAAATGTTTGTTTCGAGATTCTGAATTAATTAATACCCATCAAGATAGGTTTTGGAAGTTTTCTGAATTCTGAAGTCATCTGAATTCAGAATTTCTCCAAGCAACTTTGTTATGGGTACCATTCTATTCAAAATCTTCTTCCTGTCCACTTTGACGTCACTTTTCAGTCCCAACTCGAACACATCACCGCCCAGCACATCCAAATGCAAGTCGTCCAAATCGTGTGCAACGAATGCGATGCCACCTTCTCCACCCAGGCACTTCTGACACAACACTTTTGGCAATCACACGTCAAACAAAAGTTCTTCTGTACCAACTGCGACTACGTGTGTGACAACGAGAAGTCGTTCAAGGAGCACTCGAAAGGACACTCGCACACGATGGTCATGTTCGGGTGCACCCTCTGCGGAAGTGCTTTCGGCAGTCAACAGGAACTGATTAGTCACGTGCAGATGTCACATGATCAGTGAGTGCCGACCGCAACGCGAACGTAACACACTATGTTTCAGAGACACCTTCTACCCACCCGCTCTCTTCTCCAAGTCCTCTATGACGCCTTCTCCGAAACAAGTCAAGCCGCGTCCACTTCAATGTTCAGTTTGTGATGAAACAGTATTCGGAGAGGACGGACTGGATGAACACAGACTTCAGAAGCACTGCAAGATCAGATATGCTGATAAATGCGCAGATTGTAGAGAGCCGATGGACACGGAGACAAGGTACGGACTGGACATTTAATTGCCAGTTTTCGAGATAGAATTCTCGTTTTGAACCTTGTATTTTCAGCTTTGTTGAACACTGTCTCCGCCACGCCAAAGACCACGCTCATCACTGCCCAGTGTGCCGTCAGTCACTCCGTTCCGATGCTCAAATACATGCTCATTGTGCTTATCACATGAAAAAGGAGGAGTCCGAGGAGGCAGAAGAGAAAAAAGATGACGAGGAAATTAATAATTTCAGTTTTGCATGTCCGATTTGTGGAGAGGTGAGTGACTTTTAATCTTTAATTTAACTTTTTGAATTTTTTTTTTAAATCCTTATTTTTCAGAAAGCCGAAGACGGATTTGCTCTTATGGAACACTGTAAGAAACATGGCTAAACTAACTTTTTCCAAAATTTTCCAAAATTATTGTGATTTTTCTTTCTACTGGTAATCACTATATCCATGAGATTATATCAATGTTTGTCCGTAACAATTTCAAAATAAAATTATTTTGGCAAATGTTGAAGATTTCGAAATAACACACGGGTCAAAAAGTTATCAATAATTATCAACAGGTGAGATCCAAAATCGACGGGGAGTGATAAGGAGAATGGGAAGAACAAGGAGTTTTTTAAAACTGATCAATATCAATTTACGAAATTTGAAGTTCTCCTTCGACGACGTCCTTCAAACTCAGAATTTCCAGACGGCCGTGTCCTTTGGTCTCGTTTCTGACGAGGTCGTCTAACGCACGGAATGAACCGGGCTCGATCAGGCCGACCTGGAAAAAATAGAGGAATTCTTGGAAATTGGAAAGGAAAATAATTGGGACGGGAGATATATTTTTTTATATGATGTTTTGATGAACTTTTCAAAAGTTTGCTTCTAAATTTTTGAAACGATCTATGTATTTACGTCTAGATTTGATTAAAATTTATTTTTTAACTGACCATCTCGAGACCACCCTCCGCCCAATCGTCCACTTCAACCTCACTGAACAAAGTTTTCAATTTGGCGTGCACAATCTTGGCCTCTTTCGTTGGAATCGCCACTCGAATCCTCATCTTTGCTCTCTCGATTTTAATGGTCTCTCGGAGTTTCGGGATCGCGTCAAGCGCCTGTTGCTTGGAACTTCGGTTGGGTTTCAGTGAGAAGTGCATCTCCTGGAGCGCTTTATCGATCACAGAAGGAGGAATCGGACGTTTCGTTTCAGGATTCACGACCATTGAAGCGATCAGTTGGGAAACCTGCAAAATTAAGGTTTTTTATTGTGTCGTTTAGTATTGGATCCATTCCAATTGGAATAAGAGGTTCTAATTCGGTACATTATTTCGGAGCGTACCTCCTTCAACGACTGGTCCGAAGCGGCCTGTCTCTCTTTCTCTGACACTTGCAAATCTCCCTTTTCGAGAATGATCTTGCAGATTTCCAACTGATCGTCCATTCCGAACGCCGCCATCAATTCGTCTTTTTTCGAGAGTTGTCCTTTTGAGACGTTCGAGAAGACTGTGTGCGTTTGGAGCACTTCGTCTATGTCTTTCTCGCTGAAGGCAGAACATTTTATACGATTTTATACTATTTAGGTAACGCTTGGAAGCAATTTTTTCACATAACTGTTTGATTTTCCAAAAGCTACTTACGTCTTATTTCTCCAGTTAACAACCTTGTTTTTATAACACGCCACTTCGAAGCGTTTTCCAGTCTTTTTCATCCTCACCACCGCCACATTCGTTAGAACTTTCACATTTGTCGGCGTTTTGATGTTTTTTGACATCTGGACATTTAAACTTTTTTGTTTAACAAGAAAGAATAGCACACGCGTTTAATTAGGTATGCAACAGTCCAGGACTGATTGAAAAGAAAAATGCTTGATAAAACCTTTTTTTTTATAAAAATAGTCATACAAGTTGTAAAAATTGCAGAATTTTTTCAATTTTTCAAAATTTCAAACTGCAGAATACACACACGCTACACAGGATAATGCGGGGAGGGAAAATCGAGTTTCTATCGAATTTTCAGTATACAAGGGACCAGTTATAAGTGGGTAGAAAAAACTACGGATCGATCGGGAAGAGTAAAAACGAAATCGGAAAATCGGGAGGGGTAAAGCGATGAAAGTACTGAGAGGGGAACTATGTACATGATGAAGAAAAGACCCGATGCTGAGAAGAAGTACAGTGATCTGTGAGGCACATCTGCAATAATTGAACAATTTTTTTTTTGAAAATTTGAAAACTTCTCACTATGTCTCAAAAACATCGTTCGAAATGAAACGTTTTCAGCAATTTTTCTTTTGTTCTCTCAATCTGGCATATTCAGCGCAGCCTTCGGCATAATCTTCAGCTCGAGCACGTATTCAGTAAGCCGATCCGATGGTTCAGTGGGCCGGCGAGCTAGTGACCAGTGGAGGCCCAATTTGTGGTAAAGACTGACGTTTTCGTGATCCAGACACTTTTCCAATGCTAGGACGGTCTGAAGAATTAAGCGGAACATGAAGGAAAACTACTGGGCGGTTTAGCTTACCCTACGATTGAGACAGAGCACCGGCCACATTGAGCATCCCAGCGAGCAGCAACAGAACGCTAGTCCACACAGAAGCCAGCGACTCGACGTCTGAACGTGCCGTTTCAAAACAGCGTTGACACGTGATAGAGTAGCCGAGAGTTCTTCCGGAGCAATGTATCCGGTGAGTTCCGGCGGGTATTCAGTGTTGAAGCGGGAGTTCATGCCGAACCTAGAATTTTGTATTTCGTGCGGTTTCTACAGAATCCTTTATAAATTTGCTTTAAATATTTCACTTACACTGTGATATTCCCGACACCTCGAATCAACACTGGTTCCTTCTCTCTCGGTACGAAAATCGGCTCTGACTCATCGCTGCTCGAAATCACGTCGATTTCCGGCTCCTCCTCCTCTGACAATCGGCTCATAGTCGCCGGCGGCGTTGCAGTTGCCGGGGACACCTGCGACATGCCTTGTAGCTGGAAAACTTGGTGTGAGTACAAGAAAGTGATAATGTTGGGGAGAAAATAACGAATTGACAGTTTTTCGTGGATTATTCAAAAAATGTTGGTAATACGCTTTTAAAACTTGCTAGAATTTGTTTAGAAGCGCACATTAAAGGTAATTTACGGGTCTTGTAACGAAGTTCAAGCCTAATAGCTTGAAAATGAGCACAACTCTATTTTTATGAAATATTTAGTGAAAATTAAGATTTAAAGTTAATATTTTTTATTTTTCCGATTCTATAAAATGGTAAAATGTCTCGAAATTCGCTGTGAAACTGCTGCGAGCCGGCCGAGAAAATCGATCGCAAATGGTCCTCGAGGCCAAAAATGCAAGCGCGCCCCAGCGCACTTCTCGCCAAAAACTTTTCGTTTTCACATTTTTGAAGTAATTTTTCGAGTTTTTCGTCGATTTCCCCGGTTCTTCGCAGTATTTGCCGCATTTGAAATATATATTCTTAAGTTTTCTTTTTAAAAAAATATAATTTACAGCGATGGGGAAAAAAAGGAAACACTCGGAGAGCAGCGATGAGGAATTAGGAACTAAACGCATCAAAGAAGAACTCTTCAGCGATGTTCGCTAGCTTTTTTGAATTTAATTCATCAAATTCTGTTCAGGAGTCAATGTCAATTGCGAACAATGTGAACAACATATCCATCAACGAAAACCCCGATTTGGAAGTGTTTCTGATCAAAAAACCCATCGAAATGGGCTTGGGCGATTTGGGCATATTGCAATGGGCGACTGACGGCGGCGAAGAAATATTGTCCAGATCGAAAATTAAATTAGGTATATTTTGAAAAACAATCGAAAGGTAATGTTTTTCTTAGAAACCGGACAGTACCGTGCTCTCGTCGCTCCAAGAACCAAAAAACAACGTTTGGTTCATATTCCCGCCATCAGACAGCGAGCCGAGGAAGATGCCCTGGAAATTCCTGCTCGTAAGTCTTGAATAACAACTAGAGAAATGGATTTCTATTTTTCCAGAAAATTTCATCAACGCAGCCATAACCATCCTGCCGGTCGAAGTCAAACCCAAAACTTTAGGCGGTTCAATTTACGAAGAGGGAGAGGGGCCGGCTCTCGACGCTGAAATCCATCCGGGACTCCGGAAAATCAAGAAAACTGCCGTGTTGAAGCTGGAGACCAGACAACAGAGAAATAAGGCTTACGGTAAAGAGAAATTAGCATGTGTCCAGAATCATCTTCATATTCTAGGCACCACAACCGATTTGGAGGGAAGTCCGCGGAAACTGATCAATATTTTCCAGGAAAAGCTTCTGACTCCTAAACGTGAAATTTAATTCGTTATTGTTGACTTATTGTTTTTTTTTACTGATTTTTCAATGTTCTTAAATACCTCTTTCCTTGAACTTTTTATAAAGTTTTGTGTTGGTTTCTGAAATTATTTATTTTTTTGTAAAAAATATTTCTCCATTATATTGAGAATATCTTAACGATGATGTGTTCCTCCTATCAACAAGAAAAAATGGCATTTCAGAACAAAATGGTTAAGAAACCGGAGCTACTATCGGATGATGAAGAATCGGATGAGATTGAATGGAAGGTTTGTCTGAAATTAAACAAATTCAAAAGATTTCTCCAAAGAATTTTTTACTGAAAATCACTTTATCGAAAGCCACTAGAAAATGCAAAATCCCGTTTACAGATGAACCTGCTGGTGTGCAACACGCCTGCAAACACCCAATCCTACAGTGTCTCGTATCCAGTCAGCAAGAGAGACGCGTGGGACGGAAAACGGTTTCCGGTGGCCAGATACAAGAAGAACGTCCGATTGGTTCGCATTTTCCGAATGCAACTACTGTAATTAAACTTTGTTCAGCTAGAAATGCGTTTTCTGACCGACACCCAAACTGCTTCTTACGACAAGAAAAAGGCCGAATTGATGTATGCGGATGGCGAGAAATCGTCGCCGTTGAAGAATCAAGGAGCACAAATTGAGTGAGTTCAAGAAAAAAAATACAATTCGTTGAATTTTCCAATCAAGTTTTCAATTTTTTCAAGTTCAAACTGTTGTAGCTCTTTGCGCGCAAATGACGAGATCTACGAGGGACGTGCATTCGTGCGAGAGCAGCCGATGATCAACTCGGTGGCTTTTATCAAGGACGATCGGATGTGTGTCCACCCGATCACCGGCTCTTTCGATATGCATCGATCGATTTCGGCGCTGAACAAGAAAAAGAAGACGGCGAAGAAGCCTGGAGACGAAGACGTGGATTCAGATGAAGAGGAGGAGGATCAGAAGGCGCCGACGTCTTCTGCGATCCGCGTGAAGTTCTCGAGACCCGAGACCGAGAGACAGAAGAAACGGAGAGAGGCATCAGCACTACATAGAGAGAAGAAGATCGCCAGTGACGTGTGGCTTGGTGTGAAGGTTCATTTGAAAGATGTAAGTGAAATTCCCCGGTCTCACCACGAAAACATGGCGTTTTCAGGACGAGCAGGTCACCAATAAAATGTCACAAATGACTTCTACCGATGCCAAATTCGAATATCCACAACCGGAACCCGATCATCTGGGAATACGCGATCTGGTAAACAAGGCGATTATTTGTGGGATTAAGGATGAGATGTGAGTTTTTTGTGAGCTCGGAGCTGAAAAAAGTCGACCAGTTGCTAACGCAATGATGATTTTCAAGTTCCGATTAGTGTGACAACAAACAGTTTTCTAAAGTTGGTGATTTTAAAACTTTGCAGTGTCATTGAAGCCGGCAAAGAGCACATGCTCTCCAAGCAACGAATCGACGAACTCGCTCCGGAACTGCAAATCAAAGCCCACATGGTGAAATCTCACGTGATGCGCACTTCCGAAATGAGGAAACTCATTGATTCACGGAAAATGAGTCTTGATGCAATGATCGGACATCTGAAACAGTGCGCACGACTGGTTCAGGGAGTCTGGGTACTCGACTCGAATCTCATGTTCAATAATTTACCGCCGGCTCACTCGAATACTGCCGGAAAGGTGAGAATTTCTCTTTTTTTACTCGAACTTCTTTGTTTTTCCCTTATTTTACCAAGACATGACCTTTTAGACCGACGTCTACCGTGCAGAACTGTGGAGAAACGCCCGAGACCTGGCTCTTTGTCTTCTGGACGCCGGACAACGAGTCACAAGGCTCACATTGATGACGTACGTATTTCTTTCGCTAGTTCCTCAGTTTTTCCATTTCCTATTCTTCCAGATGCTTCAAACTGAGCGAAAAAGACGCCGACGAGATTCTTTCGACGTTCGGAATCCGAGCCGATAGATCCTGGAGACTCAGAATCGCACGGGACGACGAATTCTTGGCTGAGTGAGTGAATATTTGTTTTTCATCCAATTGTCGGAAAATCCCAGCAAATCGATGGAGCTGCTCATCACCACAGAGAAAGAGCGCTGGATCGAAGTTCTCGGAGAGCTGAAACGGTCCCTGAACCCTCCAAAGTCGCCGAAGAAAAAATAGAAAACAATTGTTCAATGTGTTCTTCTCTCTGATCTGTTTTTTGTTTCCAATTCATTTTTAGCCACTTTATTGTTATTTTCCTTGTTTTCTATTCAAATTTTCAGTATTTTCATAAATTCCAACTGGAGTCTTGATCTGATTTCCTAGGAAAAATGATTATTTTTCATAAGATTCCTGATTGTCAGACCCGAATTATAATCATCAAAACAAGTTCAAATTCACAAAATTTATTAGTTCCAATCAGAAGTCTTAATTTTACAAAGGGTGGGCAGTCCTAAACAAAAGAAATCCTTCACAACTGAAAACTTGTAACCTAAAAATCATCGTAAAAAGCACCTATTCGTCTCAATGAAAACAATTAATTCCAGTCAGGGTGGGCAGTCCCGAACAGAAAGAACATTCACAGTTGAGTGTTTGTCTTCTAAAAATCATCATGAAAAGCGCTAAACAAAATCACAAAGGAATACCAAAAGTTAAACAAAAAAACTCAAAATTAAAATTAAAAACAATAAAGAAAACAAATGTTGAGAGTCCGGTGTTTTGAGAAAACATGTGTAATAGATGCAACTTGTATAAAGCGGAATGGATTGAGATCTGAGTACTTGGTCAGTATGAGAAAGCAATCTATTTGAGGATAATGTCATTGATAATGCTGACTGTCTTTACAGAACTCTTGCCTTGCACAAAGGTATCATGGTCTCCTTCGACGACGAACACCTGAAAATTAACCATATTTATTCATCTTTTCATTTTTCCCTCCACTCACATCTGATTCTTCGGAAACCTGACTGATTCCGTAATCTCTACCGACATCTTCCTCTCGGGCAGCTCCCTGTTCCGCTCTAATCAAAGTGATATGTCCGTTGAACTTTCTTCCCGGTTTGTACCTAAAAATCATCAAGATTATCAAATCCACTGATAATGACAACTCACTTATCAGCCATCAAGAACTTTGCATGCATTGCTTCACAAGCGAACGCCACGGTTTCTGGCGATTTGAAAAGACCCGTAGTCATGACAGTGTCGACCACCTGCAAAATTATTGTTTTTTTAATTACAAAAAAACGGAAATGTTTGAAATAAAATTTTAATGATAGTTTTGGCTTCAATAATGTACTAAACAATTTCAGGACCAATTATTAAAATTTGAGCTGAGAAAATCCCTTTAAAAATGTACCTTTTGTACTCGAGCCTTGAATCCGGGTTGTTGGAGAAGTTCCACTCGGAACTTTTTATAATCCACATTGGCAAATCTGAGGGTCATGGCACACATAATTTCCGACTCGAATAGTGGATTGTTCACGAGAGTATCACCAGTAACACCGAATGCCATACGGTAAACCTACAATTGAAACGTTAATTAGTTACCATTTTGAAAACAGCTTACATTTCTATAGGTTTGCATGTACAAATGAGATCCATCAAGAAGCACTAATCGTTCTACGGCCTGTGGTCCATCAGACTCCTGGAGCATCGTAGCCATCTCGAATCCGATGCAAGCTCCATAAGAGTATCCAACAATTCTCCACGGACCAGCCGGTTGGATCTTCTTCATCTCCCGGATGTAGCACTTGGCAACATTCTCAATGGAGTTCTGAGGAACATCCTTGGTAGATTGGAAGCAGTAAGCGGGGAAGTTGCACTTGGACATGACCTTCTTCAGTGGAGTCGCAATTCCTTCAATCGAGTGAACGAAGAATGTCGTTGGTCCCTCCTCAACCTTGTTGGCCTTCACGATAATGTCCTGAGGATCCAAGTCATTGACATCAACTCTCATTTTGAACAGTTGATTCAGCTGCTTTTCGATCATCTCAACAGTGTTGAGCTCTGCGTCACGCTCTCCCTCCTTCTTCATCTCGAGCTCATTCACTTGAAGAGTCGTTCCTCCAGAACCTCCATTCTCCGCGAGTTGTTGAAGCTTGTTCAGCGTCAATGTTCTGATATCCTTCATTGACAGCACAATATCGTAATCTCTCTCGAGTGCCTGCTTAATCTCAACACCCATCAAAGAGTCGAGACCAAGGTCGCCGAGGTTGGCATCAGGGTTCAGTTGAGAAATGTCGTTGACGCCGAGAATGTGAGCAATCGTCTGCATCAGATTTCCACCTCCTGCCGCTTTCTTGGATCCCATGTCAGCCTTGATGAATGACGAGACAATCGGGTGATTCCAAGACAAGAAGTTGTCCAGGGAAGAGAGGCAAGATGGCATTCTCTGCGGAAGAGTTCCTCCAACGACAGTATTGTTATCTCCCATGTTCTCCAGGATAACTCCGACATCTCCAATAGCACCCCATTGAATAGCAATTCCGGGGAAGCCATCAGCACGACGTTGGTCGATCATCCGCTCCATTGTCGAGTTAGACCATCCATAATTGGTCTGTCCAGCATTTCCACGTCCCGAAGTGATTGAGGAGAACACGACGAACCTGGAATGTTTATTTGAAGTTGAATTATTCCACGAAACTTCTTCTTTAAAACAGTTTTTGGGCATTTTCTTTCGATGCAAAGTTGATTTTCAAAAAGTTATTTTTAAAAACTGAAAAATCAAAAAAGTCACAACATACCACTTCAAGCACTTCTTGTCGCAATGAGCCCGAGAAGCCTCGTCCAAGTTGATGGTTCCATAATACTTGGCTTCAGCTGCATCTTTGAAGTTCTGCACGTTCTGATTTTCAAACAAGCAATCTCTCAGAACCATGGCCAAGTGGAAAACACCACCCAATGGACCCAGAGATTGACACTGCTTAACTAGCTCAACAGCATCCGATTGCTTGGAGATATTGAGTGTCGAGATCAGAACCGAGACTCCAGTTCGTCGCCAGAAGTGCACACATCTCGCTTGATATCCTGTACGGATTCCAGTTCTCGAGGTCAATACCAGCTTCCGAGCTCCACGGTTGATAAGCCATTGAGCAAGCTCGAGTCCGAAACCTCCAAGTCCTCCGGTGATCAGGTAGACATGTTGTGGATGGCACAATGTTCTGCAGATGGCACGAACGGAAATTTTAGAAGGAGCAGCGTTTCTCAAAGGTTCTTCAGTACGGATCTCCATCAGCACTTTTCCAATGTGTTTTCCGGCAGACATGAAACGGAATGCTTCTTCGGCCTTGTCAGATGGGAAGACATGAGCATGAAGAGGCTTCACGATTCCACTTCGAATTCCTTGTTCCAACAACTTGGCAACTTCTTTCCATTCGTCCTGAAATACCAAAACTTTAACTTTTTTTCTAAGCTTACAAACGTTCTTTATTTGTTTTGTTCTAATTTCTGACACGTTTTAAATACGTTCTGACTCACAATATCTCCAACAGTCGGGTCCATGATCGAATCAAGTAGAATTCCATGAACTGAAACATTGTCCAACAGCTTTGACATTCCAAGAGATGAGTTTTGAGACAAGTCGACTTTTCCGATTTCCAGGAATCGACCGTGTCTGGCAAGACATCTCAGGGATGCTTGAAGCATCTCATTAGCCAGAGAATTGAGCACAATGTTGACTCCTCGTCCTCTAGTGTGTTGACGGATTTGAAGTTCGAAATCAGCAGAACGCGAGTTTGCAAAGTGATGATCTTGAAGTTGTGGGAACAAGTTTTGAAGGAAAAGTCTCTTTTCTTTTGATCCAACCGTCGTGAACACTTCACATCCTGCCGCGAGAGCAATTGCGATTGCGGCTTGTCCTACTCCTCCAGCTCCTCCATGAATCAGAACCTTGTCTCCCTTCTTCATCTGACCTCTACGAACCAACGCGTAGTACGCAGTTGTGTAGACAACTGGCACCGTCGATGCTTCAGCAAGAGTCCACTCTGCTGGAACTTCCCAAGCGTAATCTCTATCAACCATGACAGTCGTTGCGAGAGCTTGTGCCGGGAGGATTCCCATGAGGCGAGTTCCATCTTCCAATCTTCCAGCGAACTCCATTCCGAGAAGACATTCACGGTCGGCGAAGTTTCCGGGGATGGCATCTGGAGGAAGACGGCCATAGGCAAGCATGATGTCACGGAAGTTGATTGGAGCGTAGTACACCGAGCAGAGTTCATGGGAACTCTTTTTGTTGGCAACCTCGCTAAAGTATTGATTTGGTGACTCGAACCAGGTCAGCGAAGACACGTCTCCGCGTGTCAGAGTGTTGATGAAAGCATGCTCACATTCCTTGTAAACATGAGCATCTTCATCCTTTACAACAATATGCCGCATAGATCCCCATTGTCCGTTTTGGAAGTTGTTGGCATGGAGGTCCAAGTCAATGAGTTTTTGGATTGCCTCATCTTCAACTTTCCAAGTTTCAGGTCCACGACGTACCGCTGGTTCTGTGGACATGTCGAAGAGTGAGCGGAACCGATTGGCTTTCAAGTTTTCTTCGTTGAAGCAAAGCGATAAACCAACAATTCCATTGTCACGGCACTGAAAATCTTCGTTTTTTCATTTACATTGACCAGAATTTTTGATGGGCCATATCTTCAGTGACCTTGATAACTAGAGGCCTAATTTTTTATAACCTCGTATTTCTGATAACCTAATCGTTTATGATCTGAACTTTTGACGTCCCGATTTCGGACAACCTTGTGGCCTAGAACTTTCATGACCTCGATTTTTAGACCTAGAGATTCCTAGCTTTCTGATAGTCTAGATTTTTTACCTTATTGCTGACAAGCCAGATGGTTTCCGAATCAGGTTGGTTCAACTTCTCTTCGACGGTCTTCTGAAGTGGCTCAATCCACGAGAACTCCTTGATATCATCCACATCCACATAAGTTGGATGGCGAGGAATCGACGGAACACGGCGGATAATATAGGTAGTTGTCATCAGGGATGGATCACTTTGATAGTTGCAAAGCTTGAATCCAGCCTTTCCGAACATTTCCAGAAGCTGTTGGTGAGTGAAGAATTGATTGTAGCGGCGAGACTTCTCTTCGGAGCTTTCGACACCCAGAAGTGCTTCGACGGACAGTGCAATTTCATATTGAGAAGTTACTTCAATGACCAAAAGGAATCCATCGTCTCTAATCAGGTTCTTGCATGCTTCCAGGAACTCTTCAGGATTCTTTTTCTTGTTCAACACCTTGTCCAAGACGACATAATCCAAGTTCTTCACTTCTCCGTGTCCTGTGAAGTTCTCGTCCAAGTTGATCTTGTGCTTCTTTCCACCGAGAATCTCTAGCGTACTGTCATCCAAATGGTCAATATTGGCTCCAACGCAAAGATAGTCCACCTCCAGCAATGGATGAGAAGAGTTGGCTTCAATGCAGTGACGGAGCTGATCAGTTGACACCAAGTCAACAGATGCCATCTTCACGTGATGTCCGGCCGAGTTTTCAATGCAGATGTCTTGAAGACTCTTTATCACTCTATCACAGATCAATGCTCCAGCCCACAGACGATCAAGTTCGAAGACCCCACGAACACTCTTGATCTTGCTGATGACTTGCTCTTCGAAATCTTCCGTGTCTTGAAGATTGAACAGCTAAAAATTAACTGATTAATTATCAAAAATGTCATAATAATTCTACCTCGATGAAGTTATGAAGAACAGTGCACTTTCCGTCGTTCTTGAACTGCTGAATCTTCTCAGCTGACACTTCCGGCTGCTTCGAAGCAGAAAGAGTTTCCAAAGCTTCTTGAACCAAGACACAGTTTCTCAGTTTCTTGAGCTGTCCAGTCTTCTTCCATTTGGCGAACCCGTTGGTCAACTCATTCCTCAGAGCTACAGTATACTCGGCCAAGTTCTCAGCAACCGAGGCATGCTCTTTAAGACAGTTGGAGTCGAAATGCGGAACGAAGTAGATCTTCTCATGGTACATCTGACCAGAAGTCTGAATTCTTCGAGAAACAGTGTGGGCATTCAGGTCGCAGCACTCCACTCCTCCAGCAACACATCCATTCGTTGCGTGGTCATTTCTGAGCTCCACAACTTGAATACCGTCTTTCTCGACAATATGCTCCAGATGCTTGACAGGATCGATTCTCAAATGACGCACACGAGTTGGAAGTCTCAAAGTATCAGTTCGCTCAGCCAAGAGAGCAGTCTGAAGCAGCGAATCCAGGAAGGTGACCCAGTTTCCGTTCCAGTACAAGAAACCACGTTCTCCGGAATTGCATGTCTTATAGATTCCGCGGAATGCCTGTCCGTATTCATAACCTCTCAAGAGGAACTCCTTGTAGGCGTCTTCAGTGTCCAACTCAATACGATCAGCGACTTCAGAAGTGCGAATGTCTTCCAATTTTCCATAATAGAATGGCTGATTCTCCTCTGGGAAGTAGATTCTTCCGGAAGCAGCAACTTGCTCGTCGGAGATGATCTCGAAGAATCCGTTTCCAGGAGTGAGAACAACATCCAGTTTGACTGAACATTGATGATAAGGAACTCATAAGACTGATAAGAAAACTAACTTGGCTTAGTGATGATGGTGGCTGAATAGACATTGATGTTTTCGAAAACGACAGGAGTCACGTTGAAGTCGACGCTTCTCAACTTGCACATTGTCTTCCAGGCAAGAACCATGTGACCAGTGAATGGGTACAGAACTCTTCCATCGATGACATGGTCAAGAAGGTAAGCTTCCTGAAACGATTAATTTTGGAAAATTGCAAGGAAAAATATTTTTTCAAGTGCGAAGCATTTTTTGTAGAAAATTTGTAACCAATGTTGTTTTTCAAAATCAAAATGTTTTAGAAAAATTCTTCTGCGAACCTTTGAATCAGCAGCGAACGGATCAATATTGTAGGTTGCAGAAGCCGGAATGGAACCTCCACCTCCGACGGCCATATTTCTTCCATCAATGGTTGGCCAGTCGACACTGTGATCCCATTTCCACATGGGTCCAATCATTGGAGTTCCCTTCGGAACAACTCCCTTGTATTTCCCTCCTGGATACAACTCAGTTATCTGAATGTTGACACCAGCTTGGTAGATCTTTCCCAAAGAATTCAGGAAGCTTTCCAACTCGTCATCAGCCTCAGACTTGGGCCTGTTCATGAGTCCGACATTGGTAACCGTCTTGTGAAGAGATCTGCGAAGAATGGCTTGCATCAGAGAGTGAGGAGCCATCTCGATGGTGACAGCATTTGCTGGAATCTTCTGCAGAGCTTCGTAGAACAAAACCGGCGAGCATGCGTTGTTGACATGGTAGTCGGCAGAGCAGGTCGCTGCCAAATCCGACTCCCATTCTTCTTCAGGAACCGATGTTGAGATCCAGCGAGAAGATCTTGGCTTAGGCTCAGGAACTGCGACGCGCATAGCCTCGAGCATCTCATCCTTCACTGCCAGCATCGCTGGGGAATGGAAAGGAATTCCAGATGAATCGACAACCTTCGCGAAGATATCCTTCTCCTTCAAACTCGCACAGAATGCAGCAACACCAGCACTATCTCCAGAAACAGTAACCGAATCGGCTCCGTTATGGCAAGCAGCAACGACTCCAGGTGGAGCCTGCTCCTTCACCTCTTCCCACGTCAAACCAACAGCAGCCATGGCTCCAGTGATTTCGGTGTGCTTCATGATAGTTGTTCCTCTGTAGTAGGCCAGGCGCATTGTCTGCTCGCGAGTGATTCCTCCGTCAGCATATCCGCAACCCATTTCTCCAGTAGAATGACCAATGATTCCGTCTGGAGTCACGCCAAGAGCGTACAAAGTGTCAGTCAACGCGATTTGGATGGCTGTGATTGCTAGCATGCAGTTCAGCGTGTTGCTGCTGTACTGTGCTGGATCTGGGTTGCAGAGCATTCCATACACGTCAAGCCCAAACTCTTCCAAAGTCTGAAAGCTCAAATATGCAGATTCATCAGAGAAAAAGGATAGAGTACCTTGCTGGAAGCGCGGATTGATTCATCAAACAATGGGATTTTCATCAGCTTAATGGCCATGCCCGGCCATTGTGATCCCATTCCAGAGTAGACAAAGTAGATTGGGCGAGGCTCTGTGATTGGGATCTTTGCAACGTTCTTCAGCACTGCCTGATTGTTTTCACGGTCCAGAATCATGAATCCACGGAACGGCAAATCTTTTGGTGGCAGGTTGGCTTGATTGGCCAACAGAGCTTGGAGATAAAGATCCTCTTTTCGGTTCTCGACGTTTTCGAAAACGTGGTCGATTGCTTCCTGGGTTCTTCCGCAGTAGCTGAAAAGTTGTGAAGTGAATTTCTGTAATTCGCTTTCCAGAGAATCTTAAAAGCATTTTTTCATCAATTTTGTTCAACTGAAATTCTTGACCCCTCTATCAACTTTTGAACATTTGTTTGAAAGTATGAAAAATGTCCTGGTTTTTTTTGAAGATAGGAAAAAATCATCGAACACTGAAAACAGCAAACTTACGTGACAATTTTGGGGAATGGATGTTGAGCAATTGGCGGGACACTATGATCAGCGGCCTTCAAGATCACATGAGTATTGGATCCACCAAATCCGAAAGAGTTGACTCCAATGATGCCTCCAGCCAGTGGGGTTGGTTCAGTGACAACCTTCAGACGACCATCGACCAATCCAGGAATGTATTGATTTGGCGTGTTGTAGTGCAAGTTGGGTGGAATCATTTGACGCTCAATAGACAGCAAGATCTTGGCCAAAGAGCACACTCCAGAAGCTGGCTCTGCATGACCCATATTCGACTTTACCGATCCGATGAGAAGGGGTTCTGTTCGGTTGGAACAGAACACTTGACAGATGGCATTCGCTTCTTGAGGATCTCCTACTTTGGTTCCGGTACCGTGAGTTTCCACATAGTAGACAGAGTTTGGATCGACTCCTGCCTCGGAATAGACTTCTTGCAACAACTGTGCTTGTCTTTCGCCAGATGGGAATGTGATGCCCTGTTCTTTGTATCCTGAAAAGTTCTGTTCACTTTTATGCGTCCAATTTTCAAAAAACAAACCATCTGTGTTAGACTTTGCGTGAAGCACTGTTGCGTAAATTCTCTGAGCTCTCGCCTTGCGCTGAATGAAAATCGCAGCGACTCCTTCGGTTCGGCAATATCCATCACCAGAGTCATCGAACGACCGACAGCTTCCTTTATCTGTGAGCATGCCCAATCTCAAGAATTGAAGTGCGGCAGTCGGTGTCAGGGTGAGATGTGCTCCAGCGACAATAGCGGCGTCGCATTGGCCCTGAGAAATTCATATGATTATGTTGAAAAACTAGAGAGGATGTTAATTTTTTAAGTGCAAACATGATCAATCACGTAACAAATTACAAACTTTTTTGAAAAAGTCTGAACTGTTCAAAATTCCATCACTTTTTACAATAACACCAAAGTTCTAGGAACACAACAAAAAAATCAGAAAAAGAACTCATTTTTACCTGTCTAATAGAGTCGATAGCAAGTTGAAGTGCTAGCAAAGATGACGAGCACGCGGTGTCCACCGAAAACGACGGTCCTTGCAAGTCGAATGTGTACGAGATTCTGTTGGAGAACATGGAGCGCACACAACCCGTCAACGTGTAGCCCGTTACTGTTTCAGGGTCTTGTGTGAGAGCGCCAGCGGTTTCGGAAGCGGAACATCCGACAAATACACCAGTTCGAGATCCTCGAAGATCGTTGGGATTGACACCTGAAAATGGTTTCCTTGACGCATTTCTGGATGAAGTATACATGTCAAACTCGAAAGAAAGTGACTTGATTAGAAGTCAAGATATAACTCGATAAAGAGTAAAGATATTACAAAACTAGACTGTCCGGCCGGCTTCGCCGGCATCCAGTCTAGGTGTTTTGACTGGGAGCCGGCTGCGCCGTCTCCCCGGAACGCCTTCGGCGTCCCGTGACCCCCCACTTTTTAGAAATGAAAAAAAGTGCGGACGGACGGACAGACAAACAAACAAACAAACAAACAAACAGACAAACAGACATCACGTGAAACTTATATAATATAATAAGAATGATGATCAACCGACAAATTACAAATGGGAGTTGAAGGAATGAGAAAAGATTAACTAGCCCCCAACTAACCTGCATCAACCATGGCCTCCCATGAAGCTTCAAGCAAAATGCGAACTTGTGGATCCATACAGTTTGCCTGTCTTGGTGTGACTGAGAAGAATGAAGCGTCGAACTTCTTCAGATCCTTCAGTTTTCCGTGTCTCTTCGGAAGGTCGTAGAATCCTGGCGGCCATCGGAGATCGTCTTCAGTTACCAAATCTTCGCCAGCAAGTAGCATGTCTCCGAATTCTTTCACATTTTCACATCTAGACAGCCCAGTTCATGAGTTTCTCATTAAAAAACCCACCTTGGGAATCTGCCCGACACTCCAGATATGACAATGTCGTCTTGCTTCTTCCAAAACATAGTTGACTCCGTTGACTCCGTCGAATCCATGTTTTCATGGACTGGGTGGCTAAATTGGAAAGTTCTGCAAGAATTCTAAGAATTTCTTAAATTAGAGAGCTACAAAAATAAGAGAAGATCAGAAGAATCAGTTCATTTGAGAATGTTGAAAAAATTCTCAAAAATCCGATGCATCGCCCCGAGACACTTCTGACCTAGATATGGGATGACCTACTTTTCCAAGTGGCCTTGAGAAAGTAAGAAAAAATATCGAAAAAGCGGCGGAAAATCAGCCAAATTCAATGTTGTATTCTGGTTTTCGGATTCCTCAGGATCCCACGTTCTCTCTGATTTTTTCCAGAAACATGTGAAAAACCAAAGATTTCGCAACTTTAGAAAATTAATGAAAATCAGGAAACCCTGAATAGTATTTATATTACGCTGATTTTTCACGCTTTCTTGTTATTTTCTGAATTTCTCAAGGCTTTTCGCAAAGTAGGTCATCATAACTAGGTCATACGAAAAATGTCGAGTACATCACAAAAAGCTGGTGATATTCACGACGATTTATAAGATATTTCGAGAATTGTTCGAGAATTTTCGAATCTGCAGCATTCAGTGAACTGTGTAGTTCGGTGAGAGAAACCGGACACGGACTAAGCGAAAGAATGGACAGGCGCTGGGGCTATGCACTTATTTGACACAACTGAAGGCAACACTGGAGACCGATGACAAGAGGAAAAGGCGAAGATGTGAGAAGATGATAAAAAGAAAGGGTCGGGAGCGATATCGCATCTCTCTTTCTGGAATGTGTTATCTACGTTTGCCTTCTTTTCTGTGTCAATGCGTCATGCAAAGTAAGGTCGAGATGGAAAGACACGATTATCGGTGGAGAGGTCCTTTCCGCAGATGACCTTCAATTACGCCGGCCGGGATAGAACTATCGCGAAGAACTATCTCGCGACGGTCGAATAAGTAAACGGTCGGTCGGAATATCGGAATGGGTTGGGAGAAGACAAGGCAAAGAGACCGAATTCTGGGTGGAAATCAATGCAAAACCTTGTAGAAAATCTGTTAGGGAAACGAGGATCTTTTTCAAAAGTTGAGGGTAAATTCCTTGTTTTTTTTCCAACTTCCAAATATATTACCAGAAAGAATTGAAAACTCCTTCTCAAGTTCTTGCTCAAATGAATCATGTTATTTTTTTCAAATAATGAAAATATTGTTTTATGTTCACAGGCTTCTGACCTGAATATCATGGCTCAAAAAGTAGGAAACTACTGCGAAATCAATTTTTTAAAAGACCCAATTTTTTCAAGTGAAAATAGAAATGATTCTTGGGTTTCTCAATAAAACCTTCTGGTCATTCTAAAAATTCGACTAGATTTTTTCTTGGGCTTCTTTTTTACGAAGGTCCCGGAAAATCCTTCCACGCATAAGCTCATTGAAGCATCCTCCCAACGATCGAATTCCATTGAAAAACGGAAAAATAAGAAGAAAACAGTGTCGACCTGAAGCTTTGAGAAGAAGAAGGAAGAATGATGGGAACTGTGCGATTCTCTTTCCCGCAATACCGTCTTCTCCCTCCCACACACATTCTTACACTATCCCTTCATCTCGCCCCCGCCCGAGCCACATTCTCTTGTGATTCATCTTATTGTAATGCCAAGAAGCTAAAAGGAATGCTCTGGGGGAATTGCTGGAATGTGAGCTCAGGATAGAATCTGAAATAAAAATTTATTTATATTAATTGCATTTCAGCTGAACAAAAACAAATTTCCAGGGTAAAATATTCTGTTTTTCCAATTTTCAGAAATTTATAGAAGATCCATGGGACAACGTCACCGCCGACGAAGAGAGCTGTATCGAAGTTCTCCGAAAGCTGAAATGGTCACTGAAACCTGCAAAATCGTTGAAAATGAATTAATTGAAAAGATTCTTCCATCTGATTTTCCATGGTTATTTTCCTTGTTTTTTAGCCAAATTTCCACATTTCCACTACTTTTATGGATTCTGTGAAATACAGAGCATTTGGCAAAAATCGCACAGGCACCAGGTCGGAATCGAACCTGACGTCTCCCGATTACGCGTCGGAGGCACTACCACTGTGCTACCGGTGCGGCGAGATTTGCATGCTGCTGTTACCGCTTATGAATGCGGAGGTCTTTACTGCCGCTGGCGCCGATTGATATCGGATCGCCCGTAAGTCCTAGGCCCGTTAGGGCTAGTCTGGACGAACGTGGGCTACCTAGAGAGTTGATACGATTAGAACTAGAACTAGAACTAGAACTAGAAATGGATGCATGGATTCCACCTATAAAAACTGGATTTTTAATCCGATTTCTCTGTCAAAACGTCAATTTTTATGATCTTTTGTTTCGTTCGAAATTGGTCTCGATCTGATCAGTTTCGAATTGTAAACACAAGAAAATAGACATTTTGACGAAATGTTTGCATAAAAGATTTGGATTACTGTAGGCGGAGAGGTTTACTTGTATTAAAGAGATTTTTAGAGGAAGTAATTTTTTTTGAAACTGATTTCTAATTGTTTCTTAATTTGTATCAAAATCTCTAAAAAATATAAATATTTTCTTAGAAAAAATGAACAAAAGCAAAAATTCGTCAATTCGCCGACCAAAAAGCCTGGAATTACTGCCGTCTGTTGATGATTTCGAACACTTTTACACTCCGAGAGCAACTTTTAAGAAACAAGGTATGCAAGTTCGTTCTGTTAGACTCTGTAACCTTTTTCTCCTCAGAAAATTTGGAACATTTAAAAATTCCAAAGATAAAAGTCAATATTAACAATGAAGGTGGGCGAAAAGAAGCGAGAAAAGGCAAATTTTCGACAGGTACTGTTTCAATTTTTTTAAATGTTTGTAATGACAATATTTCGTTTTTCAGTTCGCCGCCGACGAGTTTCCGATTCGGCAGCAAATGGATCACTGAAAAAATTCCGGGTGAGTGCAAATGCGCTCTACAGAAAAATTTGAGAAACGTATATTTTTCGACGGGGTGAGTGAACAGAGAAAACGCGAACCGAGAATTGTTATGTGCAAAACCTGGTCGATGAAATTTCTTGTTTTTTTGCATACACCTTCAGCATTAACAAACTCATCTCGCTGGTAAGTTTTACAGAAATCTGTTCATCCAGTTTTTGCACAGAAACTTTCCCGGTTCGCATTTTCTCTGTTCACTCACCCCGTCATATTTTTCATTTATTTCCCGTTGTTTTTCTAGAATGTGTTGCTTGTGCCAGTTCTTTTCGAGAAATTGTCAAGGTTTTTAAATTTCGTTTTCTCAGAAACCTCGTACAATTCATCAGACCGATTATATTTCAGCGCTTCGACACTTCCTCTCACCCGTACAAACATCGTGACGTTCGAGATCTTCTGAAATCTGCAAAACGCCGGCTAGGACGAATATCCGAAAGTACTCGTGAGTCATCCCTCTCCCCCCCCTCTCAGTCTGGTTGCTTCCTCTCACTCTCTAACAGCCATTCTTATGCCAGCACTTTATCACCTCCTCACCTCCTGTTTCACTCTTTCCCCTCCATCGCATTTGACCCGGAAAACACAGAAAAACAGACAAAACTCAGGCGTCTAACCATCTGCGTCTCTCCACTCGACACATTCTCTTGCGTGCCGCGTTTTCAATCGCGGCGCACCGAAAACAGCCGGATTTTCGACGTTTTCGACACGGAAAAACGGAAACGAAGCGGTTCCTTTGTAGGAATCATTGAAGTTTGACTTAAATGGACAACTACAGCATGCTGAGCAGCGAGGAGCACCACGAAATGAGACAGTTCACCGGAGGAAAAGGTTTTTGAGGGGGATGGAGAGGAACTAGCGGATAATTCGGTTGAATTAACAAAAACTAGCATGAAGTTAACAGCATTCACTAACGTTTCACAGAAATTAGCTTTATTTTATAAAAAAAATCACAAAAGTTACCAGCGAAAGAACATTTAGCAAAAAAAATATTTTCTTTTGATTTACTCACAATTTCAAATGTTTAGAAATTCGAAATTTTTGAAAAAATGATTTTACTTTTTCTAAAAATTTGACTCTCAATTTTCAGAAGCGCAATTCTTCCAAAATACCGCCTCGAATCGTCGTGATTTCCGTTCCTCGCGAGACTCGCTGAATGATGACGAGACACGGTGAGTCAGATATTTTCATTATTAAAAATTTTCATTTCAATGCAAAAAAAAAGGAAAAAAATCAGAATCGCATGTTTCGAGAAAGAAATCTCAAGAAAACAAAAAACAACAACAATTGTCGCTGTTTTTTTCCTCGACGTAGTGAATCTTCTGCAATTATTTTCTTATTTTCTACTTATTTTCTTGATTTTTCGGTTTCTGATTCATTGATTTTCCAACAGAAAGAATCCGAATTCCTTTCTGAAAAAGAGAATAATGAAAGAAAACTCATCGAAAAAAGAAAGAGAATTGTTGAGAAAAACGCAGAATTTGCGGCGGCAAAGCGAATTTTCCTATTTTTCTTTGATGAATTCCAGGTGAGCAGTGCTCACTGAGCACACGTATTTTCTAGCATAAAAATTACAAACTTTCCCAATCGGATACATTTGCAGAGTACAATTCGCTCTTTCGCAAACTCCTCCTATCAGCAGTTCCAACGTGCCGGGCCCTGCTCCACCTCCTCCACCAGCTCCATTCAACGGAAATGCGAATAACAATAACACAACAAGTTATACCCATCAGACACTATCACCGGTTATTCAATGCTTTCGAGATCAGTGAGTGTGTGATTTCTTCAAAAAATACGAAACATTCTGTTAAATATACAAACAACTACAGTTTGTGTGAAAACTAAACTTTAAAAATTACATTTTTTTTGAAAACAGTTTTCCGCAATCTAAAATCTTTAAACTGCAAAATAATTGCAACTGCCCTCAAAACATTTTTGAAAACAACTAGTGCGTCGTTCTATGTACCGGTTTAACGATTTCCCATCACTTCATTTGTTTTCTATGTTTCCAATAGTTAAATTGACGATTTCAAAAAAGTTTGAAATGTGAGTTTTACAAATATTCATGAAAATTTGAAGTTTTTGAACATTTCTAAGGGAAATCACCGCTGAAAAGCAAGAACTATTCATCTATTATGCTGATTCGCTGAACGGTCTGATATCTCAAGCGGAAGCTCGTCGTTGTTATATCAGTTCATCACAATTCGTCAAACACCGAAGACAGACTTCTGATGCGAATTCGTACACATACACTCTCACACGCATTGTTTGTCGACGACTTCGTTCAAACAAAGCTTCTTTTTCGTCTTACCACAAACATTCACGAAGCTTTTCGCCAAACTGATAACTTATAAGGATCTCTCTTATCTTCTTATCACTATGATATTCCCAGTTGTATTCGGAAGTGACGACAACTCGTCAGGAGACATGGAACATCTATTGACACAGTAAGAGAGAACCATAAAAATAAGGGAAAAGAAATACAAATAAAAGACAAGAAGGAAACAAAAAAAGAATGATCTATTCGTTGGATTGATCACTTTTTTGAACTGATCATCATTGATATGATGACCATATCATGTCTACCTTCCCCTCGACACAATACACTCTATTTCTTTCTGATTTTTAACGACTTGCCCCCCCCCCCCCCACTGAGCGGCGGTTTCGTCAGTTTTCGCTTTGTACTGGCGGATGAATAGGTTTCTATAATTTTTTATGTTGGACTCGTTTTCCTTGAACCCTAACAACTGACCTACATAGTTTCCAACGGTAAAATTCCTAATATAAGTCCATAAAAATGGCACACCCTTTCCGTCTTTCCCCTCCTCTTCTCACACACTGAAGCTGATCGAAAACTGATAAAAAGTAGAGAACATGATAAGAAAAATATTGGAAAGTTGCAGAATTTGTCAATGTTCCCGGAGAAAATTTCAATGAATTTCTTTGAAAAACTTTCTATTTTCTTCTTTTTTTCAAATTTCACAACAAATTACTGTTTTTTTTTTCAAAATTTGTATTTTCTTCGAACCGGAATACAAAAATAGGAAACGAATCGATGAAAAGATTCATATCTAATGTATTCGGCCAATTTGCGTTTCCGACTTCTTAGTGGCGACTTAGACGTTGTTTTACGTTTCAAGGCAAAGTTTGCATTTTGCTATTTCTTGTTCCAAAAGTTTTCTCAAGGCAGAAATCGATATTATTTTTCGCAATACTATTATTCTGCTTTTCCGCTTCGTCATAAAACTTTCGATGAGTCATATTCTCTCAATTTTTCTTTGGTTTCCTTCTTCCCATTCAACTTTTTTTCACTGTTGTTATGTTATCAGCTAATAGAAAATGGGAAAAATTTGATCGGTTTCTGAAGATGAATTCCTAACATGATGGGATTGTTAATTTCATGAGTGGCAGCGGGAAATTACGTTTCAGTTTATTTTTTCTGTGTCCTCTTTATTCTCCGCATCTACTTTCTCGTTTCTTCCTGCTCTAAGTACAGTTATATCAAACAGTAAAATGCCACGGTCTCACGATCCGACACGTGTCGAATTGCTCCGTCGAGAAGAACGAACTTTAGCCGAAAAACGAGTATCGATATCAGTTGAAGACATCCGTGGAGCACTCGGCTTATCATCTGATACGTGGCGACCAAATCAGTTAACCGGGCCCATAGCCCCGTATCCTCTTCCTCAATTCTTCCTCCAACCACCCTCAACAACAACTACGAATGGAGGTGGAGCTGGAGGAAATGGAGAAAGTGGAGCATCGCCCGCTGGTTCTATGACTTCTTTGAGACCACCGATTGGATTCAATGCGAATAAAAAAGTTGATGATGATGTGGATTTGGGGTACTGCTTAATTAAAAACATATTCCAGATTATTGAATTAAAATTTAAAAATAAAATAAAATGCACAAGTTTTTGATTGATAAAGTCAGTGTTTCCAGACACCGTGGCGAGTTGGACATCTCCGAAAAGTACAACTACGATCTGAGCAAGGCACAACTCAAAGCGAGCAGTCGGACGTCAGCTCTTCTCGCCGGTTTCGCAATGGTTTGTCTCGTTGAGCTGCAGTACGATCAGACGACGCCGAAGCCACTTCTGATTATTTTGGGAGTTGTGACGAGTTTATTGGTGAGTTTTTCCCAAATGAATGTTTTTGAACAAATTAAAAAACCGGGTGATTTTCGGTTATTTTCAAAAGATATTTTCAAAAAGCGTTCTTTCTTCAGGTCTCCGTTCACTTGCTGGCCCTAATGATGTCCACATGCATCCTCCCATACATGGAAGCCACCGGCTGCACGCAAGACTCTCCACACCTCAAACTCAAGTTCTACATCGACCTCTCATGGCTTTTCTCCACGTGCATCGGCCTTCTACTGTTCCTCGTCGAAATCGGAGTGATATTCTACGTGAAATTCCTTGCCGTCGGCTATCCGATGGCCGGCTACATCACCACTGCGATTCTGATTCCCGTTGGGATCGTGTTCGTCTTGTTCAGTTATCTGATCCACAAGAGTCGAGTGAACCATTCGTTGGGACGGTTCAAGGATAAGGTGAGATTTTGAAACATTTCCAAAAATTCAACACACTTTTCCAGGTCGACACGATGAAACAATTCCTCGACGTCGAAGCCAATTTCCTCAAAACATCAGATTTCACAACAACATCTGCTGTCAAGGATGTTTAATTCTAATAATCTAACTTATCAGCTTATCACTAAATTCTCTTCAATTTTTTCTTCAGTTTAGTTCGGTTTCCATTGCGAGTTTCACTTTTTAAAAATCCATTTTCCGAAAATTTCAGCTCGAAATTGTTGTTTTTTTACGGGTTGTTCTAATCACTGATATAAATTTGTGCCTTCCCCCTCTCTCTCATCGGAGCGCACTTCCCTTCTCTGCCTATGTGATCATTTGGAAACATTTCATTTTCAATAAAATTCTCCCTTTCATCGACTTTTCCCCTGCCTAAAGGGGACACGGAGAGGCAGTATTATATAATTACTTGCGCTTATGAATATGTGTCCAGTTCGGCCTATGTGTTCCGGCCTCCTCATTGTAATCCGCGCGGAAATCCCTTGCCGCGCGGAAAGCCTTTTCGCAAGGGAGACGCTGAAGATGTGAACACGCACCGACCTGCCCTTTTCAAATTTTTCATGGAATTTTGAAGTTTTTCAAGATTTTGAGTTCGGCTGAATGATTGAATAACTCGTAAATCCCTCTTGACCGGAAAGTGTGAATAGCCATGAGAATTATTGGAAACTTCCGGATTGTCTAGACAGGTGTCCATACGGGAAAGCTCGTAAACCCACTCGGCACTGGCCTTCGATTTTTTTAGTATAGTTTGAGTCCCTGGAGATCCAATCCATGAAAACTAAAAATTGCAATGTGACCAGTTATATATTTTTGGAGAACTATACGTTTTTGGATTCTGGTGAAGAGCGCCTGAAAAACCACTTATCCAATCATCAAGAAAAGTCAATTTCTCGGAAAAATGCAGAATTTCCAGGTGAATCGGAATCCAGAAGGAACTTTGCCAGAAGTGTGCCAAAATACTCGAACCCTATTCTCGGGAACCCCTTGAAATTCTCTTCGTTTGTCCGCGTCGCCCTGTCATTCCGATTCAATCTTTCATCATGAATACACGAATGTTTACGGCCAAGTGCACTTGTGTTCTGTATTATATACCCGTGTACTTGTCATCCGGAGATACCTGTCTGCTGCGAATGTCCAGTTTAGCTGCATACCGTAATCCTGGAGAAAATCCTGATTATTTGATTTAGAAACTGTAAATTTTATGGTTTTTGAAAGTGTTCTTAGAAGAAGAAAAGAAACCACCCAATTTCCTTAATTTTTTGTTGTCTGTTTTATACTTTTCAGGGGTTTTCTTCTATTTCATCACAACAGATCAGTCTGTCAAAACTGTGTCCTCCGGTTGACCCAGATTTATTTTATACAAACTGTTGGTATTGTCCAGTGGAATTACCACTATGACACGCCTCATAGAATATTATTCGAAGAATCGCACGAAAAAGAGATGAAATGTCCTTCGGAAAAGACATTTTCCAAAGGATTTGAGGAAGAAAGAGAGCTTTTCAGAATACTGTTCGTTTTGAATTGTAGATTCTAGTGATTAATCAGCAGGTTATTTGTATACAGTATTTATTTCAGACGGTGCCATTCAGTTTGAGCTGTCTGCCTACAGTGATCCATCGAATGACCATTTCCCCAAATGAATGACCATTTCCTTCTGTCACCAGGTGATCGGTGACTTTTCACCCGCCGTTCCCTTCCTATTCCCCCTCTCTCTCTTTCCTTCTTTCACTTTTCCATTTCCACCTATTCCCTTCATTGTCCTTGAAATTAGCGAGTCACCCTCTGGAATCTTTCGGAAATATCTCCGCGTCTCCGCTTTTCCTATTATGTTTCTCGTCCACGCCCACATTCAAATCTCCCACTGAGATCGTTTTGAAATCGAAGACGACACAAAGAATTGGCGGTGTTTTGTATTTTTACAGGGTGAAACAGAAGAATGGCGAACGTCTCGAGTTCTTTTCACATTTTTCTAGGCTAACACTTCTCGAGTGACCCCGAACAGTAGGAGAGGAAAAACACTTATTTCTGCACTGAGTCGTGTATATTCAGGCTAACGATATCTTCTGAAATCTGACGTTTTTACTATATCGTTTTTTTTACTAAATACATATATTATGTATTTCTGTTCTGTTTTTTTTTGAGAAATCTCATTTTTCTTTTTCCCATCTTATTCATCGCTCTCAAAAATCTGCCCCGTCTACCAGAAGTAATCAACCATTATTCGTGTGTCTCATCTGAATGTCTCACTAGCTGAGGTCGTAAACTTCCCACGGAAACATCCCCAAAAACCGGTTTCCGCTAGTCGAAATACACGCACAAGTGACTGACTTGTTGACTCGGTGGACGGTTACTGACCACTCGCTCATCTGTCTTTTCTATTTTTATTCTTATTTTCAGCTGATTTTCTCTAGTGAAAGATGAGTCATTAGTATCGTGCAGAAAAACCCGATTTTTTATGTTTTTCTCTATTTCTTGATGTTCCCTTTTTTTAAATCAATTTTTCTATTTACAGTACCCCATCCAGATGGTGGTGGAACAAATTGAAGTTATTGAGCATCGCATAATAGAAGAAGGAAGAAGGCCTTCTGGGGGTAGGAAATATTTTTTGGAATTATTCATTTTCCAACATTTTTTAGGTCTCATCCCACCATTCGCCTCAACTATCCGTGAAAGCCGTGAGTCATACGAACAGCGTGCCGATGGAACCATCCATGACCGACGATTCGAAGTGACCGGAGAGCGGGATGTCAGCAGGGAACCTTCTTTTTTGCACACCAGTGCTAGTAAGCTGATCAACTTTTCGAAAAATCAATACTTTTCTAATTTTTCCGATTACGGTCAACACATTGAGAAGTCACCACCCCTTCCCCAGCGGTACAACGTTTCTGGAGCCACTACACATAGTGGATTCCTTAATACGTCTGGAGACAGTCGGTTGAGTTATCCGGGAGCCAACACAAGCAATGAGACAACTGTAATCAATAATTATGGATATGATATCCATGAAGTTCATACTACTGGTAAACCGTTTTATCATTCACCAACTCCAAAAACTGGAAATGATAATTACAGAAGGCGGCGCCCGAGTGATAGAAACGCACGGCAGTGGTCCGTTGCGTGAGACAAGCCGGATCGAACATGTCGAGGAGATCATAACTTCTCCAGTTCTATCGTCAGCTCTCCGGAACCCGAACGTGAGATCCACTTCATCAAACATCTTCACAGTGCCCAGTCAGAATATCTCTTATCGGCAAGAGTTCGCCAGTGACAATGAGTGAGTGTTGCAAGAGTGCCCAAAAGCAAACTGGCTGTAACCAGCCATCCGGCACGGTAGATAAATAAATAAATAGGAGAAGGAAGGAAGGACATGACAACTAGGCGCAAGTATTGTATTCTTTTGAGTATTGATTTTTCTATTTTGCTTTTGATTGAATGCAGACAATTTTTGAGATGGATGAGTTGACGTGAGCATCATTTCAATTTTCGAAAAAATAAACCAGTGAGACTTCCAACAGTAACCTTGACACGTTCAGATCGCTGGCCCGCAAGGACAGTTACCGTGCGATGCAATCATCGTGGGACGGCGAGGAAAAAAACCGCATGGGCTACAATTTGTCGTCGGGACGACGACTTCCGCCACAGTCACAGACCTCGCTGGTGTCCAGGGAAACTGGAGGAAGTGGCAAAAATGTGGGATGTTGGGAAAGGACGAGAAGATTCTTCGAGGATATCAGGGAGAGTTTCAGGTGAGCAAGTGAACACAACAAAACACATAGAGAAAATGACAATCCAGAGCTGACCCAAAGTGGTCCGTTGACTTACTTTTGTTTGCAGAAACGCCGAGTACACGCCCGCCTTTCTCCGTTCCATGTGCTGCATCCTGCTTCTTCTGATCCTCCTACTCATTCTTCTTTTCATAATTTTCAACGCCCTCTTCAATCGATACGCTGTCACCGAATTCTTGATCTATCCACCAGTTTGTGAGGAGTGCCGGAGGAAGAACCCGGCACTCGTGTCGGCAGCCCTTCCGTCTTCAGGTACAGTTACCTACCCTTCAAAAGAGCTACAATAACCCACTTCCAGTATTTGTTCACTTCTACTCCAAACACCAGGCACAATTTGAACTTCGAGGCAATGCACCATTCAAATCGAATAGTTTCACGGCGATTGATTTTACTACGGTAAGCTGGCAAAGACAATCGATATCGTGGTTGCAACCAATGATTGCAATCAGTTGAGCTAAGAGTTTACCTAAGAAGTTAACCACTTTCAGGGATACGCAGCAATCGCCGATCATTCGCTGACAGATGCTCAAGGCAGACACTTCACGTGTTTCCTAATGCCCCTCGACAGAAGTGCCATTGATAGCATTGATCAGTTATCAGAAGCCGTCGCGGACTCCAGCTACGAAGTGAGCCTCGTACATGAATCAATCAGTTTTCAACTCCTCCCACTTTCAGATCCAATCCACTTACGGATGGCAAGAATTCTGGCAATTTGACCCCGAACCTATCGAACCGATTGTGGCGAATCAGAAGTTCACGGAGAGAGTTGATGATTGTCAAGGAGCCAAGTGGTACTTGTTAAGGCAAACTGTACATGCTCGAGGTAACACTTTCTTAAAATAAGGTTTTTCTCATCAAAAATTCCAGACGTCTCCTGCAGCGATTGCTACGATTTCTGTCTGCCCGACTGGGCAGTTGTGAGGAAAGAAAAATACGAGGATGAGTCGACGATCGGAGTCCGAAGGCTCAATTGCTTCCGACTCTACGTGCCGGAATGGAGAAACTTCAGGTGAGAGGCTTATCTCGAAAACATCACAATTTGATCTGATGAGGTTCAGAGTGGAGACCGACGTGTCCGGGGGTCACTGGAAGTACCCGTTATCATCAGAAAGCACGAAGAGAGATAAAAATGGAGAATGGGTTCACTGGATTCCAACAACCCAATCCGAAGGACTCTCCAGGCAGAGAAAGAGTTTACCCACTAATCAGACCAGTCATTGATTTGTTAATTTCATGATCAATTTTTCCGTTTTCCTTCTCCTAAATAGTGCCTTTCCCCTAACATTCCCATGCTCTCGCTCACTATTAACTGATATCTTTTTTCTCATCACTGCCTTATCTACAGTATTTCTCTTATCATGACGGAACCATCGTCACTATTTTTGATGCATTTTAGAAAAAAAGAATGAAACGTTTCATAGAAAATTTTTAAAAAAAATTTACACTGGGGAAAATGAGAAAGATCGACAACGGGGAGATGCTAATAACCCGGGAAAAGTGAACATAGTTATCTGTGTCTATTCATCGCTCAACCGCTGAAAATGTCCGTAGAGAAGGACGCCCAGTTGCCGGGACAGCTCGATTTCTTGCTCGTGTCCGAGGTTGTGAGCCATTGCCATCTCGGCGTAATCCAGCCACGCACGACGGGTATCCACTGGGAAAGTTTGGTGCAGAATCTGCGAACGATACATTTGAAATTTTTCAAAAAATCAATTCTCACCTCAAACGGCGTCAGCGCCACAACATTCAAATGAGCCGATAGACACGCGGCACGGACTTTTGCGTTATCCAAGAATCGGTGAGGTGTCACGTAGGCGATGAGTTCTCTGGAAAGTAAGAGTTTCGTTAAATGCGCTATCTACGGGGCACTAACTTAGCCATTGAGATCATCATCGGATTCACTCCACTTCTCACAAAAACCATCGAGGCGACCATGATTATCAGTGCGAGCAAGTCCATGTCTTTGTACTGAAAAAGTGAGAAATTGGAACTAATTTCAGACTTTTCTCGCTTACCAAAAGCCTGGCATTATCTCCTTTCGGCAAAATGAGCAGCGGATAGAACATGAACTGTGGAATCTGCCCGAGCCTATTCACACTAGTCGTCGGTCTCTGTCGGGGTCTACTCGATATGATTCGGGTCTTCGCAGCGATCCGAGCATCCACAATCCGCCTCCACTCGGGATACGCGTCCTCTTCGTCTTCTTCTTCATCAGAATCGTCCGAATGCCGGGGGTCGCGGTACGGGTGGATAACGTTGATGTAGTGCTGAAAATGTGTTCTACTGAAAAAAATTCTCCGGGAAGAGTACGCACATCTTCGTATCTCTTCTGCTGCTCCTCAATGAATTCCGTGTGTCTCCGATGAGAATTTCCCAATTCTTCGGCAGACTTAAGAATCAGATGAAGAAGTCGCTGCTGGATACGATCACCCTGTCCGGCAGTGATAAACAGTCTGATCAGAGACGGCACGATTTCGGGTCGATTTACGATGCACCCGATGACAATTTCCTCGACGTTATCGTCGAAATTCCGTGTTCCGAAGGTGTTCTGAAGGTGCAGACAGCGAATGACGATCTTTTCGGCGACCTCAACGAAACCGACGGATCGACGCTGGATAAGGTGTGGAAGACGGAAAAATGCCGCTTCAAAAATCTGCAATTCAGAACAGATGCAAGCGCGCTACACTGCAAAACACGAACCTCCATCTTCTCTCTCTCTAGAAGCATCTCAAATGCATCGATAATGTACGCTGGCGGTGTCACACTAGTCTTCGGTTCTTCTCCGACTTTCAAATTTTCAAACTTCTTCTCCGCGTCGTCTACTGAGTACTCCGGGAAGTCCTCTTCATCATCAGAATCCAACAAAGCAGCCGAAGAGGTCCCAGGCTTATCAGAATCTTTTGAGGTCTGCCAGAACTCTGGTCCTGGCGCCGGCGGTCTCTTCGCATTTTCAAAGGCCGATTGAACGATATACGTCGTGCTGTCGACGACTTCTTTCAGTTCAGAAGACGTTGGTGCTTTCTGGAGAATGCCTTTCTTTAGAATTGTCTTCATCTCGTCATTCCACTCGTTCGCAGCAACATTCAACTCGTAGTCCTCGTTTTCCGGAGGTCTCATGTCCTGGGAACTCGTCGGAGACTGGTTTTTCACTGCCGAATCCGCCAGCTTGGCAAGTGTCGAGTTGAGGAAGAGACCCGATCGGATGTAGGTCGGCATCATTTCCATTCGAGTGTAGACTCCTTGACTGGCTGCCAGGAAGAGGTCACTCCACGCGGGTGTCAGGTTCTTCCTGCAATCACACCCATCACAACGTCTCACTACCCGCATCGGAAATAACTCACTTGACCTTATGAATACAGTAGACGATAAGCCGAACGATATGCTTCTCCTGCAGTTCCGGACATTTTCGGGCATACGCAGAATCGCTCCAGATTTTTATCGCCGTCTTTAAATAATTCAGCTATTTTTGACAAAATCGAACCACTTCCTAACCTCTAGAAGTGCAAAAACATGTTCTTCATCGTTATTGTACAGGAAATCGACGAGTAATTTTGTGTTCCATGGCTCGAGAATGCGTTGAAATGGAAGTTTGATAAGGACGACTCGTCGGAGGATTCCGCAGTTTTTTATGGCTGAAGAGGAGGTGTCGATGCAGCGCTGATAAGGGAATGATAGTGAAAAGGAAGGAAATATGCACTTTCCATACCTCCAACTGTTTTTCATTTTTCACTGACAGAAACAATTGGGTCAAAAAGGCTTCATGTACATGAGTTCTCTGGGCTGTCGGTGTCATGAACATCCTTTTCATGATCGATCTCCACTTCTTATCAATTTTCGGTAGATTTCCGATCCATTCCATCATCTTGACAAGTAGGTTATCATTCTGGAACCAAAATACATTTCATTAGAAAAACCTCCCGGCAAAATTTAACCTCAATCTCCATATTTCTTCCAGTCGACATAAAATCCGCTACCGTCATCAAATTCGAATTCGCCGAGCTTTCGTATGCTTTCTGGAGTGATTTTTGAACTCCTTGGAGAATTTCGTGCTGAAATGTTACGTTTCCGTGATATTTTGTGAGTTCTCTGCAAACCTTGAACGTCCAGATCACCGTGCTGATGTACTTCAAATGATCATTCGAAGTGGCGACGGCTCGGAAGTTCGATACTTTTTCGGGAATGTTGATGCAGGCGATTGTAAACTCGTGGAACATCTGATTTGTCTCCTCTGAATGGTATTGCGATCATGGTGAATTCTTGCACATTCCCAAGTTGGGAATCCCAACTCACCGTCGTCCTCCAAGACCGTCAAACTGTCTAATATAACTCTCGCTATGTTAGCCTCCGCCACACACTTCAACCAGCTCAAAACTGTCATTACTTCGCGGAACAAGTGGTTCTTGATAGTGGACAGTTTTCTGGCAAAACCGATGATGCAAAAAATCGGGTTCATGCGTAGAAGGATCGGTTCAATGCGTGACGAGAACTGGAAATAAACAATCAACATTGAACAGAAATTTATGTCAAGTACTTCTTTCGGCGTCAGAAACTTTCCAAATAGGTCTAGATGCTCAATAAATGTCTCAACGATGTAAATATATTCATCGGGATCCTTCTCAACATCGTTAAGAACTTGCAATAAAACTGATCTTTCGGTGACTGCATCCAACCGATTTTTCAGTAAATGCATTCTGAAATGTTGTTTTATGTGAGAGAATAACGTTCAATGATATCAACCGGATGTTATCACCGTTATCACCAACAGTAGAACTAAAGTTATTCAAATTTTTCATCAATACTAACTAACATACCAATTGATAGAGAAAACAACGACCAGTATAAGCGATGATCATTATGGATATATTGGAAAAAAACATAATGGAACAGGAAAAATCAAATGTTCAATAACGTCGACTTTTGGTAGATAGGCTGGAACTTTGATGATGCTTTCGAGATGACGACGACTGATGGTGGTGACGCTTCCGACGATGACGTTCTGATTCAGAATCCGACGATTTGGAAGAAGACGATGCGGAGGAGCTGTTGTCTTCAGAATCCGACGAGGAGGGGGCTGGAGAGTACCAATTTTTAAATAAGCCTGGTGTTTCTTCAAACTTACAATCATGTTTCCTTCCCTTCCTTCCTTTCCTCTTTCTCTTCTTATCCTTCTTCTTTTTTCTCATCTCCATCGTTTTCATCTTCTCCTTCAGTCTCTCCCTCATCCGCATCTCCCTCTGCTTCAACAACGCATTCCGCAGAGCATCCTCCTGTTCCACCGGTTGATCCTCCAACTCTCTGATTTTACATAGTTCCTCCGCCAGTTTATTCTCTTCCTTCCGCTTCTTCCGCTCCTCTCGTTCTTGGAGTTTGTCAAAGAGAAACTTCAAAAGTCGGATTCCTTCCAGTCGCCGATCGGTCTTTGCTCGATTCTCCGCTTCCTGCTGCTCTTTTTCTTTTCGTCTCTTCTCTTCTTCCAATATTCTTTCGTGTTCTCTCTGAAAATGATCTTGTATTCGCGACGAGACCTAAATGACTCACTTTCTCTCTGCGTTTCCTCTCTCTATCCTCCCTTCTTCGATCTTTTTCGTCTTGTTCCAATTTGATTCGGAGTTCTTCTTGACGCCTGTAAGTTGAGGGCTTTCTGTGCATTGCTGCTTTCTCGTATTTCAAGTCAATTTCTCGGAATAATCGCTCACTTAGCGTTCATTTCCTCCTCTTCCTTTCGCAACCGCTCACTTTCGATTCGTCGTCGCTCTTCTGCTCGTTTCGCAATCACCACTTCGCTCAGATGACGTGACCGATCGAAATCCACCTTGAAAAGATGTATCGATTCTCTTGAAACTTCTTCAAATATACCTGTATAGTGGCGACGCAAGATGAGGAAGCCGTGAGGGAGTATGCAATATTTTGGCGATTATGGGTGTTTTCAAAACATTTTTTTTGAATCAAAATTAAAAGTAAAACTAATTTTTTTTCAAAAATTTTTCATTTCATTTTCCCAGTAAAAATACCTTGATATTCGCCTGATAGAACCTTCCATCAATGCGTTTTGCCCACTTTCTGTTACGGAGAGAGTCCATCGCTGTGGCAAATCCTTTGTATTCCATATACTGGACATAGGCTTCGAAAAATACGTCCTGCAAATATTTGGGGATTAAGAACTCTAGAAAAACACTAACCTGTCCCAATCCGAAGCCTTTTTGCTGAAACCCAGCAATTTTCGAGTTCATCGCCGTTCGCAACGGATCGCAAATTGGAATATCCACTGCTCTGACTGTTCCGAACGCTTCCATTGCCAACCGGAGACGTCGTTCTGACGGCAAGTTCGATTTCCCGTCCTGCAAAAATAAAATGCAATGTTTTTGCAAAAAGCGCTCAAAGAAAAACTCACCGTAAACCATTTCACAGGGATCTTGGCTAAATAAACAGTGTCCGGACGCTCTCCTGGCTTGTTTTCGTCGATTTGATTTTTCATAAACCAAATATCCCAGTCGTGGCGACTTGGAAAGTCTAACTTTGCTTCTTTTGTTTTCACTTTTAACGGCTCTGCGAAGCCAGACACTTTCATCGAGAAACCCTCGAGAATTTTCATTGTCTGAAGGAAAATCAATACTTTTTCGACTTTTCCTTGTTGTTTTCAGAGTATTCGTTCGATTTTTAGTAATCAGCTTTGCTTCTGACGTAAATTTGACTTACTTTTTGCATAATTCCCACCGAAAGAAGCTCCGCTTCAAATATCACACTGTCCATGTTGCTCTCGCGAACTTTGATTGAATCCATCTGAATAGGATCAATCGCCCGTTTTAACCGTTCCATTAAATCCCAATTTGAAATTGATTGGCCCGGAACTGTCATCTGAAAACATAAGACTAGAAAAAACACTTTCCCAAGAGCTTACTTTCGGTAGAATTACTGAAATCTTGATAATAGCCATCGGCTTAAGGTATAAATTGTGCGCTTTATCAAAATCTTCTGCTTCCGAGCCCAAATAATCGAGCGCCGAGGGAAAATTCCGTGTCATTTTTTAAAATATGGATTTTCTCGAATTTTTCGTTGGAATGTGAAGTTCTCCGAGAGGAATTCACAGCCGAGTAGAAAAGTCGCACAAATTTGATTTCCTAGGCCAGCCGTGGTGAGACCGGTGAGAGAACAAGCCGTAGTGTAGTGCACGTGGAGAAACGTGATATATTTTCTTCTCTTTGTGAGATTCTTGTATTTGTGACTTTTTTTCTATTACAATTTATTTTTCCGACTTTTAACAGATATATATAATTTTTTTTTCTGACTACTCTCAACTTCCAATTTGTTGCCGGTTACGCCTAATCTTCTTCCCAAACATTTTTTATCGACTCAATGTTTTGCTCACTTCTCCCGATGTTTCATGTCTCTTTTAAAAAATCTTCGTTTTCTAGCAAAAATGAGTCACCAAGCCACAAGTTCCTCCTCAGCAGTCACGACAGTCACAGAAACCGTCCCGCCGCCGCAACAAGAGCATCTCGTCCTGCATCTCGGTCAAAACTCCACTCAACCAGCAACTTCCGAACGTCGGCACGTCGTTTGGGCGACAGAAACCGTTGACAACGAGGGAATGGGCAAGAAGAAAAGCAAATGCTGCTGCATCTACAAAAAGCCGAAAAACTGGCAGGATTCGAGCTCCGACAGCGACTCGGATTGCGAAACCGGGCATTGTCGGGGACACGTTGAGCAAAAAAACCATGCCGGAGAAAAGAAATAAACGATTTCATAGATTGTTGTGTAATTTCCCAAATTCTTCACTGATTTCCGTTCACAAGTGTGCATATTTTCTCAGAATTCCTCGATTTTCATGGATTGCTTTCAAATAAACTAAATTCAGTAAAAAATGGCATCTTCACCAGCTGATAATGTGCTTTTCGACGATATTGTCAATGTGTTCAACAAAATCCGACGAACTTCGAATCTGAAAACAAAACAAGTCACTTTTCAAAAGCAATTCGAAGCCTGGAAGGCAAAATGTTTGAAGAAATTAATCTTTGCGTCATCTTTTTTGAAGTTCAGGCAAAACTCCAGTAGAAATGTTCGGGATCCTGCGGATGTTTGTTTCGGATTACGAGAGAAATCGGAAATTCGATTGGGGACCAACAAAATTAGCTGCATTCCTAGCAAAAATGTTTCATGATGTCAGGACTGACTACTTGGCCGAGATTTCAAAAGAGGTTAGAAATCTAGGGATTGGAAAATGACAACATCTCTATTTTTAGAACTAAGAAAAAAGTGATAAAATAATTGCAAATATTGCAAGATGCTCCAAAGCTTAATAGAAAAATTAATCCATGTTGTCTCCTTGTTGCGTCTCCATATTCAGTGTTTCGTATTTGATGTTCAGGCATCCGCAGCTTCCCGGCAGTTGGCCGAGAAGATATCCGAAGAATATCGATCGGAATCGGATGAATCGGGAATTCTGAGAACCGGAGAAATTAATAGAATTCTGGATGCTTTGGCGAATGGAAAAGACGAAAATGACAGTGAGTTTTGAATATTTCTGCAGAATTTCTAACTTTGTTCATTGTTCAGAGCGTGGACACATCACAAAGCTCGTGAAAAACTGTTCGGAGGACGAGTTGGAATGGATCTTCAACCTGATTCTTCGGAACGTCGAATCAGCATTGGGTGTGGCGACGAATAAAATTATGGACTGGATCGGAACGGATTCGTGTGCAATTTGGGATCAAACACATGATTTAAAGGCTGTTTTGAATGGGAAAATTGCGAATTCTGGACCTTCGGAGACTTCTGGAGAAGGAGAGGAGACTTCTGATGAACACTTATTCAGAATATGGACTCCCATGTTGCTCCAGAAACAGAAAAGAGACGATTGGTATGCCAGTGTGAGTTTGTATTTTACGAATTTAGAAAAAATTAAGAACAATTTATTTTGTTTGTTTTTCAGATCGAAAAACATGGTGGTTCCGAGTTTTTTCTCCAGACAAAATTCGACGGCGAAAATGTCCTTCTACACAAGAAAGGAACTGAATATCGTTGGTTCACCAGAAATAACAACGATTTTTCGAAAGTGAGTCACATGTTCGTCCAAATAGTTTGTGAAATCGTCTTCCAGGAATACGGCGACTCTTCGTTAGCAATCGGCAAACTGTCCAGTCGAATCCATTCATTTTTCTCGAAAAACTGTGAATCGGCCATTTTCAACTGTGAGTTGATGCTCTGGGATAAGAAAAATGAGAAGCTCTGTGAGTTATTCATTCATTGAAAGCCCTAGAATTATCTGATCTTCCAGGCCGTCACAACGACGCTTCGACCACTTCAGACGGTCAAGTGTTGTCATTCCGGCATGTAAAGCCCGATGATAATCAACAATTGAGTAAGCTTCCTCCTTTTCCAGAGCAACAAACCCTCTTCTTTCATTTTTCAGCTGTTGTCCTATTCGATTTGCTGTATCTCAATGGAAAACCGCTTTTCGGAGCTCCCCTCCATCAGAGGTTTGTGAAATTACTTTTTTTCCAATTCCAATTTCAGCTGCTTCAAGACTTCAAATGCTCAAACTGGCACCATTGAAAAAAGAAAGCGAGGACACGATATTTGTGGCGAAACATGAGAAGGGGAGTAGGAAGTGAGCGTTATGGAAAACTTCAACCAACAATTTTCTGGGATTTTCCAGGGAACACATTCAGAAATTCTTCGAGAACGCTATGGCCAACAACGAGGAGGGTATCGTTGTGAAACGAGCGGATAGCGTCTATTTGAAAGGGCAAAGGTTGGTCTCGAAGCGAATTCGTTATTTCGCTATAGCGAAAAACTAGAATTTTTATTTTTGAAAAAAGTTGAACATTTTTTTCGATTGTTAGATTTTTTTCAACTTGAGTTCTGATTTAATTTTCCTAATATAAACTTCTTGTTTTTCCAGAAGCGCCGCCAACGGTTGGTTCAAGCTGAAACCGTCTGCCTCCAAGGATTGTGACCTGGATTTGGCCCTTGTCGCTATCTTACCGAGAGCCGGAAGGGATGGGAGGACACTGTATCGTTTTGCCGCTTATGATGAAAGTACTGATTTGCAAATCTAGAAGTTTTTGACTACTTTAAAAATATCAAAAATAAATACTTCTTCTAAAAATACTCGTTTTTTCAGAATCGAAAAACTACAAAATCTGCTTGTCCGTGTCATACGGTCTGACCGACATCATTCGCGAAGCCCTCCGTCAGGAATGCGGTCAACTCCTCGAGGAAGCCCCTGAAGAACTCAAATTCTACTCGAAAACACCCCGGAACATTGCGAAATCCGATGGCGGATATGTCGATTACGATCGGTGGCAGGTATGATCCTCCTCAAATGTTCACAAATTTCCATATAATGGTTGAGGTTATCAAAATCACATCGAACGGAGTTAGAAACGGGAAATTGGTGGATCCGGTGATGAGAGAATGGAGAGTTGACAAACCGCTCGATCAGATCAATACTTGGGAGGATTTTACTGACTACGCGACGGTATTAATTATAACCTTAATCAGATTGATGAAATTTTGTTCAGAAAGTCCAAGATTGCAAGTTGGGTGATAATGAAGGTGTCAGTGACGAGGATTCAGATGAGAGAAAGCCGATGAAAGTGGAGAGAATAACGAGAAAAGCTGTGCAGCAAGGTAGAAAACTGCCCTCAAGGTTCTGAAGTCTTATATTCATTCCAGCCGTACCCGTTCTTCTAAAACGTGCGAAACTCGAATCAAGTCTCACCGGAATCGAAGTCGCCGTTCTCCAAGGTACTTCTGAAGCCGTCCGCAGAAAGTGTGAAGAGATTCTGAAACACTTCGACGCTATCGCTGTCAAGGGAATCTGTGCGTTGTTTTCTCCCGTTTATTCAGTGCAAATTTAAATTTTCCAGCTCCGTCGACTCAACTGTGCATCGCGACTGCTCCGAAACCCAATCATCCGAAAACATCTCACGCAATCGCCTCTGCCACGTGTACCGTTCTCAAATCTACGTGGCTCGATAGATGTAACAAACTGGAGTCAGTTGTGAAATGGCTACCAGAAGAGGTTTTCTTCGAGAAGGAAGGAGGATTCCAAGTCGAATAATGATGACAATTATTATATACATAATCTTACCCATCACTTTACCTGTATTAATTGCAATCTAACCCATATTTAATCATTCCTACACCTTACTGATTTCCAATTTGTTCTCATGAATATCCCATTTGTCGCAACAATCAGAAAACAATAAATTTTGTCTTGGAATTCTACTGAATTTTCCTAATGATATGCGAGGGTAAGTTTTGTCTGGAATTTTTAAATAGATATTATCGTTGTATTTCAAACTGAGAGTGCGGCGCACTTTTTTCCGAACGACACTCCGCGATATCTCGCCACGAGCGAAAGCGTCTTTCGGGCGGGATACTGTAATTTTTATTGCGAATTTTCACTTTTTTCGTTGATTTTCTACCGATATACACCTGAATGGTCATATTTTATGATTTTTATGCAAAGAAATGCGGAAAAACGCGAGAAATCGGTAGGAAATCAATGAAAAAAGTGAAAAATCGCAATAAAAATTACAGTATCCCGCCCGAAAGGCGCTTTCTCTCGTGGCGAGATATCGCGGAGTGTCGTTCGGAAAAAAGTGCGCCGCACTCTCAGTTTGAAATACAACGATAATAATTCGATTTTGAAAATCCCAAAAAAAATTCTCAAAGTTTTTGCTAGCCACTCATAAATTCCCACCTCTCGCTCACCATAATCTCTAGATTCCATTACTCCCCGTTCCATTTATTCCGACTAGCCCTTTGCCCCGAATGATAAATTGTACAAGTGTATTCGGACCAGCTGGTCCGTTGGTATGTGCTGTTAGTCATCAATTCAAGTGGGTCCGAAACGAAAGCGGATAATCTCAAAGTGTTTTGCACCGAGATGACAACGGATTTTTGATTTATTCACAGAAGGGATAGGGTTTTGAGAAATTTGTTTCGGAAATTTCAGATTTTCTCACGTGGTGTTCTCAAAATCTCGTGGCTCTACCGAAGAAACTGACCGGGTGTCGTTGTGAAATGGCTCGCAGAAGATTTCATGAATACTTCTGAATCTTTTTTTCTACCATACCCTGCAACTTTTTATTGCACTCATTACCTAACCCTTATCTCCCATTCTCTTATCCCGATTCATCTTTCAACACATTCTTCCCATCATTTGTACCGCACTGATTTACGAGTTGTTATCATAGATATTCCATGTGTCACCTTCCTTTCTCGCGCAATACCTGTTCAGATTATTATGAAAACGAACATTCTGCCCCCCTTTTAGACAAAAAAGCTTTTTTTGGCTAATCCTCAGAAATTAGTTTATTTTCATTGCTAATCAACGTCTCTTGACGCGCACATGTCATCATCATCGAAAAGCCACGAACTCAGAACTCTCGCGCGCCGGTCATCCGCTCTAACCATTCGGCCAACCGTGCTTGCAAATCCACCTGGCTTTCAGCGCGCATATGAATGAGCGCGCCTTGCGATATCTTGAACTATTAGCACGACTAAAAATACAAAACAAAGTCATAATCTCACCACTGGGCACCAGATATTCGAACATTTGTACAGAATCGGCATTTCTAAACTAATTCGGTTCGTTGTTATTACCCTTGAGCATGAGAGTGTGCCTCGCGAAATATTGGTGTCTCGAGACTTCCGAATAAACCATACAATGATAAAGTATCTGCATTTTCCCGAAATTCGAAAAAATAGGAGGAATTCTGTCTGCCCAAACTGAAAACAACTCTCAAATCTTCAAGTTTCGCCCGAACCATTTCCGTTGATCCCAGGACCCCTTATCCCTAAAACGAAGATATTCAGAATTCTCCACGACACTTTCTTGTTCCCCCTTTCTCATCTCTTCTTGATTCGCCCACTCTTTCCTTAAAATTTTGCAGAATTTCTGGGACCCCTGGAGGGGGCGTGCCAGTGTCACTCTCATGCGACACATACACAACAACACGACGACGACGATCAATTTCGCGAGACGCGGGGCCAACTGACACCACCAGGGGGTAGGGTTACGGTAGCCGACCAAGAGATGGAGATCTTCAAAGGTACCATACTCCAGAGAGGAAGAAGATCTCAATTTCCGTGTGAAGTGCTTGTTTTAGTTCCGACAAGCTTCAAGTTCCGACAACTTCAATCAGTTTTAACATCTTCAGCCAACCTGGGCGTTTTGAAATTACCTCTTCTCGATTTGCCGTTTCAATGTAGTTCTGGTAGATGATGTCTCTTGAATTCGAAAACTTCGAAACCACTCACAGTTTCTTTTTTGAACCTTGACTACCGTAACTATCAAACTGGCTCCTTATTAATTGGCCTGAACTTCAGAGTATAGAGGCTCATTTTATCGATCTTCGACAAAAATGTCTCAATTTAAGCATTATTTAACTCAGCTCTTTTGAGCTTCACATTTTGGACTTGATAGCTTGTCAGTCATTTCTATTCTTTCTTTTATTTCCTATTTTTCTAAGCGATTTCTTGGTGAAATGTTATCTTTTCTGATAAGTGCACCTGTTGTAAAGATTCCTCGTAAATCTAAAAGGTGTCAACTTATTTTACCTGTCCCCCTGCACTTGTCAGTCTATGTGTTCCAACCTGTCAAGTTTGTATAGAGCAATGCTGTGGGCTCGACACAGAAAGGTGTCACAATTTCTGGTTTGATTGGCTAGCAAGACTCCTTTCTTATCATTTTTATTTTTTTCTAATCCAAAACTCGTAATTGCTAATGAGGAAAATGATTATTCAAGTTTGTACCATCTCAACATTTACCGGTCGTGATTGTCAACTGTGGCCCTAAATCGAGGTGTGAAAATTGACTGGTGGGTCTCTAACGAAAACATTATTTGTAAGTATGCGTGACAAATAAACGTTTTACCGACGTCAAATTCCAAAATTCTGAAAAACACGACTTCTTTTCGAGTCAAATAAGATGACTCAAAATGCCTTTCAGAAAATATCTCTGAAAATCAGGTTTGTAAGTCCATACATTTCCAGTTTTTGATATAGGATTCTGATAATTATGATACTATTTTCAGAATGATAGTGTGGTAAGGGAATAAAGAGATAAATAGTATGGAGAGATAGTGATAAGAACATTTTACTTTTCCTCTCATACGGAATTCAAAGCCGCCAGCATAAAAAGAAAACAATTGACGACAAAAATAAACATTTAAGCTCATAGAGCAAGAGTTATGAATGGATCTCAAGCACTAGTTTCAAAACAGTCCTTAATTTTTGTTAGATGCAAACATTAATCAGTTCGAATTAGTTTAGATGTACAACTTTTGGACAATCAAGAATAACTCGTTCGTTTTCATATCAGAGTTTCCTCAAATTCTATCCCGTCGCCCCGCCCTTCACTTCTCTTCCTATTGGCCGCCTCTCCCGTAGTTTCATAAGCTACCGTAGTCTCTGTTGCTCATCCTCAAACATCCTAACCACATGTTCATCGGCAAGATGAGAGTCAGAACACGGGCGGTCGATTAATTGTTTTACAGTTGATATGGGTTGGCAGGCGGCACAGAGAAAGAAGCCGACGGACAAGATACTAATTGGTTTGGGGCCACTGCAGAGACGGATAGTGTAAATATTGTGATAAAGTGCAACGAGGGGTTTTCAATATCTTCTATATTCAGATGAATCTCCTAATCTAAATCTGGAGAACAGTTTCTTTCACTAGAATACAGATGTCGTTGCAAAAATAATAGTATACCGTCGATGCACAAGGCATCATAACGCGCTCTACTGGACGAACGCCCACGGGCTTTTCTTCCCGACATTTTTAGCATTCGCGCTCCATTGCGAATGACAATGCGGGTTAAATTGTGCGAGATGTACCGGACTAAAAAGTACCGACGTTTAGCATATTGTTTTATTAGGACCTTTGGAACGTATTTTTTCTTCGAAATTCATTATTAGACCATCCGGAGCAGAAGTCAAAAAAATTATTTTGGGTAAAAAACTTTTGGCGGGAAATTCAAAGAGGGTCGGAAAAAATCCGTGTAACGCCAAAAGAGTGTGAGATGGCGAGAGAGTTTTCTTCGATTTCTCTACCTTCTTCAGTCATCACACACTCTTTTTTGCTCGGCCAGACTGGACGGTCCAGTAGAGTGTGTTATCATGCCTTATGCATCAACGGTTCTCGAAGTTCCAGCTAAAAAAATTCCGTTTGACTATTCCCCCCGAAGTTTTATGAGTTCCCTCAAACGCCAAGTTTTCAAAGAAAACATAATGCCGCTATTCTTGATTTCGGAATTTATTTACCTTTCAGAATGAGTCTGGCACAGCATTCATAAAGATTCTAGGATATGTACCCTGAACACTTTTGGAGTTGAGAGGCTTTTAGAAGATCATCGATTCACGTACTGATAAGCTGATTTTGTGTGACATTCCTTCTAATTTCCTCCATCTATGTAGTTCACGAGCTTCCATAAAAAACCCTAGTTTGAATTCCTGCGCGTGAGTGGCAGTGGATTCGCAGTTCAAAGGCGCATGCGAGAACTTCTCAAAAAGGCGTAAGCCAGCAGTCCGCAGAAACACTGAAGTTTACATAGCTGCGCTTTCTCAGAGAGGATTTCTGGAGAAAGTACGGTTGATAACCCCTACATTTTCAGCAGTTTCCAAGTTGGCGCGCTGCCAAGGGAAAGTTTGATCTACAAAAACTGACGTTACTCCGAGAAGCTCATGTTGGCTTACTTTAAAAATGTGAACTACTGACAAGCCAGTCGTTCTGGATGTTCCAATTTTTAGAATTTTGAACGTTTTCATGTTACAGATATTTTTTATTTTTATGAAAAGATTTATTGACAACCTGAAAAACAAAGTAAAATTGATCTTCAGAAAATTATTTATTTGTAAAATCTACAAATATTCAAATGCTCCAATTTCACAGGAGAAACTGGAAGAATTGAAAGAAAAATACAAAATGACAAGGAATGTGTGACGGAAGAAATAAGAGACATGGCAAATGGTCATTTTTCGAGAGCTTTGAAATTTTGGAGATTTTTCAAAAACTCAAGATTTTCTCGAGAAGTACAAAAAAGCAAGCTAAAAATATGGAACTGTGAAGGAAAAAGATCACATTTCGAAATGATTTTATAGAAAAGTGCAGAGATGAAGATGGGACAGGAGTACCTTGTTTAGAGAAAAGTTCACTCTGTGGACAGCAAATTTGGAACATATAGATTATTGATAAAAACCCTGTTATCAATTTTCAGAGGGATTCAGGTTCACAAAAGATCAATAAAGCTGGGTAAAGAGTATGAGAAAGTGAGAGACGCAGAGACAATGTAAAGCGAAACAGTGAGAAGAGATGTAGTGGGAAGTGATTGTGATAAGAGTGGAAAATAGTGATAAGTGGTGATTTAGAACTGATTAAAAAGTGGGAATCGGAAAGGCCCGAAAGGCAGATTGGCTCCGAAAGGCATCATTGGAGGAGTCATTGGCTTGTCCTGGAAAAAATAACATATAATTTTTATTTTTTTTAAAGATTAAAAACACACCTTATTTTCTTTTTTGTGTTTCATTCGACGATTTTGAAACCAGATTTTCACCTGAAACAAACGGGTTTTCCTTTATGAATTATTTTTTAAAAGTTTTCTTCGATTTTGACAGTAAGAAGAATGAATGAGTTTTACTTCTCTTAATTTTCGGAAAATTCACCTGTCTCTCGGTAAGCATCAACGAATGAGCTACCTCTATTCTTCGCTTCCTCGTCAAATATTTGTGCGTGTGAAATTCTTTCTCTAATTCCAACACTTGATTCCGAGTATAAGCGGTTCGTTGTCGTTTTTCTCCTCGAGAGCCACCTGGAAAAATGCATTTGAAATTATTTTAACTAGTTTGTCAATCCGAAAAAAATATTGGTTTCCGAAAATAGGTTCTTTTAAAAACGTTTCTGCACAATATTTTTTTGAAAATAGTTCCTGAAACTCGTGAAATTTGAGAAACAAGTGTAATTTGAACTCAAAATTTCCAGAATATTCTCACTGTCCCCAGGCAACCTCATTTGCCATCAGATACTATTGCCTCTTCTCCTCTTCCTTCTTCTTCGGCAGCCATAAATCAGAATTTTGGAGAGACATGCGGCCCAAAGGGTCATCGTTTTCACACTTGTCACACCCCCCTTCAACAGATCGGCCCATCATAATATACAATCAGTGAAAGATAAGCAGAAAGGACCAACTGTGCCGGAGAAGCCCTCGTTGTAAATATTGCACCAGCTGACTGGTGCAATATTTATTGGTGTCAACCAGAATCGGAGTCACAACAAAAAATTACCAGAGATTTAGGGCCACGAAGGCTTCTTTAGGCTTTAGGGCTGAGCTAAGTGACACTTGACAGATTTTGACCCATATCGCTCCCAAGAGGGGAAACATTTTTTCAAAATACTTCATTTCTTCCGAACACTTTTTCAAATTCAAAACTACATTTTGTTGAAATTCCATGAATTAGAAATTTAGGCGCATTTAGAGCTAAATTCAGGCGAAAATTTTAAAAATTTCAAACCTGAACATTTCCCTGACAATCCATCCAATCCCGACTCCTGATTTATAACGTGTCTCCCACTGCGTCATGTTTCTTCCTGCTTCCCCCATCAAACGATTTTCAACGTTCTCATAATGGATGTTGTGCTAAGCGGCAATGGGCGCAGCGCCATATGGTCGACATGGGAAACGGAGGGACACCTGTGTGAATGGTCGAACAGACAGCTTGTCTCTCATTTTGAGACATGCGTGAGACTTTAATCGGGATGAAATCGAAAGAAGAAAAGGAATACGAATTTGTAATTATTACGTCAAGAGTCTCGAGAGAATAGTCGAGAGTTGGAAGGGAGACACGTCGGAACAACTACGTCACCCAATTTTATCACTTTTTTCCCTTAAAGCTTATCAGTCTTTTCCTTTGCTCTACCACTTGTCATTCACTTCCCGCTTCTCCCAAATCACCATCCATCACAACAGTGTCGCGGCAACAAAGCGGACCGCCGCCTGCCGCAAGGTGCACACATCTCTCGGCACGTCCTAATATTCTGACAAGTAACTGATTGCAGAATTTTGTGTAAAGCTCATCAGAAACAACGAACTGCAGGCGTTTTGTGCTGTTTTCAGACTACAAACTACACAAACGTAGGATGTTCTAGTAAACTATCAGGCAAAAACGAAAATTCCCAAATCTGGAGACACTTTCTCAATGTTTGTGATAATCAAATACCCCTTATGAAACCCATCAATTGAAAAGTTCCAAGGCAGGCTGGAAGGTGTCGACGATTTGCGATAACACGCGCCGACACGCGTAACATGAAAGAGACACCCGCCGAGGTTAATCTGATCGTCCCTCCCCGGACTACTGTAGATGTTTCTGACTTTCTCCCACATTTCTATTTGGGGTCCCGAGTCCCAAAAACAATGTGTGGAGGTCTTGACACGAAAGATAAATTGCCTTGCGACATGCCATCTAAGCCTTATGCTTCATGTCACCCTCTTCCCGCCGTCGGATTACTGTAGCTTCCCCTTCCGTTTTCTTCCGGATAACCCACCACTTGTCGAGTGTACACGTGTCATCCATGGATACACGGCTCCTCCGGAAGCTTTGTCCATCTCGTCGTCATCTGTCACCGAGATCTTCTTCCCACCGTCGTCTTCTTTCTCATCATCCTCTAGCTTTGTCCAGTCATGCGGAGTTATCGTTGAGGTGTAGCACAGTGACTAAAATTTACAAATTGCATTGAAACTGAAATATGAGGCCATAGAAATGGTTCTCCAAATTTTTTCCAAGCAAAAATACGAAATGAAATTATTAAAAAGTTGTAATATCCGTGTATCTCAAAATCGGAGTGGGTAGATTTACGGGGCAGCGAGATATCTCCGGCGAGCGAGCCAAATCCACGTGGTCACGCGAAAAGGCCTTTCGAATGAAACTAAAGCTCCAGTTTAATGGGCGCGTGAAGAAATACGTTGATTACATGCGAGACCCGCAACTCCGTAAATCTACTCACTCCGGTTTTGAGATACAACGATAATAATTGATAATGTGGATATTTTCTAAACGTTATTTGATCTATGAGTACTTGTGAAAAGACGTGAAAATCATTGAATTGAACAACAAGGTCGTTGTTACATGAAAATTTAAAATTTTGAAAATTACGAAATCTGAGGCTCTTTCGGACACGAGAGGGAGAGTCGGAGCAGACGGGAGACAATTAATCTTGAAAGTATCCTGTCTTCTTCTTCTTCTCTCCGTCCACTCTTCCTTCCGTCTCTTGTCCCTGGAGCGGCACTAGATGGCTTCAAACATTCGAACTTTTAGCCCACGAATATTTTTTGTTTTGTATTAGGTGATTTCAATCTATCGTAAATATCATTGCCTCTTTTTTGAATATTGTTCGGAAATTTGGATAAAATTATGGAAGTGAAATAGGAAAACAATTTAGGCTGGCAGTCTTCTGCTGAAAATGGTGATAGTAAATCAGAAAAAAAGTTCAAGCGAAACATGTTAAAAAGAGAATAAGGTTTTTTGAGTCGCATTATTTTTTCCATTTCATATTTTTATCAGTTCCAAATGATAACTGCCAACATTCTCAAAACAATTTCAATTTTCAAAAAGGACACCAAATTTTTGCGAAAATGTTTCCAAGGCCACCAACACTAAAAAATCGAAACTTGCAATGATTCCACTTATTTGAAACCTACAGTAATCTTCAACCTTCAAGTCTGAATCTCTGAATTTTTGGCTTGAGAACTGGGTTGGAACAGAAACCGAATTGATTTTCAAAGAAAAATCTTTTTTTTCAAAAATACGAGGAATATAATTTTCCCTTAATGCATCGCGTAACTTTCTCCTCAAGTCGATTTCATATCCTAACTTGTTTTCTCTCCCATCCTCTCTCCCAAAAACCCATTTATCTTCAATAACACTTCTTCTCGCAGCCGATTCCTTGACTTGTGTGTGACTGGTGGGGGGCCGAAAAGTGACTGACAAAATGAAAAATTGGAGCCTGTGTCGCATGTTTTCTGCCAGCCCAGAAGGTGTCACAATGAGTGATTGGAATAGTTTTGGCAACCGATTTGGGGCGAATGGAGGCGGAATTTAGTATCGGAACATTTTAGAAATTGCAATAGGAAGATACATAAATGAGTCTTTAAGCTTTGTAACGATGGTTTTTGATATTTTTCAAAATTTCGAAATTTTAGTTGTGCATAAGTTAAAAATTTGCTCTTGAGAATACAAATTATTTGAAAACAACTTATTTTTTAAATTTTTTTAAAACCCTAAACCACTTTTCCATGGATTTTAGTTTGGGAAGTTTTTTGAATTTCTACAGAATGTCCTAACTTTCCAAAAAGTTCGGAAAGTTTCAGATCTTATGATTTGGGCACTTATTTTCAGATAACTGACCTGATCAGCAATTGTTGGATATTGTGGAGCGGTAAGTGCAGCATGACTGTTCGCAAAATATGAAGCAATTTGCGAAGAACTCGTTGGATCGTAATAACTTCCGAAATGACTGGCCAGTGCGGCAGAAGTTGTCGGATCGTATTCCGGAAGGATTCCTCCACCGGGCAGGATTCTGGAGGACGTTGAAGATGTGGATGATGAAGATGATGAAGAAGAAGACGATGAGGAAGAGGAAGAGGCGTTCACGACGGGAGCTTCATCTGAAGACGACGCCGGCGAAGTGGTCATCTGGAAGTGGAAAGTCTAATCTGTCTAATCAATCAATAAATTCAGAACATTAGAGGAGAGAAAGTGATAAATGAGACGCGGGCGGGTGGGAACATTTGTTAAAAATGTGCAGGCCCCTAGACTACTGGAGGACGACTGCCGCCGCCACGCCCACTTTTTTGCGATTGGAGAAGCGAGAGAAGGGGCGGAGTCAGGAGGGTTGAAGAAGAAAAGATGATAGTGATAAATTGGTGGTATATTCCGAGACGGGCAGCAGTTTTTGATTATGGGTGGTCTCGGGGAGGAGCAATAGATCAAGACGGTCTTAGTTTTCGTAATTTAAATGGGAAATTGAAAGTTCAGATTCTGAAAAATGTTTTGGTTCGCAAAGAGCACAGTTTTTAGAATCGGAAAAGTTATGGACCTGTTGACAATTCGCGATAAATTTTTTTTGTATTATTTAAAAACGTTTTTTGACATTTGTCTACTGTCGAATTATGCAAAAAATGTAAAATTAAAAAAATAAAAATAAACATTTCTTGTAAATCGTTGACATTAGAGAATGTGAAATAGAAATAATAGCATGTAAATACCAAAACTAAATGAAAACCTAATTTTCTAGTTTTTTAGGAAACGGAAAAATGAAAAAAAATTGATGTGAAACAAAATGTAAACTTTATCTGTCATGGAAAACGCCACAAAAATAAATGAGTTCAGTACTTTGTCTTATGTTGCTATCAAGTAAAAAGGATAAGTTCAAAACATTCAGATTCCACAGTAATCAATCAAGAAAGGAATAAAACTCTTCACAGCCCATAGTCACTTACGGTGTCTAATATCCTAGTCCTAGTCTATGAATCTAGCACAAATGATAATAACGTTATGAGCCATAAGTTAAGTGGTATTGCTTCCCCCTCCACTTCATGTCTAATCCGGCCTCGGCACAACGAGACGGAGACACGTGGAGCATGCGAAGGCGGCGAGATGAAAGGAAGAGGAGGAAAGTTTCTGGGACCCGCTTCTCCTTTCGTTTCTCTGTTCGATTCATCACTGACAAGCACAACGACAGGTACCGTAAGCCGTTCTCGCGCGGCAACCCTACTAGTCACGAATGAATTCTGGCCTTTCAAGTTGCCGCATTTTCTCACTCCATTGGGACGAAAAGATATAGAAGAATGGAGGAAATTGTCATGCTCATAAAGTTGTGGGAATCAAAAACAGATTGGCTTTAAGACTCCATAATTCTAACGGGAGTTGTTTTCAAACAATAAGATGAGCTCAAGTTTTCACCAAAGGTTTTTTGAATCACAATTATCTACTTTCTCCCATTTGTTATCACTTTTTCTAATCATTATTCTAATAACTATTACATAATCATCACACATCTTTCTTCGATCACAAAAATGATAAGAATAATAAGAAGTTGCGTAACAGTCATAAATAGCAAATGAGTCAATAATCAAGTGACAAATGACATACATTTCCGTTCGCTTCTTTCTGATTTATGGTGATGGCGATTTTTGAGGAAAACTCAAAGGATTTCGAGGGGGAAGGAGAAGGGTACCTCGGAAAAAGCATCCAGAAAGAAGATTCCAAATTTTTGAGATTCTCTAGAATAAACTTTTAGAACATTGTCAAAATCTCTCTGCGAAAAGGAATTTTCTGAACGTTGTTGATGAAACATTATGGACCGATAAACGATATACAAGAGATCAAAATGTGTATTTTATACATTTTTCGGCGTTTCTCTACTGTCGAAAAATGCGGAAAAATGTAAAAAATTCAAAAAAACGACATATCTTGCAAATCTTCGATAGGTCCATAAAGAAACTTTCAGAAGTAAACCGTACTGCATTCAAGTTGAAGAGATTCAGAGTTGAGATAGTTTAGTGTTGCATGAGTAGTTTGGTTTAAAGAGTTGTACACTGATAACTGTTCTTATTTGCCCAGAAAACATCAGAACCTTGCTATTACATTTTATAAATCAAAAGTCAGGATGTTAATATCGGTGTATCTCAAAACCGGAGTGAGTAGATTTACGGAGTTGCGGGTCTCGCATGGAACATGTATTTCTTCACGCGCCAATTAAACTGGAGCTCCAATTACGTTCAAAAAGCCTTTTCGCGTGGCCTAACACGTGGATTTGGCTCGCTCGCCGGAGATATCTCGGTGCCCCGTAAATCTACCCGATAAACTTTTGGAATGCAACGATAATACAGAGATTCAATAATCAAACCACTTTCACAACTCTAATGACAACTTTTTATATGTCACTAAACTTCAATTGAAATTCAGTTTTAGTATGAATTCGTTCAATCAAAACTTTAGTTGTCATCCTAGAATCTCAAAAAAGAAAAATCCGACTCCTCAGAATCCTCTTCTCTTCCTCCCAAAAAACGTTCAGCAACCATGACTAATGTAATTCGATTACTCATCAGAAGAACCCCTTCCTCCCGGAACCCAAGCACAATTGATGTTCTACAATTTCTCATTTTTTTGACGAAACTTCATCAATTCAGAAGCGAAGAAGGACTACGGTAAGGAGTCCATTCATCATTTAGATTGGATTTTTGGGATTGGGGTTCTGGGGAAAAGTAATGAATACATTTTGTGGTGGACGGGAAATTGAACGGTGCCGGTGAAAAATGAGAAGTGGAGAAGCATGTGTGGATTGGAAATTGGAATGGAAAATGAGAAAAGTAAGAATGGGTTCAAGGGTGTGGTTAATTTGGAAAATGGGGGCACAGTAAGCAATGAGACTTCAAGTTCGTAGCCTACAGAGCTCACAATCAATTCACAGTTCAACTGCTTCTTGATAAACATGCATTGTTTGAATTTTCGAATGCATCATATCAACTTTAGAAATGGGCCTGTGACTGTAAATTGTAGTCTCTTAGCAAAAATCACAAATGAAATGGGAATTTGTTATTTTCACATGTTCGCATTCTCAGAAACGTTTTTTATGACTCATGCTCGTATTCACACCAATCCCCACACCAGCACCTTCTCCTTTTTCAACTACAGTATCCCTTGACTCCGCCCACTTCTCAATAATCACAATTCTTCAAAGTGCATTGGTGAACAAAGGAAATTGAAACCGGAAGTAACGTTGCGAAGTTGAAATTGATTGAGATTCTTTGTGTGGCAAGTTCTGTGACAACATGTGGAAAGGATGAGAGCGGACAAATTGGTAGAGAAACGGAGCTGAAAGCAGTTTGGGTAAATGGAAATGTGATCTCAAAGTTATCGATCAAACATTCCGAACAATTGTAATTCAGAATAATTCGCAAGATGGGCTTAAATCTGTTATTATAGTTTTCAAATGCTGACAGATTGTTCAGGGTCCAGCCGTCAAGAACTTCTCAAGATCTCAAGAAAGGTTTTGGGAAAGAAAATTCAAAAAGTTAAGAAATGGGAAAATATTTCTTTTCTAGAAAAGCAGAGTTACTGTAATGATTTCAAGACAGCCTAGAACAACATACAGTTGAGATCTAAACTTTTCGCTGTCACAGTTTGAAGAATTCGGAAATCAGGAAAGTATGAATGTTTCTCGTGATGGGTTGCATGTCTTCTGAACGCCTCAGGAAAATAGAGATCTGCAAGGGAAAACTACCATAGGAAAAAAGTATATAAAACTATAATTGATCAATAAATAACGAAATCCTGATATTTTCCCAAAAAAGATGAAGATATAAATGAGGAAATAGGAATCCGAAGTTTTTTTCGAAAGCTTGATAACTTCACAAATATTATAGACTTTCAGATTGGTCTGGTTGATTTAGATTCGCTCAGTTTTTCAGGCGCACGTACAGTAAGAAACAATCTGAATTTCCGGAAATTATCCAACTTGAAACTAGAATGTCTCGTCTTATTGATCGGGCACAATGGCGTGTGCCCAAAAACAGCAGGAGACTTGAAACAAGTGCTACCGTAATCCGCATGCCAGATGCATAGAGGAAGTGAACATGGGGGAGCCGAATGGGTGAGGAAGAAATATTAGTGAGTGACGATGAATTTGGAGAAGCGGTGAGCAAAAAGAGACATATTTGCATAGTAGGAGTACGGTAGGAAATTATATTGATTTTTGAGGGTGAGGAATCAAGTTCAGAAGTTCTCCACAGAAGAGTCTCGGTCATGCAATAACATATAAAAAATGGTGAACTTAAGGTGAACATTTTGTGGATTGATATTTGGGAATTGAGAATCTGAATTTAATAATAATGCGTATAAATGTTAGGAATTCAAGTGTAAACAGCAAAATTGAACAGTTAGAACATTTTTTTTAAATTCCAGAGCTTATCATTCGGTGAATTCAGTACCTTTGAGAACATCATGGTCATTCCAACTGATTTTGGTCATCTTCCGCCCCAATCTTCAAAGGAACACCGCCTTATTATCCGCCTCCTCGTTATCGCCTTTTTATCACTATCTTATCACCAATTCCCATTGTATCGGAAATGAAACGAAAACAAATTGATAATTGATCACTATCTTTACACCTTCTTGTGATGATAAGACAAATTACACAGTGATTTATACAAACGTCTACAGTATGGCGGGAAACATCAAAGGAGGGGGAATCTGGGGAATGCTGTGATAAGATGATAAGAAACACGTGAAAATATGCGGCAAATGTGTTTTTGGTAACCGGAGATATACGTACAGGGTTAGTGTTCCAGTAAAAAATGTTCGCAAAATTTGAGAAAAATTTTGAACAAGGTTTAATTTGAAAAGCTTTCTGTGTTTTGAATGTTTTGACATTGAAAACAGTAAATAATCTAGGATCGAATGATGCAGCTTCCTTCTTCTTGTTCGGTCCTCTCATGTTGCTCTTTCGTTCCATGTACCAATTTGCATATCAATAGAGAACACCAAGAAGACGTCGAATTCTCGATATGGCTATTGTTTTCGGTGTCAATTGAGTCAAGTGGAGGGTTTATGGAGCAAGGAGAAATAGAAAAAGCTTGGAATGCCAATAATAATTTTTTTTATTTTTCCAAAAAATACGGAAAAATTGCCCATCGGTAGGTGGGAAAAATGTTTCCAAAAAAAAATTGTTGTTTTCGTTTTCACCACTACATCAGAGAATATCACCAGTGCTAATAAATGTTCCTTTTGACAAAAAAAAATTTGTTTTTTTGGAAAAATTTTTCCCACCTACCGATGGGCAATTTTTCCGTATTTTTTGGAAAAATAAAAAAAATTATTTCTGATCAATTTATACTCCATTTACCTTCTGTGTTCAGAAAAATTGGTCAGAAGTGAACAGAAAAAATCCTGAGCGCCATTTTGGATGGTCCTGAAAGACACCCAAAAAATGCAAAAAATTTTAGCGTAGGGTGGAATAGAACCCACCCCTTCCACTTACTGATTGACAGCTTTAACCACTTGGCCAACTGAACGGTGAGATTAGTGCGAGACCAATGCCGTGATATCCTGGGGCCTTTTCAACGCGTGAGACAGCCTAATTTTGGCGTGAAATTATTTTTTGGGACTCGCAACTTTGACCCGTCATATCTGGGTCAGGAGTGCCGAGTATATTCTAAAAAAAATTGAGCGTGCTCAGGACGATTTATAGGATTTATGAGAATTTTTTCAGAATTTTCCAATTTGAACACCTGACAACCTTCCCTTGTAAATTTGCGATTATGCTTCTCAAGTGTCCCCAGTTCTTTCTGGTTCGCTATGATCATTTCTTCGTTTCTCCTCAAGTCCGTCCGTTTCTTCGAATGTTGCAATGAACGAGGTGAGGTTGACGTGTCCGAGGCGCGTCTGGTGAGCGTTGAGATTTATAGCTGCCATTAACTCGACCCTTCTTCCCCTCTACACCCCTATCTTCTTTTGTCTCTCCCGAGGAGGTGGGAAAATTTTCGAAGGAAACTGAAAACTTTTCTTTATTCTTGCAAGGAACAGATGACCATGGAAATTGTGAAATCCGATCAACAACATTCCAGAAACTCGAAAGCTTCTCTTTTTAAAAGAAACAAAACAAATATTATCGCAAGAGTAAACTGTATCTTTTCAGACTGAATATTTCAAATATTTTCAAAAGGAAAGGTGGTTCAAAACATTTTTTTTTTTCAAAAAAATTTTTTTTTTTTAAACTGAGGCGATAAAGCACTGTTTTCCGTGAAAAATGTATCTAATTTTGGGATTTGTTTTAAAGTTCATTCAATTACAGAATAAACTTGCACCAGATTCGTGCAACTTCCCTTTTAGTGATTTTTCCCGGAAACTTGCCTATTTTTCGATTCACAACAGTCCACTCTGCGAAGTTGTCCTGCCTGTTGATCACGAGCTTATACGCCAACTGACTCGGGCTATAAGCTTCTTGAAACAGTCAGAACAACCAGGGGTGTGAAAGAATTCAGAATAATTCAGAAGACACAGATCAGAACTCTCTTGGGATTGTGGACAGTAGAAGTGTAAAGATTGCAATGTTGCTATGTAGATTGACGGGGTGGATAGGGTAGTAATAAGAACAGCCAACCTTCGGACGGGGTCGCAAGTTGTGACACGGGCCGACGAGTTGTGTGCCCACATGGCCCCCCGACGACAGGTGTCGACGCCTCAACAAGGGTCACGCACCGCCCACTTTCTGCAGATTTTTGGACTTTGAAAGAGAAGGGAGAAGCTGGGTTCCAGAAAATGGGAATGCTTGATCCTCCCTAACAAGCTAAACTTCCTCAGGGATTCCAGATAACTTTCGGTGAACTGGGGTTTTCAGTAAACGTAGTGAACATCAGAAGGACTTCGAAAAAATTGCCTCATTTCTCTCAATTTTTAACAGGTCTGCTAAAGATGGAATGAGACTAGAAAAACAGTTAGGTTCAGAAATTGTTTCTTATTAGAAAACATAGGAATCAGAAGCTTTCGTTCAGAAATCAGAATTCAAGAGACGAAAATTCGAGAGGGAATCATTGAAAACAACCTTGAAATCTTGCAACAACCCATGGAAGAATGCGTCGACGAAACGAACGATTCGATGGAGATAGTGAGAGAGAAACAGACGGAAGGAGCCATAAAATTCGTGTCTGCGTCTAAGATTTCTCGACCATTTGAACACAAACATGACGATAAAATCGTAAAATCGGGGCGGTTTCGGATTGGAGACCTTCTAATAACTGGTGATAATTATATGCAACGAGTGAGTGGGAAGTTGATGGACACTGGATTACAGTGACACGTGGATTCACAACTGATCACATCATTTTATGAAGATGTGTTCAAAGATTAATGGAATCGTTCTATTTACTTTTTGACTCTTTGAAATCTTATATTTTTCAAAGAAATCTCGTTTTCAATTCTTTGCGAAAGTTGCAAAGTTCTCTCACCGAAACTTTTTTCAGTTTTCTGGGAGTTTCCAAACCTTTGACTTCATGAGGAAAAGTTAGGAGCTACAGTAGTCCTTGCTTTACAGTTTTTAAAAGATTTAACCAAAAAATTAAACGAAAAATTGGAAGGCTCCTGGGAATTTTGAGTTGTTTTCCTGATTGAAATTAAAGTAATTACGATACCTCCCTCTTTGTTCTCCAATTATTACTTCATTACCAACTCCTCCCGGCTCGTGCCAGCGGCCACATCAAAGCTTCTGCTGTGCCTTCTGTTCCACCCGAAACCATCTCTCTTTTTCTGTCCCCTTACCCAGATGACATAATATTTTGATAGATGAGTCGTGTCGCCTCTCCCGTTACACAATACAAGCCCGGATCGACATGAGGCGGGTGCTTTAGAGCGGGTCTTCAACCGACCGGCCAATCCATCATTCCCGCCTGCCAACTTACCAACTGTCCGGATTTCGAGACGAGCACAAGAGCTACGTTTAATCTGCTAATTGTTTGATGATTGTGATATAGACAAATATTGATTTGTTTTTATCTTTTCTTGGGATGTATTTTGAACTGCATTGTATTTACTTTTTCATTTAAAAATCCAACTTTTGTAGTGCTTCTGTCGAATTAGGATAAGATACGGAACTCAAATGCTCATTGTCAAAAGTGTTATTATCGTTGTATCTCAAAATCGGAAAGGGTAGATTTACGGAGTTGCGGGTCTCGCATGGAATCCACGTATTTCTTCACGCGAAAAATCACTTTGAACTAAACTGACGAGGGAGGTGCGTAGGGTCAACTAGATAGACTTGACTCAAACTTGGTAAGAGGGTGGCTTAGGACCCCAATAGTCGGAATCCAAAAGGATTTTGATGGGAAACTTATCTGGAGGTCGCTACATGCAAAAAGGTGCGCTCAGAAGCCAGTTTTTAGGCTTGAAATCATTCCTGATTGCATTTCACGTGAAAAATTACTCATTTCAATAGCTTACAAGGCCTTCTGGCTTCTGAGCGCACCTTTTTGCATGTAGCGACCTCCAGACAAGTTTCCCATCAAAATCCTTTCGGATTCCGACTATTGGGGTCCTAAGCCACCCTCTTACCAAGTTTGAGTCAAATCTATCTAGTTGACCCTACGCACCTCCCTTGTGAAGCTCTAGTTTTATTTTTCGCGTGAAAAATAAGTGGATTCCATTACTGTTCTACCGAAAGGATTTTTCAATTCTCATTTGAAAACACTGACCTAACTGAGTATTCTGGGTAAATAGTCAAGTCTGACACAACAAAAACACAATGTTTGCGAAAAAAATTCTCAAACTAGAATGAATTCTATGTTACAGTAACTAGTGTTCATAAAATTACAGTAAGCCAAACGACCTCCACTTACACAAAAAAATTTCCAAAAAACGTGTTGAAATGGCAGTGGTCTCCAAACCGTCTCGATAAGCATCGGGAGGCAAAAAGTGCCAAATCTCAACGGGAATCAGTCGGCATTATCTACCGTATAATGGCCGACAAATGAGTGATGAATGGACGTGTAATGCATGCCAGTACTATTGCAATGTTAACTTTAGCAATAATATGAGAGATAATGGGTACTCAACATTGGCACCTTTAGTGTCCCTTACAGTTACGAGCATTTGAAAAATGTTTCACTCTCTCTTGACCACTTGATCTCCATATGCCACGTTAGAGTCAAAATCTTGAGCGATTTGTTTTGCATTGTCGGCTCGACCTGAAAGAGTTGTGTTCCCAATACACCTTCTGTGTCTTTGGCGGCGAATATAAACAAATGGATGAGGTGTCGAAAAGATTAGACAAGACCTGGATCACTCCCAAGAGAATCTCGCATCAACATATTTTGCTTAGGATTTCTTCTTACTATTGCTCCGCGTTTTATTGTTACTGTTAAATGAATTGAGCTTTTGTGTTTTATAATAATACAGGCAATCTTCATTCTGGTGATACAGTAATCAGTCCCAATGTTCAACTGTTCATACAAGTTCCTATTGCAGCTCAACGTCATTATCTTCATAACTCCCTCTTTCTCCCCATTTCCGAATACGTATTCACTCCCTTTTCCTCTGTGTCCATTCCCACCAAAATTCGGAAAGATGCGCGGCCCAAAAACACATCGATCATTGCCACTCCTCCTTCCTTCCTTCGTTTCCTTTCGACTAGTTGACTCGGCCATCCTTGTCGAAACTAAAACGAAACGAATATGGTAGGAAGCCACGATGTTGAGTTGTAAGGCGCCAGACTGTCGGGCGGCCGAGCCCCGGTATAATTATTACGGTAATGATGATTGGAGGGAAGTGGTTTGAAGGTAATGGCCATTTGCTGTGACCCGGTTCAGTGCAACTGTAAATTTAAAAGAGTCGGTGGAATAAACCTCACCCTCTCCATTTAATTCAAGCATGTTTTTTTTCACATGTACAGGTTTCACTTCTGCTTTTTATAATGTGCAGCTTGTCGACGAATCTGAACTTGGATGTTTTCCTTTATCACTAGAAACAGCTTAGATCCAGAGAATTTGTTTGAAAATTGAGAACAGGGTTCCATCAAAATAGAATAACGGATTCAATTCAAAAGGTTTCCAGGACCTCAGATATATTAAATCAACCATTCCAAGTTCAAACTCTTATCATAATTCTTGCTAAAAATTCCAATCCCTTAAAATACCCGTTTCATAAATAATTCCCGATTCCACTTGTGCTCCCCCTTCGCTTCTCCTGCTCCATTCATTTCTTGCTCGTGATCCAGCCCCTCCCAATCTATTACACATTTCTGCTCTCTCCATTGCTCCTTATGATTGACTAACTCTTCTTTTGCTCTCCAATCCATCCGATCGTAAATCAATTACCCATATGAACTTTCCAATCGAACAGCTGATATTAGGACCAGTTAGAGTTATTTTTGTAAACCCAATAACGTCAATGCGAAACTGCATACATAGCTCAGGTTTCCGCATCAAGCGGTACTTTGAAGGAAATCAAACACACCTAATAAAGGTACCGAAAAGAAGTGTGTTGATCCTAAACTTTTATTATCTGGAAGTCAATAAATTGTTATTCACATTCAGCGGATGACGTAACCCCCCCCTGAAAATCTCGATTACCTTCTCGATTTCATAATTATTGTTTTCCGGCTTTTCCACCTTGCTTTTCCCATTTCAACAGGTGTTCGCCTGTCAGGAAATAATTAGCCAATTAATGACCTGATCCCAGTTCCGACAAAACAATTAGGACATTAAAGCAGGGCTGAACCTTGAGGTAAACAATGATTCTGGTTGTTTTGATGACGCTTTCGAAAATTGAGTTCGATACTCAAAGATAAGGTTCTTGGGAATTTTATGATCGGGAACTCGAAAGTTGCCTGTTACAAAAAGCCGAATCACCTAGTTTCAACAATGCACGAGAGAAAAGGTTTGAAAGTTTATTGGAATGAAAAAGTTGTTACGATTGTGAAAGTAATGCAAGAAAGAATCTAGGAATACAAAAAAATATTTGAAAAAAGGGCTAGCAACAAAAACTTTCAGGTTTTTCAAAGCCATTAATTAACAATGTTGAATGTGTTTCTGTATTGAAAGATGTTACCCGATAACAGTTATCACTATACTCACTCAAAAAATTGCGGTTGAATAAATACCAGCCATCTGTCAACTACCACTAGCCTCCGCCTCTCCGTTCCGATTGGTCGAAGCCTCAAAACTCCGCCCTTTCCCCCTCCCCCAAGGCGATCATCGTTTGTGAGTATGTATTCGGATGGACCCCTCCGGACCACCCTAGAATGATTTATCACCATCGGACCATTAATACTGTAATAATCTATATCTTCTTCTTCCTCCGAAAACTTTTTGATGATTAATTATTCGGCCCGCATTCACCTGTCTTTTCGACCGTCTCCTCCTCATTTATCAATTTGTCTGCCACCCTCCAAAACCCTTCTGATCCTTGTCTAGAACGTGAATAATTAGTGTCTCGAGTCGGGGCCATTAATCACTTTGCCACGTGGATATAATTTGCAGCAATAACAACAACTTTTATGATGTATTAGACACGTACCTGTCAATGAGGATCAGAGATATCACTGAAAAAAGTAATTAGTTTGTGTTTGACTTATTGAATCAAAGGCCGGGAAAAACTCAATAAAGAGTCAACAAATTTTTTAAAATAAAAAATGAGGACTCCAGTAAAAGCTTTGAACAGGTTTTCTAGATTCAATTGTTTCTAGATATTCTTTATAAATTATCTTCTTGTCACTTTCTCTTTCCCAACTCAACCAGCCGGAAATTCCAACTTATCAGCTGATTCTCATCATCAACGCTTGCTTCTTACCGATGTTGATTACTAGGCACAGTCACAGTTGCGACAAATCTGCATTCTGACATTTTTAAGAATCGGAATCTGCTTTTTGAGTTTTCTCATGATGACATCACATCTCCGTCCCAACTAATTATTTTTCATTACTGCAACTATTTTCTCCAGATGAGCTCAGCCGACTGTTACGGAGTACCTCCTCCAAACTACTATTCGGACTGGACCCCTGCCTACTACGGCGCCCCGCACTCCTCCTATTCCCCACTTCATCATGCTCCGACTGCCGATCTATGGGCCGCACATCCATCCACGTACGTCCTCGGAACCCCACCAACTACCACTGCCACGTCACCTCCGTCTTCCACAACGAAATCAGGAAAATCAACGAAAGGAGTCTCGGCGGGAGTTGCCGTCTCACAACAGAACACTTACAAATGGATGCACACGAAACGAGCTCAGAGACCCGCAGGTGAGAGTGATAAACGACTGATAAGAAACCCAAATACGTTCAAATTACCTGAGGATATGTAGCCTAGCTGTATAGAGTGCGTGATAGTTTTATAAAAAAGACAATCAAACAATTGAGTGAGAAACTTGAAATTGGAAGATTTTTAAATTAAAAAAAGGTATTCTGAACATGTTTCCCATGGCTAATAGTTATTTAATCTTGTTTCTTAGACACATCTTCCGAATTTTTAATTAGGGACCGTTCCCAGGGTTCCTAAAGATTGATGTGATATAAATGCAAATTAGTCAAGCTCTCTTTTCTTTTTCTGTTTGCAAAAACATATGTTGGTATAATTAGAAGAAGATTGAGTAAGTCTTCCCGCCACTTTGCAACCGAGAAAACAAGGGAAACATTGAGAAGATGATTGATCGATCTAGGTGGAAAAAGAAGGCAGAACAAATTGAAACTTTTCAGTTCCAAAGAAGAAAATAATTGATGAGAACGGCTCGAATCGAACCAACTTCACGACTCATCAACTGACCGAACTGGAAAAGGAATTCCACACGGCCAAGTATGTGAATCGGACCAGAAGGACTGAAATAGCCGGGAATTTGAAACTGCAAGAAGCACAGGTATGTTTTGAAAGTTCCCAGTTACAAACCATTTCTATGAATCAACTTTTCTGAAATTTCCAAAAATTAATTTTTTCAACAGCTAAATTAAAACAAGGAAATTCCATTTTCCTAAAATAAAATACGAGTTTTTTGAAATGTTTCCAAATCTTAAAAATGTCAACACAATGTTGAGCATAAATCATTTCTTCTGAGTCTTCAGGTGAAAATCTGGTTTCAAAATCGCCGAATGAAGGAGAAGAAGCGCGAGAAGGAGAAGGCGTTCCTGGCGCGGAACTCGTGGGAATCCAACTCTCCGACGTCTTCGTGTGGAGAAGATGTGAAGAATTTCACAAAGTAATCAATAACACTGATAATTATATAAGCATTACCCCGCACTTATCCATCCAACTAGAGCTCGAATATTGACGGGTAAATTTGAAAAAGACCTACAAAATAAGTTTAATTTTTCACAAAACTTTTGAAAATTATTTGTCTTCTCACTAATTTCCACAGTATTTCTCCAGAATCTAAAAAAACTTTCCTGATCTTCTCTGCTTTTTGTGAAAATCAATATTTTCTCTGACTGCAATTTCCCGCATTCTCTTTTCGCTTATCTTATCACTAATACTTTCCCAATTTTCTCACAAATAAATCACACAAAACTTATCACTCTTCTTATCAAATTAGCCGACAACTACAGTAACCCATGGTTACTGTAGGGGTGGACCCTAACTGTCAACTTGAATTGGCATCAAAATCTAGAAGTGACACTAGTAGACGTCAGAGGGGACGCTTACTGTACAACCGGTTTTCGAATGGTGTGACCAGAAGCAAAAAATGTTTATTGTTTGGTTTTGAACCGAAGTAACTTTTTACTATACTTGTGACATTTTAGAGCATCAAAAATGTCCATAGAATTTTTGAAAAAATCTGAATTTGCCGAAAGCCTGTAGAGTTTCAAAAATATTAATTTGGCTTTGTAGAAATTTTCAGAGTATCATAAGCTAAAAGCTACAGTTCCCTCAAACTTTCCTCCATTTCCTCTTGTTGCCAGTCGAGGGACAGATGATGTCGTCCGTTCCTCCTAACTGACACCCTAATAACCCATAATTTAATAATATCCTCTCCTATTTCTCCCGCAATATCCTCAGATATTCGCTCCTCAGCGGTCCCGTCGTCCCCCTTTGATCCTCGCGGCATCTTTGAAGTGACCGGACGGTTGATGGACAGCGGACAACACACTCACTTTCTCGCGCACTTTGTAACAATCTGAGACGAGGACGAGGAAACTGTGATTTGGCAGGGATATGTGATAGTTGGTGTACTAAAGGAAGTTCAGAAACATAAAGCAACCCACCATTTGCTTTCTAGGTACAGTTGTACTAATTTACTATGAAGCCTCGGAATCCCACATGTCACTATTACGATGCATAAAGGCTATAGCTGGACACCGGTTCAAAAAACGCGTTTATTTCTGAAACGAGTTCTGACGGAAACCTTTATTTCTGGTTTCCACGGGGAACTGGTTCGTTCATTTCAAAGGGGTTCGGCCGAAACGGTTCGAAGTTGAACCTTTTGGAAAGAGTTCGAAACGTGAACGAGTTCATTCCAAACCGGTTAAACTCGAGTTCGAACCGGTTCGGAGGGAAAATTTGAACATTTTGGGGGGAAAACAGGGGTCACGATGGTATTTTTATCACGTTATCAGTGGAAATCGCCGAACCGGTTCAGAAATGAGTTTAACCGGTTCGAAGAGAACTCGATTGGTTAGGTTCGCCGTGGAACTCGTTAACACATGTTTGAAATGAAGAAGTTAACCGGTTCGAATTTTGAACTTGAAAAAACCGGTTTCACGCTCGAAAAGTCGAACCGGTGTCCAGCTATAATAAAGGCGCGTTTTCAAAGTTTACGGTACCCTCAAGTAACCCGATCCCAACTAGAAAAGTTCCGAAAGGGTCATCAACAGGACATACCGCCTCCTTATTTACACACTTTCTTTAGGGTCCCGACAAGCAGAAATAGTGCTGTTTGTATTGCGCAACACCGCAAAAGAATCTCTCAGAGATACTGTTACACTTGTTATTTATGCAACATTGATGGCTCAAACGGAACTACTTTAATGATCCTAGTATTGAAATTGTTAGGGTCTCTAACATCCCGGTTATCGAATGACTTCTGAACTGTGTAGGATCTCTTAGAATTTTCAGAAATGGTTATAGCTTTTTGAACCTTTGAGTAAACAAAATTTATACTCTGACGTCAATGTGGAAAAGGTGGGG
>LR539864.1:6677-40965 GCA_900536315.3 Caenorhabditis becei | reverse complement strand
CGGGGGTTGGGGAAACGGTTTTTATGTGTATGTACGGGGAAATTTGCATTTATTCCTTGATTCGATCAGTGAACGAGCGGGGGAGAAGCTGCATACTTCTCGTCACTATTTGTTTTTCCCAGTGCCCGTTCAAACCAAATTTTGCTGGTTTTTCACTGGAATTTGCGGATTGCGGCACTTCCACAATGAAGGGCACATGGATTTTATTTGTGAGTCAAGAACTTTTAGAAGAGGTGTCCCATCTGAGTTTGTCCTCAGATTCTTCTATCCATCTTCACAACGACCCTCGAAACTCAAAACTTTTCTCAAGCCGCCACTTCTGATCCGCTCAAGTGTAGCCGTGACTATCATTGCCCCAGCTCCTGCGATGTCTGCCGCAAGGGCATCTGCACCCACACACTCAATTTGCCCTGCTCTCGGGATTACCACTGTCCAAAGTGTGAAGTCTGCCTGAATGGGACCTGCACAAATGGAGATCGTCGTGAGAACACTTGCACTTCAGAAAACGCCTGGAAAACGTGCCTTGACGTGGAGAAATGCGACGATAACGGAAAGTGCGTCAGATATCTGTGCAATGAAGATGACGAATGCGGCGAGAGGGCAGAGTGCAAATCCGGAACTTGTCATTATTTTTGAATAAATATCGGACTTTTTATTGTTGAGAACTGAGTCTAGATCATAAAACCTTTTCAGAGGCACTTGTCTTCAGTTTACCTCAAAATTATTCCAATCCATCATAGTTTCTTATCACTTATCAATCCGTTATCATCAATTTATTTACCAAAACATACTGATCCTCTTCCCTTCTCTTCTTCCCCAATAATCCATCATTGTCTGTCGAGAAGTGAGTGAAATGCCCGCATGTCTCTGAGATTTTTCGGCATTTCCTCTCTTCTTTTTATCTTTTCTTTTTTTCTGGAGGGTTTTATCATTCACAAAATTGAAATGTGTTAAATACTAGAATACGCTAAAATGACCCGTTTATTTAAGAATAATTTCAGAAAAGTAATCCAATAAAAAAATCAATACGAAGAGAATACTAGTTAGAAGAAGTCCCAGATTCTGATGACTTGGCACGTCCAACATACAAGTCGATTAGGTTGAGCTGGAAAATTAGGACGTTGCAAGGAAAATTAGGATGTAAACAAAACAAATTACATACTTTACTAGAATTCAGTGGTCTCAAATGCGGCTCCATTCTCTCCATTCCGACCCTCTGAACCAATGCGACCAACCCGAAAACTGCTGACTTTCGGACACTAGATGACAATGAATCGTAGGCTTGAACAAAACATGGCGTAATGTCATTCACTATCAATTGCAACTCTTCGATATCAATTTCTTGGAACACCCTGGTTAGCATCTTCAACACTAGTACCGCCCGTGAATCGTCATCTTGTGACAGTATCCTTTTTGAAGTGGTAATAACACGTGGCAGTGGCAAGTGAGTGGCAAGGATTCGAAGACAGTCCTCAGCAGCTACTGACATTGTCGAGTCATCTGAAGTCACTGCACAGTGCAAAACCTTGGAGATGGAAATTTCGGTAAAGTCGAACAGTCTGGCAGCTTGAGCGGTGCACATTTTTTGAAGAATTCGAAGAGAGAGCTTCTTCCGAATTGAGGAGGACAGAATTGAGAGAATCTGGAAATGAGGTATTTGTGAGAGTTGCTCAAAGTGTCTCACCTCAAAAACAGTATTCAAAAACTCATCGAAAAACTGGTTCCACAGAGTAAAAGCACCTTCACACATCATCCCGTGAACATTGGCCATTGCCTCATTGACCCCTTCTGGCCTGTCGAACTTCCTCATTTCATCCAGTTGTTTTCGGATGTAATGAGCTTGCTCAACGTGATTCTGAGCCAGATGAGCTGTTGGCTTTCGCTGGTGTACTGTAGGTGGAACTGAGTAGCTTTCGAACACTCTTTCCGTGTATTCCTGACGTGCCGACTCGTAAGATTGATAGGACTTTAGAATTTGAGGTTTCTCGTCGTCGAGAGAGTCCAGTGTACATGGCTTGTAGTTATTGTTGCTGAAAATGTTCTACGTGCGATATTGAATCACGTGAATCTGAAGGCGTTACCTGTTATTATCCACTTCCTTCTCAATCATTTTCTGCCTCTGATTCTGCTGCTGCCCATTCAATTGCAGAATCCTGTACGCCCAATCACGACATTCCGAAGGTAAATCCCCGAAAATCATTGTGAAATCAGCGGCGTTCAATGCAAATAAAGCACAGACAAGTCGTTCGCAAGCCTGAAAAAAGTTCAGAAAAATTAGAAGTTCTACAGCCGGCTATGCTCAAAACAAAATAAAAAAAAAAGAGTTCCATACTTTTCTTAAACTCACCGGCATTAGAATCGCTCCGATTCTTGGATCAAACATCCACGCGAACATCTTGCGAATAGCAGCACGAGTATACGGTGTGTCTAGTTGAGTGTGTCTCTCTAAACACCTCGGATCTTCGGGCCATACCTCCTCAAACAGAAGACAAATGTACTCAAGAAGTGCCAATCGGGACTTTGGTGATAACAAATGTACTGGATCACACATGAAATCACAAACTGATTTCAGTTGAATAGTCGGATCAAACGTGATTAAAATAGTTTTCTGAGTGGATAGCAGTGCGGATTTCACATTCGGCAACGCTTCCATTCCCATCTTTGTAAACAACTTCCCCAGTGCCAGTTTCAGCCAGGAATCCAATTTCTTGTAGTGATACTTGACAAAGAGACTTATCACTTCCAGAATTGAGATGATCAACGTGGTATTTCCTTCTGCCAGAAGACGGGACAGAGTGTCTCCGATTGATTTGCAATCGAATTCCGAGAGGTTCACATCGGAAACTATCTTAATCATAGACTTGAGAGCATCCTTCTTCTCGTTGATCGAGCTGCTCGCACACGCCTTCAACACACTCTCCACGGTGCCACGTGGTGGACTGACTGATTTGCTGACAGGAGCCAGAAGGAACTCGTCATCTTGAGAATCTCTTGTCATCTCTTCCCGAGCTGTATCCATTGCGTATTGAAGAGAACTTGCTTGTTCTTGAGTCAGAGAAGCTACGAATGAAGAGTTTCCGAGGTTGGAAGCAACTCGTTGGATTGGAGTCTGGATCGTGGAACTCGACGGGGAGGAAGACGAGGACTTGGGGGTAAGTCCTGAAAAATTCTGATAGTCTTGAAGTTCAGAATTTTCCCTCACCTCCAAATCCATCACTTGGAGTCTTTGCCCTACTTTGTCCATATCCACTAGATCTTACTGCTGCTGGAAATTTTCAAAAGTAACTAAATAACTCGGACGAATACTATTATAACTTACAAAAACTGCTGGAAGTCGAGGATTTCGGAAGCATATTATGTTGGTTAGTAGGTCTTGACACAGACATCTGAGACGGTTTATGAGAAATTTGCATCTGTCCGGCCTTCGAATCAACTGCCGAAGCACTGCGTTGGGAGAGGAATTCTAGACGAACAGGGATAATTATGTAGGGATAATTATCACCTACTTTGACTAATGTTCTGCTGTTGTTTAATCTTCTGATTGTTATTATCACGGTCGCTGTTCAAACTGGATGACGACGAAGAGATACCTTCACGAAGCATTTTTTGTTTTATTGGGTCAAGGTCCTGGAATAAGAAAGAATTCTGGAACAAGAAAAAAGAAAGAGGAATCTGGATCTAGCTTTTGATGCGCGTTAGGGTCCGTAGCGTTACACTTACCTTGAACACCTGATCAGCTACTGCGTTGTGCAACTGTTCCAATTTTACAAAAGCTTTTCTTCCAGCCACCCTTGTCTCCCCATCCGCATCACAAATCGCATTCTGAACACATTGGCCTATCTGCTTCAAAATTGGCTGTTTCTCCTTAAGACTCCAAGAAGATATAAGGGTCCCGATAAGACTTGCAAGTTGGCGCCGATGTTCTTTTGATTTTGAGTTCGACAGATCTAGAAGTGTTTTGAAGATTTGACGGGTTTGGATTTTCTGGAATAAAGAACATTTGTTGGAAATGTTCCAGAATCTGAATAAAACCTGAACAATGAACACCGTCAACGTTGCCGCACTAGAAGCCATAACCTTTGTGGTCACTCCGACTTGCCCAAGAGCCGCCGGCAACACATTCTCCGCAATTATCCTCACATCCATCCCAAAAGTTTCAAACAAAAAACTACAGGTCACAGCCGCTTCCCGAACAATTTGAGACCGGAGATCTTTTATAGATAACTCTAATGCATCCGACAACTCGATTATTGATTGTATTAACTGCCTCTTATCAATCGACTCATCACTATTTATCACTATCGATCGGATCAGCTTCAGTTGATTTGCTCGTTTACTCCAGTCTTCATTCGTATTGTTTAGCACGGACTTTGCGAATTCCAGTTTTTCACGGACGTCGGAACTTGAGTAAATCGTCTGAAATTTTAGATTTTTTTATTCTTTCGGAGAACACTTACAGTTTTTGGGACTGCTAAGAATGCCTTCCGGAAGTCTTCCTGACTGACTGCACATTGAGCCGGAGCACAGCTCGAGCTCCTGTACCTAGATATTGACATTCCACTGGATGGGGTTCGCATTGAACTCCGATGCGAATCTCCTCTTGAAGATCGGTTCATTGAGTTGGTGTTTGAAGACGGAGATGTATTTTGAGGAAGTGACAAAGGACTGGAAACTTGCGGGCTTTGGGCTCCTGAGGCACTGGTTCTCGGAGGCGTCGAGAGTCTTGACGACGAAGCCGACGGGTATATAATCTTGGCGGGCGAACGGAGAGACCTCCTAAGCAGAGAGTTCCGTGGTAATTGGGCTGTTTCCATGGTGATCGAATGCTTTGGAGGAAGGTCTCCTCGAGTGGCCACTGTCGTTTCGTAACGATGAAGTAAGGTAGTCATTCTGAAAATTGAAAATACATCTGGAACGTACAAGTTCTGAAAATTTTCAGTTTGCATTTTCTGAGAACAAAACAAATAAAACGCCGTGGTTCTAGAAGAGCGAGGCTCTAGGATCCTAAAAGTTTGTCAGGAACTATCAGATTCTTCCACTTAGAACCGTGTATATATTAGTATTATGTAGAGCGTGAATGATTTGGGAACACTGTCAATAACACATTCCGTTTATACATTCGGAAGAATCCGTTTTCCTTCTTTCGCTCACTGCGTCTCTAACGTCTCCACATACTCTCCTCTCTAATCATCATGACGGGAGAATTGATTCCGAAGACTATTCCACTTCACTTTGCATAAGAGCGTATAGTTTTGACTGATTTAATTATGGAACACGAAGATTTCAATCGGTCGATGGAGCGCATTTGCATTTTCGAAAAACTCACTTTTGCTCATTGATCAACCGGGTTCCTTCGATCTTCGCAATAATCGGCTTCCCTCCAAAGACCATCAAATCCACAAGAACCAATGTGGCAGCATCACGAACTTCAGCATTCGGGTCATTAGTTAGACGGCAAATTTGAGAAATCAAAGCAATAGATTGTTGGATTACCAGAGCAAAACTTGAAAGATCCCCTTGAAAGAGCTCTCTAGGATTACTGTGGCTCACCTTCTACTCAAAAACTCTCTCAAAATATTCAGAGAGCCGACTTTTACTAACCACTGTTTGTGTCCGAATCCTGTTCCGGAAACACAGAGACGATCCAATAGCATCTGAAACTTCGAGAATTCTGAATGGGAATTAGTTGCCACTAACCACTGGGGAAGAGTTTTCGAGATAAGCCAGCTGGAGGCAGAGGTTTATAGCAATCTCTCGTACTGCTGGTTTCGCATCACCCATTCTGAAATTTTATGAAAAAGTTTGATATAATAGTCGTTGTTTTTGAAAATTTTGCTATTACTAATTGACAAACTCTGTCTGCGTGTCGTTACGCGGCCGTCTCTCAGTAACCAATAAGCCAAATTCGTCGTTCCTTTGCAGAGGAGTCAAGTCTTATTCATACTCGGTGCACGAGAATCTGATAAGAGATCGCTATTCTGTGAACCGGACAGGAGCGCAATTTCTAAGTTTTAGGTCTTTTTTCCCATGTTCATGTCAAAAACGCTTATGCCGGCCACGTTCAATCCCGAATTTCGAGCTTTTCACCGTGAAGAAAGGGAGCCGAAGGCGGCGGTTCGTACCGCTGAAAGCGGAAAACCAGGCGGGAGAGACGGCGTGAGCCGTCGCCGATCACCTGTTCGTACTTGAAATGTTTTCTCTTTGTGGATTTATGTTTTTTTTTTAACATTTCAACTTATGTCTAACCTTTCAATCAAAACAGACAGCCGATCAAAATAGTAACTTGCCAACACTTCCGGACTTGTCTTTAAAGCCATTGTCAGAATTTCAAGCCCAATTGTGGATACCTGGAACGAAACATCACAAGTTTCGAAAGAATTTCAAAAATGTAGTCAACTGATAAGTTTCTTATCACTATTGTTTCTCCAAAAATATATACCCACCTTAAAATTACTGCCGGTCAGCCAGCCGGACATGACGTCCAGAAAGTCATTGACCAGTTTGGGGTGTGGCGAGACTTTTCGTTGCGAGACCTCACTCTGAAAAGAGAAGATTGCAGGTGATAGGCAAGTGATAAACTGACCAGTATCACATTGCCAAGCCTGAGTCGTTCGAGCGGGTCCGCCGTGTTTTTTTCCAACAAGATGTACAACCAGTTGGTGTCCATTAGACGGGCATCTAAGAGGAAGATGAGCAAAAACAATAGTGATAGTACGAAGATAAGGAGACGTTTGAAAAGAAGAAAAAGCCTGATTGAACCAAAGTTCCGGAGCTTTTTCAGGCAAAAGCGTGGAGAAAAACCGGAAACACAATTCAAGTTTGTGACGGCTTAAAAAGTTCATAAATATTGGAAAAAAATGTTTCGAACTGTAGAAAAATTATAATAGGTAGCTAAGAAAAAAGATTGGAAAATCAAGATGAAAAACGTGTTTGTTTATCGAAAAGTTTTGAATTTTTCAAAAAAGGAAGAGTATCTGCTACGGGCATGTGACACACCCAGACAAGAAGAGATGACGTGTTTCGAACGGAGGAGAAACCTGTGCGGAACGGTACTAGACAAAAACGGAAAGAGAGAAAGAGAGAGAAAAGAAGGAAATTTCGGGGCGGTAATCTCTTATGGTTTCCTGGGGAGGCGTCTCCCTCTTTCTCTCTTTCCCATCTCTCTTTCCTGTGACAAAGTCCTACGGCAAACACACGGCAAAACGTCCGGACTGACCAGGTTCGGGAAACGAGGAAAAGCATCTTTGTGTCTCTGGGTCTCTAGACATTATTTATCATACCATACTGATAGTAAAAGTTGGAATACGGACGGGTTTCGATGACTAACAAGTGTTTTTTGTTGTTGAAAGAAGAATGCGAATGTGCGTATTTTTATAGTGGTATTATTTGGAAAGAATGGGGCACAATGGGCATTGCATTACGGTTTTTGCTAGAAATACATAACAATTATAATTAACAATTATGTGTTAACAATAATGAATTGAGACTTATCAGTGGAAAACTACTTCCAACGATAGATACCAACGGAGAGTTCACAACATTACAAGACGTTTGAAATTAACACGGTTTTCACGAGTAAGCTTTTTATACATTCAAATCGCGAGTCGATAGAAACGATTACTGTAACCGTGCAATTTAGAGCAAAACATCTCACAGAATGTTTGTGCAAATTCTAAGTTTCCGAGAAAGTTCCAGAATTCCAGAACGGTCTTCTTCCTGCGAAAAGCAAACACCATTATTGCCCCAAATTGTCAATAAATTCTTTATCACCTATCACTATCACAGAAATAGAAAGAAAACGCCGAAAAACGGGAAGATGCGAAAGAGACAAGTTGAATTGGAAGTGAATCATGAAAAAAAGAAATCGGTGAGAACAGGAAAACTGGTACAAATTGGTTCCATCTTCGCAATAGAAATTTCCATTTGAAATCCCATAAAAGTTGAAGGGTCATTAGTTGCGCAATGGCATGGGAGGTCGAATAGAGGGTGAGACCTGTCTGGAAACCACGAAGCGACTGATAATTGGGGGAGAAGCTGGAGTTTTGAAACCAACACTCGTTGGGTTACTGGGTTTCAGGGAAAAGTTTGTATGTGATTTTCAGTTTTTTAAAATAAAGATGTTTGATCGTGGATGTTTTGAAGAACAGTATTACACTTATTATTTTCACGTGGGCGAAAAAGAAGAAGATCGCCGGAATAATGGGTCATGAAAGTTGAGGAAAATAACGTTTTTTCATTAAGAAACACATGTCAGAAGGCCACAGGCAAAAGGAAAAGCAATTAGAAAATGCAGGGAACTGGGGCACTTACAGATTTCTCTTGATTTTCCGAATGAAAATAAACACGAGACAGGAAAACGGAAATGGCGCCAGTGAGGTGTATCTAAAGACATGACATTGAACACACCAATACACACATGGAAATTCCCGAAAAAGAAGGGAAGAGGTCAATTTGGGGGAGTTTATGGTTCAATGGATGAATAGAAAAAAGAAACAACGTGATAGAAAGGCTAATCGGAAAGGGTTGGGTGGATAATCTGACAAAAGAATTATTTTGTAGTGCTTGCAATTTTAAGTAGAGTTCAAAAAGTGTTCGATTTCCAACTTTTTAGAAATCCCGGAAAAATCGAGGATTCTGTGGCTCAGGGGCTCCGCGAGCAACTCGGAGAACTCTCTCCGCAAGAAACACTGGAGAAACTTATTACACACAGTGCGACCCCTTTCAACCCTTTCTGCATCTCTCCGAAACATCACTATCTCCACTTCCACTCATTCATCAACAATTTTTTGACGGAGAGACAAGAGCCAAAAGGTTACGTGAAAGATAGTGTGTGATAAGTGAATGAGGTGTAAGTGATGATAAGTGATAACGCGAAGTGTGTTCACAACGTCAGAATTCAAAGAATTTCCGGAGCATTCTAGTAAAAATCAAGAGAAATAAACGTCCAAATTGAAAAAAAAACTGTTTTGGAAAGTTTTCAGAAAAAAAATCTCAATTTCTCACGCAGCAAACTTCACGTGAACCCATGGAATACTAACGGATAATGACAAGCTTCCGTGAAAAAAAACTATTGCTCAAATTTACTCGAGGGAACCCCAACTGATACTTCCCGATGACTCCTTCTCGTATCGAAAGTGACAAGGACACGGAGGTATCCCGGGGTAAACTAACTTTGTCGCACGTACTCTTCAGATGAATTCCTCCACGTCATCAGCCTACACGCCATCTTCTGTCACCTGCACTTCTCCGTTCTCCTCTTCTGGATCTTCTTCTGGAGCATCCACCCGTTCTTCTCGCCTCGACAGTTACCTCTCGTCGCCGAGAACTTCTTCGTCTAGAAGACGTGCCACTTCTGAGTCCATCCGCTCCAGAAGACACCATCGTTCTCCGTCCGCGTCTTCTCTCTCGACGGGATCTGGCTCCAGATCGAGAAGCGGTTCCAGAAAGAGTATTCTGAAGTCGAAGAAAAAAGAATCGAAGTCTCCGAAATCTCGGAAATCCAGAAGATCTTCCGCCCGTCGCCCGATTGGAGAATTCAAAATGATCAACGATGAGCTTGTCAAAAAGCAAGGTAGGCATCCCGATTCCTCCCCGCTTTGCCAATGGATGTTTCAGTCCGCAGCTTCCTTACCGATTACTCCGCTTCGGATCCTACTGATTTCGACGCCTTCTCCCTTTCAGTTGACGGAATTCCTTTTGTGGCTGTGTCGCTGATGAATGCTCCGCCAGAACTTCGTTTGAAACTCGAGAAGACTCCGATTCCCCCGACACCGATGAGAAAACACACTCCGGGTAGACATAGCTGATCAGTAATTGATAAGAATTAAATACTTCAGGAGTCAACAGTCCCCGAAAACGTCGTCTCTCGTCGCAATGTTCCTCAATTCACTCATCGAAGTGTGTCCGTTTTTCTGATGAAAATCATCGGAATTCGATCGGAAGAAGAAGCCGCTCGTCGTCTGCAGAAGATGCCCGAGAACTCACCGAGAAGATTTCTGAAGCGCTTAGCAAGTTATTTTCAACAACAAAAAATTCAGTTGTCAATTTTCAGTTGACAACAACCGCAAATACCATGACTTGTGGCACGATCGTGTCGAGGAGAAGGACAGAAAGTGATGACCGAAGAAGCCACTGAAGCGAATTGTATTATGAGAGAACGAAAATGAACTTGCTGTATTAATAAAGAAAAGATGGAAATTTGAGTTAATCACTGTGATACCAAAACAGCGAAAAAGCTTTCATGGTAATTCTTGTGTTTTCTAGGTGAGTATCTCTGCTCTAAACTCCTACAACTTCTCCGAAACATTTTTTACTAAAAGGTGACTAGAAACGGGGTTAATACACACTAAGAAAGCATTATCTTCTCTCTTTTCATCTAGATCCCAACTGTACTCAATTGAGAAAATTCCACCCGATTCAGTGGTGTTTAGTCAGGCGGTTTTCAGCTGGCAACATTGTCTCAAACTGTGTTGAATGCTGAGGAAGGAAAATTCAGAAAGTATAAAATTTTACCGATTCATAACAGAACTATACAACAAGAAAAATGATAAACTCATATGCAAAAGACAGTAAACCCGTTGGGAACACACGCAAAACGGTGAGGGACTGAAGGTTACAAGAACTAAAATTCTGAAGCAGGCAGAGATCAAAAGTCACAGAATCAATGAATAATCAAGTCACAAGGAAGGGTTTGGCAAAACAAGAAGAAACGATTGACATAGAAAACATCAGTTATAGTTGTTGAGTTGTCCGAGGCTCAGGGTCCAGGTCAAACGAACGGGGTTGCTCGACGTGAGAAGAGGAGACGTCCGATGAGTAGCTGAAAGCAGGCAAATATTGAAAAGTTTGAGAATTCTGTCACCAACCCTCCTATCCGAATAGCTGTCTCTATCTGGTTTCTCGATCTCAACTGTCGTCTTCTCGGACAGCTTCTGGTCCTCGGGGCACCCGCAGATGGGTTCTGTTGAGGTCCACGACGGTTACGGTAGGCGCGTGAGGGGCGGGAAGCAGATGAAGATGGGATTGTTGTAGTGAGACGTGGGATTGGGTGGGGAAGATCTTCGGGAGAGGTTCGTGGCAGCAATGAGGTGATATCGTCGGATGGGAGACTGAAAAATTGGGAATCGTAGGAAAAATTAGAAAGAAAATTGCTTACCCTGCAGTTTTTTCGGGAGAATCGACTTTTGGGTAGTGTTTATAAACGACGTCGAATTGACACAATGGACATCTTCGTCGTGATAACAACCAGGGATCAACGCATTTTGGATGGAACTCGTGGCCACAGAAGAGTACTCGAAGTTCTGTTCCCTCCTCGTATTCCTCCAAACAGATCACACATCTCTCGGCGGTCGAATGGGATGATGACTGGGCAACTGAAGTTAGAGATCCAAAGACTGCGAGATATGACGAGTGGCGGGAAGATCCAGAAATCCGGTGATGTTTCAGACGGGCAAAAGTTCCGCCAGTCTTTTTCTTGTCCTTCTGGAAGCTTCGAATTTCCATCTTACTCAGAGCAGTTCTTGCCAGAGCTCTCAGCCAGAGCTCTCGGTGCATGGTGGGCTGGCATCGGATCTTGATGACAACTAGGAGGGATACGAAAACAATCAGAATGATCAGTAGGCCAAGAAGACTAATATTTAGGATAGTCGGACGGAACACTTGGAGCTTCAGAACTTTCGAGTTTATCTTCTCGTCGATGAATCCGATGCGCAGCTTGGCAACAGCTCCTAGATCCGATGCCGTCTTCAGTTCTGCTCTTAGTCGTTCGGTTTGTTCATCGTCGAGCACAATTATAGGGATTTTGGAGCCACCAATCTAGAAATTTAACCCAATAGCACCTCGATTCTTTTCGATTCACTCACCGTCATAGGCCTAGTAGTCTTCTCAACTCTTGAAGCGGGTCCCACCACGACAGCCATTGCTCCAGACTTTTCTGCGAACCTAGCTTGATTATCCAGGGCCACACAACCGGTCAGAAACGGCTGTACATCATCAACGAAGACCACGGAAACGTGTCCGAAAACTGTGTGGTCTAAGCCTTTGCGACGAGCATCACAGGCGCGAAATGAGGATACCTGGCAAGTGGGAAAATTAGAGGATTACTGTAGCAATATTCCAAAAATATAAGAATGTATTTAGGAATTTTGAAGATTTCTATACATAGAAAATTTTTGAGAAATTCTTCCCTCAACCCGTTGTTTAGCCATGGATCATGATTATCCTTTTTCTAGTGTACCGCGGCACACGTGATGATTCAACTAATCCTTCTTAGATGGGTCATAAATGGGATTACACTCGGACCCATCCCTTTCCAAAAATTTATGCATGACACCGCAATTCCTTTTGACCGATGCCGCCCGCCGGCTCTAGCCCCTCTGTCCGTTTTCTATCCCCGAAAAAGAGATGAAGGAAGAAGAAGAAGAAAACGAGGAGGAGACGTAGTAATTGTGTGTATTATTTGTTGCGGCTTCGCCGCAAATGTTTGTCTTGTACTTGTTAGCACATGTCTATTTGTATGTATAGGGGCCCGAAGGAGAGAAAGAATGAACAAAAAATTGGGAGAATTTCATTTCGATGATGGTCCCTAGAGAGCATAGAGAGGGTGAATTCAGGGGGAATAGTCGGAGGAAGATTAAAAATTGGTAAGATATTCGGGAAAAAAGATTGGACATTCAGTTTTTGAGAATTGAAACAAATTTCATTTTTCAAAATGTTGACCAGATTTTGCAAAAGTGAATTCCTTATCCCTTTGGCAATTTCCCTCGGTTTCCTATCAGATAATAGTCTGACCCCCCGGAGGTCGCATCCCCAAATTCGATTAGTGCTCCTCTCCTCTCGTCCAGAGCTCCCTTTCCAGGAAATTGGCAAGAAACAGAGTAAATGTTTTGTGCAAACATGTTATACGGTGCCGTGTTTATGTCAAAAGCATCTATCTTCTGCTTGTCTTTTGACCCTTGCACAACTAATATTTTAGAGTGGAGCCACACCGACAATCCCCCAGAGCCCGAGAGCCGAGGCGTCAAAAAACTGGTTTAGGCTCGGCGAATATATCATCTGCGAATGAAATCGGAATGGGCCCCTTGTGTGGAATTCGCTGAACCAGCGCTACTTGAGAACTCGGAATGAATATCTTTTGAATTTGAAAATTCAAAGATACAAACCTTTTTTGTAATTTTATATGGTTGCTTTGTTTTTTTTGTTTTTCAATTAATCACCAGTTATTTAATAAGCTCTCGTTCCCATCTGTCGTTTCATCTTTTTTTTTCGGACCCACCTGTACAATGTCTCCACCTGTCTCATAATTACTTCCAACCGGAGAAAATGTGCCAGTCAGCCTTATCGTAGTCTCGTCTTCAGTCAAATCTGCAAAATTAGTATTTCTAGTTTTAAAAATTTGTGTTTTAACAGATCAATGAAAAATCTAGAGAAAAATCATTGATACTCCGAGAGAAAAGTTCTCCGACGTCATCACTGACCTTCATTGATATTCCTGTGCGTCACAAAAATATCGGCTTTCTCGGCGAATTTTAATTGTGTTCCAGGTGCTACCGGGCTGGGTCTCGCATGGAAAATAGGCAAGAAGATGAGCGAAGAGACGAGCGATAATGATAATAGTAACCGCATTGTGTCCCCCGCTGGAAGAAGAGATGAAATCCACGAAATTAGGTGCATTTTGAGGAGAGGGGGACGGGCATTGACATGGCGACGTCACGAAACGGATGCGGAAATCGGGAAAGAAGAGCGGATCGTTTTTACGGAAAAGGTGAGAAACAAATTTTTTTTAATTCTGAGAACTTTCAGAAATTATACAAAACACTTTCCAGAAAATCAATTACTTGCATTCAGATTCACTTCAAAAATTTAAAAGAAAACCTTGGATTGTGAGAAATATGCTGATACATTATTTAGTGTTTGATTCTTTAAAAAAACAGAAAGGTATGCACCCGAGAATGAGGAACTCCTATCCACTGACCAAGGTATAACAAAAATTGTTATATCTTTCTTTTGCGTCGTCGCGCCCGATAGCACCCATTCGAAAGAAGTGAGTGACAAAATGGGGTGGAGGGGCGGGGCGAAGAGATACACAGGCACGTTGCGGAGGCGCAGACACGGAGAACCATAAAACTCAGGAGAGGTCGGATCGGAGATTTTTATGTTTATGTGTTCTTCGCAAGAACCGACCAGATGCGTCGGTAAGGAGACACTTGGGAAATATTTATGTACACCTAGATCAGATACGGAACAGCAGAAGTTGGTACTTGAAGCACCAGATGAATTTCTTTTTTTTTACTCTACCGATCAAAATATGAATTTCTCTGCAGAGCCTCTCTCAATTCCCGCAAAATCTCTCATTCAAAAACTTATGTGAATGCGTTCCGTGCCATAAAACATAATGGACCATTTGTTCGAACACGTCCCTCTTCTGATTTTACAGCAATACGGACAGATGTTTGAGAAAATGAGAGGAGAAATGGAGAATGATTAGAAGCAGACCGAAACTAGAGAACTTGGAGACGAAGAGACGCAGACACGCGAATGGAAGATTTATGACGTGGAATTGGGGAAGAAGAGATGGTGGGCAGATTGAATTATGGAGGCATTGCCAGAGGGGATATGGGAACAAGAGGAGATGGATTTGGAAAAAGAGAAGCAGAATATAGTTTCAGGTAAAACGAAATATCAGAGAAGAGGTCTCACATGAGGTCAACTTCTATCAAAAGTTAGGATTACACAATTTTCCGCAATTAGATCTCTGGTTTTCAAAGGAGCAATAAACCCGAATATGCCTTAACCATTATCACAAATGTTTATGTGCACGAGAGGTCAGTTGGTCGAGGTGTTATCTGACCGAGTGACCCTAGAGGCGGCTCGGTTCGGCATTGGCAAAAAGTGTTGTGGTGACAAGTTTGATGGATTATTATGCAGTCGGACGGGCCGGGAAACTGTTCAGAATGGGTACGTTGTTAGAGGTGACAAAAGAGTTCAATTGAGCAGCCTTGGAAATTTTTGCAACTTCAGAGAATATTTCTGCAGTCCATAGAGAATGAATTCTCAAAGAAATTATTTCCTTTTCATTCATCACTTACCTAGTGAATTGCGCGTGTTTTTGTTGTAAAAGTATGTTTTCATTCGCCACTACCTTTTATTTTCGTTCAAAAAAAGTGCAGCTGTCACCAAAACGTACAATGGCCACCACCAGACACTCCGTTCGAAACGAAAAAAGGAAAAAGAGAGCAGATGTTCCACCGAGGCCCCGTAGTACACTTGCTTCTCTCCGCCAGAAAAATTCATAATTCTGGGGGGAAATGTGAAGGAAAACGGAAAGGCAAACCGACTGCAACTTTTTAGATGGCGGCTGGGCGCTGGGCGGCAAGATGAAAGGCGAGAAAGCAGCCGACGAAAAGAAAACATTGATAAAAAATGGGCAATGAAGTGAGAAGAGACGGGTGGTGCGAGACGACAGACACTGACCTCGAAGCGGGGATCGAATGAACAGTACCGGTGAAAAGTAGGAAACTTTTCGGGTTTTTTCAGAGTGTTCTACCAAGAATTTTCCTAAAATTTGCAGTGAAACCATAAATCGTGTCAGTCAGACACATGTGTTTCCTTGTTCTTTGTGTCAGGAAGCGGTTTTTGGAAGTGATGGATTGCTCGTGGAATTGGAGGAAACTAGGCAACTGGATGGATTGAGTTCTTCTTTTTGAAAACTTCGGGTGCAATCAGCTCAAACATGTGGTGTCTGAACAATACAAGATTCAAAAATAAGCGATCGAGTCGGGTAGGAAGAGGAGGGAGAGAGAGCGGGGCGGGGTGGCCATAAAAACGAGACGTTATTAGACTCATGAATAGCTTTCTTTTCTCGTCGCTCGCGGCGGCTGAACTTCAAAAGAAAACGGGTCATTTCTTCAATAGAAGCATTCGAACACTCGGCCCGGACGGATATGTGATCCACTAATCACTTGACGGAATCACCTTATCACCAACACCTCAATGCAAGTGATGGAAGAGCGAAGGGAATACGTAATAACACTGCATTTGCATATTGCGTGAATAGAATTGTTGTACGGGAAAGAAGAGTGGGCTGAATAAGAGAGTGAGAGCCAAGAGAGATAGGGTTTGTTTCTGTAGGTTCTTTGTAGAGAATACAATTTTTCTAGTTTTGCAAAAAGAAGAGCTCAAGGGTTTTTTCTAAAAAGCAAAGTGTTTTTTGTATGCAAAAAAACGAAACTCATAATCTATCAACGACATCATCAACATACAAATTCAGAGAACATAACCTATTTTTATGTCTTGTGTGGAAAACCAGGGGTTATGTTTGAGAGTGATTAGCACATATGTGTATAGGTAAAAGGGTAAACACACACGAACTGGTGAAAACAAACAGTAGTTTTGTTCAGTGGGAAAAGAGAAAAAATATCAAGAAGGTATGAAGTGTGAAAATGAGCTGACACATTATGAACGTTCAATTTTCAACATTTTAGAGGTAAACGTGTATGAGAGCGTACATTAGCTATATGAATTTATGGTTCGGTTTCTATAGAAATTGTCCAGATATGACTAATCCTTTTTCCTGTTCTTTGAAAAGCTCTACGTTCCAATCTAAAACTTCATTCCAACGATTTCAACATTGTTTTATTGTGATACATTGTATTACAGTTTTACTTTCCCGAGAAGTACAACCGGAAGAAGCCACATGTGACATTTTCTCTGGTCGCTCAATCAGTTTATCAGTTTGTCATATCTTTCCCTTCTCCAACCTTGCCAATGTCAACCTTCGTCTCGGCGAGAAAAGTGCCATCACCAGAGACGCAGGTACTCAGACGGCCACTAGACAAGACATTTCTCTCTCTCTTTTTTGTTCTTTTTCTCTCTCCTTTCCTTTTCCAAAGTTTTTTTGTGTATACTGTCCGAGTTCATCTGACCTTACCTTCTGCTGATTCACTTATCGATTCATTTTATATTGTGATATCATTTTATCAACTTTTCTGTAAATATTGATGTTCAAGACCCATGATGTTTTCCGCTCATTCCTCTGGAGAGATAACATGAAATTCGAGAGAAGCTAGAGAAACAGACAGCTGATGGTCTTCTTCAGATGTCTAAGTTTTGATCTTTTCTTCTTTGATTTTGCAAGAACGAAGGTGTGTCTTGCTGTTTGAGCTTCACCTCGTTTATTTTTTGATATGGGTCCTCTTTTTTGGTGGGTCCTCTTAATTTTTCATGGGTCCTCCTGGGTCCTCTTTTTTCCGAAGGGTCCTCTTTTCCCGATCAGAGCCAAATATTTTTCATTCCAAAAATTTTTCTTATCAATATTTGTTGCTTTATTTACTAGTTTAGGCGGGAAAGAACACGAGAAGAAGAGACATATCACGTGAATTTTAAGTGCCAGTCAGGAGATTCTTGATAATTTGTTCAATCGTGAGAGTTCGTGACCGGATGAAATCTGTAAATGAACTGTTCATTTTAGAAGTTGAGATAAAAGATTCAGGAACAAGTTGAAAGAGTTTAGGATTATTTACAGTCTTATAAGAAGCTTCTGTGGCAAGTGCGCTGACTGGAAAATCGACTGGAAACGCATAAAAACTGTATTTTATGACTGGATTCAGCATCTGGCACTCAAAAAACATGTAAATTGTGGATTTTTGAAAATTTTCGTCAAATTGGCGCGAAAATTTTGAAATTCAAATTTGAATTTCGAAAACGCGGGGTGGAGCAGATTATAAGACAAACTTTTCGCTCTATCTGTACTCAATTCGGGCATATGCAACTAGCTACTGTTATCATATCCTTATCACTCCATTTCTCTGACAAGTAAAAAAAGCTAAAACTATGTTTCGTACACCATAGAACGTCTCTTCAATTGGCTCATAAAACGAGCATCTTCAGTATTGCTGATTCAGCAAGTAACGTGTTTCTGGCGCCCTGTTTATCAGTCAATCAGTCGCCCATTCTATCACTAACTGATAACACCTTTTTCTGTCAAAACCGTCTCTTTTTTCGCATTTCTTTCAAATTTTTCGGACTGGTTTGTGATGCATTATTTCGCATTTTCAGAGGCATTTGTTAACTTCTAATGGAATTACAGTAACTTTTGAGTTCCGAAAAAATTGGCAGAATGAACGAAAGTTTCGATGGCGATGTGCCTATGTCAGATCCATTTTTATCACTTGTCACGAAACTGGATGATATCGAAAGTAAGCTGCACTAAACAATTTCGGGTCTTCGTGCTATTCATCTTCCAGATTCTAAAAACTTCTGATTATATATTCAGATTTCCCCAGCAATGACTCTTTGGATTTCGATATGGAACACAACTGGCAAGAAGCCGGACCCTCGACTCAACAGGCCAGTGATCAGGTTTCTGGAGTCCCCGGCAATCAGCACAGCCCACAACAAGAATTCTACGATGGAGACGGGTTAGTCTCGCTGAATTTCACATTCGGAACTATATATTCACGTATACCTTCAGTCAACGAGACGTGAGCAACTTACACTCATTGCTCCACACACACCACGACGAGTACTTCTCGATGCGCTTCTCTCCTCCTAACTTTGATCTCTCTGGCTCTGTCCATCAAGGAACCTCTTTGGCAGCCACGCAACCCTTATCTGGAGAGGGGCCCGCAAGCATGCTCAGTGCTCTGCAGAGCCCTCCATCAACTTATCCGGCAGATGCTTACAGACCGTTGTCGCTAGCTCAGCAGTTGGCTGCTCCAGCAATGACACCGAGGGGTTCATTGTACGTGAATACGAATGGACACGAACAGAAGGTTAGCGATTTCCAATTTCATCTGAAAAAATATGTTCAGCCTATCATTACTTCAATGTTATCACCTCCTTATCACCAATCTCTTCCTCATCATCATCATCCGATGTCTCCAGAGACTTATGTGGAACCAATGGATCATATGAATGGATATGTATCTCCTTATCATCAAGGTTTCCATACTTTTCAGCTTTCTTCAAATCTCAGCTTGTATAGATCCAGGGCCCTCGTATTACCACCTGTCTACTAATCAAAAAATACTCCCAGTTATGGACCCGACAGCAGACACAATCATCACAGCGGAACCAGAAGATGAAGAGGAGAAGGATGTGGAAAAAATTAAAAAAGAGGCTCCGAAGACACCACCAGCACAAAATATGAAAGAGGAACTGTTAAGGCTGCTGGTGAATATGTCACCGTCAGACGTGGAGAAGTTGAAGAATAAGGGAGGATCGAAGGAAAAAGTGAAAAAGGTCGTGACGGTGAATGAAGGAGACCACGAGGACGAGGAGGACGATGATGAGAGCGATTCTGGAGAGACATCCTTACAGCCTGTGATTATGATTAGAAGTGAGTATACTCTTTATAAGGGTTACTGGGACTACCGTATTCACTCGAGTTAAAGGGAGTCACCCATTTTCGTACATCAGACCACATGGTGCATGAAATTTTGATAGGGGTTCCCTATTTTGTGAAGCGGACAGGAGCGCAATCTATGCATTTTAAGCCCGTTTTTTTAAACCTGTTATTCTATTAAATGAATCACTGTAATTTCTATTTGTTCCAGGACCCAAAACCGAACGTCGCACTGCTCACAACCTAATCGAGAAAAAGTACCGATGCTCAATTAATGACCGTATCCAACAACTGAAAATTCTACTTTGTGGGGAAGAAGCAAAGCTTTCAAAGTCTGCAACACTTCGAAAAGCGATTGATCACATTGAAGAGATTGAGAATGAAAATAACGGACTGAAGTATCAAGTTGAACAAATGAGAAGGACCCTACAGCAGCATGGATTACCGGTATGTGTACATAAGTAGTGACCCAGTTTTGCTAAGTTCACGTTTTTCAGTACCCCGAGCCAATGCAATATGTGGAATACACGCAACCAATTGAATCTTCGCCTTCTCCCCCACGAAACGAACGAAAGAGATCCCGTATGAGCTTGACGTCTCCTATGAAGAAAGAGACTGGAAGAGTGACTCTATTCGCCATGTTTATGGCTGTACTCATTTTCAATCCAATCGGGTAAGCATTGACTTGAACGAGCTGTCAAAACTTGCTTCTCAGGTTGCTCTTTGGTGGATCTTATATAGCAACTGCTTCTGCGGATGCTACAGCTCCAGTTGCGAGTCCATTTGAGCATGGAAGAGTTTTGGAGGTAGGAAACCTGACTTTGTCCGAATATACTCGCGGTTTTCAGGATCAAGATGGTTCTCTGGCCTCCCCAAGTGCCTGGCATAACAATATAATTAAGCCGTCTCTTATTTGGATTCTCAACATTATTATGATAGTTTACCTCCTAATTAGACTTCTTGTTACCGGAGAACCTGTTCAAGACTTCAAGACTCCTAGCTGGAAGACATTTGTAACAACTCGGGAGAAAGCGAGACAAGAATTAGCATCTGGAAACTTGAAGGAAGCTCAAAGACAGTTCTGCGAGTGTCTAGTTGTATTGGATCGACCGTTGCCGTCTCCAGGAATCGAAGCAACACTTTCATTAGTGTGGGAATGTGTGAGACACTTGTTGAATTGGCTGTGGGTCGGGAAATGGATCTCCAGAAGGAAGAGATCAATGAGCAAACCAGTTTCGGTAGTATGTAGAAGTCACGCACAGACGGCAGTTCTTTATCATGATATCCATCAGGTTAGTTGAAATGAGTTCTGACGTCTTTTTATGGTTGTATCTTAAAATCGGAGTGGGTAGATTTACGACGTTGCGGGCCTCGCATGGAATCCACGTATTTTTCACGCGAAAAATAGAACTGGTCCTTAAGTTCCAGTCAAAAAGGTTTTTCGCGTGACCGAACACGTGGATTTGGCTCGCTCGCCGGAGATATCTCGCTGCCTCGTAAATCAACCCACTTCGATTTTGTGATAAAACGATGATATCAGTGTTGTTTTTCAGATCCACCTTATGGGAATTACTGACTACAATGACGATTCGGATGAGCCATACCAAATGTCCGGACTGTATCTTGCTCTCTGCGCCGTCAACCTAGCGGAAGCCGCTGGAGCCTCTTCTGATGGGCTCCCACGTTCCATCATGGCTCAGATATATCTGGCAGCTAGTATCCGCTGCCGCCTGGCCCTCCCAAATGTTTTGGCCCCGTTCTTCTCCGGATACTTTTTACGGAGAGCTCGGAGACATGTGAGAAGAGCTCCGGAGCACTCGGTATCCCATCTACTTTGGATCTTTCATCCGGTTACGAGAAAATATGTTTCCGATACAAAAAGATTAGAGCATGTACTGGGGTCAAAGCAGAAGCTTAGATTCGGATCGTTTGTGGAAGATGAACAATGTAAGTTGAGAAAGTATTGCTTTCATGAACAAATTTCTAACAGTGTCCCCTTTCTCCCGAATCCGGACGACTCTGAAAGTGTACCTGCTCTCCAAATTGGTACAGGAACTTGTCGGCGGGGATGAAGTGTTCACAAAAAATGTGGAGCGGATTCTTAATGATAATGATCGGCTTGATGACGAAGTTGATGTTGTTGATATCTCAAGACTTCTTGTTTCCATATCGACTCAATGTACGGGTGTTTTGACTAATGAAAAAGACGAAGGAGCTAGTAAGTTGTGTGTTTTTCTATTTATCATAACCTGCGTTTGTAGAGTTCGGTTCTTGGCTTTCGAGAAATGGAGATGCGTGTTGTACCTGGTGGACTCATGTTCTTACTTGCGGAATTTACTGGCGGAGTAATAAAACTGAACTGGCCAGGCAGCACTATTCACTAATAAGAAACTGTCCGCCGGAGATCTTGAAAGAGTAAGGTTCATAATGGAAAATTAAGGTGTCAAACTTTCTTTAGCAACCTGGGTCTAGCAGTTGGTCATGCTCTCTGTGCCAGAAAGATCTGTATTGACGATCGGGACTCTCCAAAAGTCAGTCAGTACGTGTGCATACACACCAAGAAGGCGTTGGAGTCTCTCCGGCTCTTCTCAACTTCACGGTCTTCTGGAGTGGTATCCGGGATTCAGGAGGGAACCAGAAGGATGGCTTATGAGTGGGTCATGAACTCTTTGCTGGACGCCTGGAGGTCTAATCTCTTTTCATCAAAACCCTACTGGACACAAAGTTTCAAGGGACAGAAGATTTTCAGTACTTTGTACCAGGAAGCCTATAATCACTATGCAATAATCAATGGAACAAGAACGGATTGTTGGAGGGTGAGAAAATAAACAGGTTTTGGATTTACATTTCGGTTTTCAGCTTTTCGTTTATGAACTCACGTGTCGAATGCTCAATGGAGCCAATCCGCAAGCCACTTGGTCAGGAGTGCGAAGAGTCCGATCTACTAAACTAGATGCAGTTCGAGGAAGAGTGAGCATGAGAAGAAGTGCTCAACCGGATGCATTCCACTTGCATTCTCTGGTGAAACTGCACAGTTCGATGGATTTGTGATTGTTATTGAATGATTTATTGACGTGATAAATACGAAAACATTGTACAGACAAAATACTGATTGGAAACACGGCGTATCGAATTTCAGGATACTTAGAGACGTCTGCGGACACAGGCTCCCTGGATTGGCTCGTAGGCTCCGGCACACTGGCAGACTCCAGCGGAGCACACAGCTCCTGGAACACATGCTGGAGCAGCGGCGATTACTGGGGCGGCGCATGGGGCTCCGAGAGCAACTGGAACGAGTGGGGCCACTGGGATGACTGGTGGTGGGACGACTCCGTAGATGGTGCGGGCGACACAGACGGTTCCTTCCTGGATGAGCTCTGGGGGGCAGAGGCAGACTCCGACGGAGCACACGGATCCTCCGGTACACTCGACTCCTGGCTCACATGGGGATCCTGGGAGGGCCTGTGGGATGAGGCGCCCGGCGATAACTGGGGCTGGGGCCACTGGGACAGCTGGAGCAATTGGAATGGCTGGCTGACATCCAACAGCTGGGGAGTACACGACAGCTGGGTTGGCACAGGCGCAGGTTCCGGCGACACACTGAGCGGCTCCGACGCATGGGGCGGCACATCCGAGGGCTGGCTGGGCAGCGATCACAGGGGCTGGTGGGGCAGCGAGTGGAGCAGCAAAGACTGGGGCTGGCGCCGGGGCGTAGACTGGAGCCGGAGCAAGGGCTGGGGCCAATGGAGCTGGGGCATACAGTGGGGCCGGAGCAGCGACAACTGGAGGAGCAGCATAAACCTAGAAGAAATAAGATTTTCGAGGGAGATCAGACTGAGAGAACTCACTGGTGGAGCAGCTGCGACAGTTGGAACACACACGGATGCTTGGCAGACGGCCGGGGCGGCACAAGGGATAGCAGCGCTGCACGCGGAGTACAGTGGAGCCACTGTAAAAAGTGAGGGTCGAAATTATGAAAAGATATGAAATGTACAATACCTGGGACCTGAGCGGCTGTCAAAGCAAGAAGAGTGGCGCAGATGGTAAGTCTGAACATTGGGAAGAGAACGAAATAAGAGTGTGTGTGCCGGCCAATCCGCCATTTTGCGCTTATATACCTGAAGGGGCGGATCCGTTGCGGAATGGCAAAAAGTTGCCGCGCGGAAGAGAAAAGGGCGCGCCCGTATTGTATGCACAAGGCAAGAGAGCGAAAGCGGAGCTGAGCTCCTGGACGGAAGAGACAATTAGGTGCGTTCTGACGGGGCAAAGTACCCGAGGAATGTGTTTTTGTTGTTGCCTTTTTGGAGGAAAAGCCGTCGCGAAGAATAGTTAGCGCTGTCTAGACTCCTCTGCCTGGTCTTCCGCCTTCGGACGGTACGAACCGAACCGTCGCCTTCGGCTCCGTTTCCTCACGTTGAAAAGCGCGAAATTCAAAATTGAACGTAGCCGACATCCGCGTTTTTAGAAATTAACATTGCAAAAGTGCCTGAAATGCCTGGTTTGCGCTATTGACCTGATCACAGAATAGGCATCCCTTATCAAATTCTCGTGCAGCGAGATTGAATAGGACCTGATCCCTCTGCGAAAGAATGACGAAAATGGTCGAGTAGTTACTGAGAAACGGCCGCGGAACGACAGACAGACAGACAAACACACACAAGATTTGTCCATTAGTAATCGTATTTAAGATAAGATAAGCCCATATACATGTTTGAAACGTTTCATTAGACTTCCGAATTTGCAAACAGTCTAGTATGAGTTTCACTCGTTTCTCGGAAATAGAATCGCTCTCCACTATCCTCTGCAAACTCGGTCTTTGCTCTCTTATCACACATACTTTTCCGCGCGGAAAGAAAAACGTGAAAAGAAGGTGCCGAAAGTCTCACGTCGCGGGCAAACAAAGAGCTCCACTTCTTCTTCTCTGTTTCTCTGCACATTAAGAGGGTATATTGCGCCAGTGTGCAAACATTCACATTTACGTCTATTATACGGTCGCGCCCAGCAGATTCCTGATGACTCTGTCCAGTTTTCAGGTCTTTTTTGCCGCGGGCCGATTCACGGTGGAGACTCTCTTGCAACTTTTTAGAGGCTCTAATATCTGTGAATGAAGAGTTTAGAAGTTTGACACTCCTGGTCAACTGAAGCTTTTTCAAAAATCTGTTTTTGAAGAGAAAAAAACATTCGGAGTAATCAGAAAATCAGTGTAAAAACCAAGTTCCTTTTGATGAAAGTTTGTTTAATCCTTTAACAAACTGTTGACTTTTTGAAAAACGGTTGATTGAATTTTTACAGTGAACCACGTCATCAAATTATTTTCTTAATCAATGACCTTTTTCCACCCACCAGAATCTACACAGAACAGGTCTGCACACAAACACACACTTCCCGACTCAATTGCTCACAATTGAAATAGAAGAATAGGCGGATGGAGACATGAAGGCACGTTTATAACACAAAAGAAAAGCAGAGCAAGTGTATCAAGAGAAGAAGAATAATCCGGAAAACAAAGAAGGAAATGTTTTCAAAAATTGGGTTAAGCAAAGAACTTTCTGGCAAAACAAAACATGCTCAAAATGGCATGTATACATATACAAAAAGAAAACCCGCTCATATGGTAATACCAGTTGGAAAAAAGTTCGAATAAAGTTGTCAAAAAACGATTAACTCAGCACGTCTTGATCCAGAGAGTACTGCCTGATAATAGTTATTGGATTTCTATTTGTTGCCGGATTATGAATCCCTTTCTCATGTTGGTTGACGTAGTCTGATACCTGAAAACTCAGTCATTAGAGTGAGGTTTGAATCAGACTTTACTTTTCCACGTGAGATACCAACTGGAAGGGATGGGTGCCGGACAAGGACTCCGCGTTTACTAGATGGACGTCTCGGCGAAATTGACCGACTTTTTTCGGAGCTCTGAAAAATTATTAAAAGTAAATGGAATTGTTGGAAACATTTAACTGAGGTCAAGCATAAATGTTATCTGATTCTTTGAAAGAAATTGTTATGAATATAGTGTTACTTTATCCATATCTTCAATGAAAGCGTTAGATAACTTATCAGGGGTAAGTCTGTGCTTTTTATTTTTCCAACTTACCTTTAGGCGGAGTTTCCTTTTCATTCTAAAGAATCGTGATATCAGTGGGATTAGAGTGTGATAATTAATTGATAAGGAGAAAAGATGTTTGAAATAAGTTTTTTGCTTACCAAAACCTCCTTCAGGAGCTCAGCATCCATTGAAGTTCCATTCTGAGAATCCCTATGGGGGATGTCTTGACGAGATTTCTTGCGGCTACGACCTAAACTGGAACGACGGCCTCCGAAATAGTAGTGACTGCGTTCTGATGGACGGTCAGATCTACAAAGAGATGACATCATTTTTGTAAAGTTTCATTCAAAATTAGAAACTCACTTGAACGGCTCGACCTTCTCCGAACTCAACGGAGCCGCTGCACAAACCGGAAGGAACTGTGTCTTGTTATTCCGGTACTCATCGAGTCTTCGGGCTATTTTTAAGTATGAATCATCCGTCTGCACAATGACTTCTTGACGGGTCTCCTCTTCGAATATACTTGTTCCCAGTCCACTTGTTGATGAACTTCTGGCTCTGATAGGCTCAATTGAGAGTCTGTCACATCCTGGCGGTGGTGAGTACTGGGTGCTCATCGACACACTGGGAGACATGTTCGGCATGATCAGAATTGACTTCTTTGTTGGGGTTCCTGGGGATTCTGCAGTCGACGTGGATTCAGAAGATGAAGCCATTGAAGATGTCGACGCCTTCTTTTTCTTCTTGTTTTTATCCCTGACGTCTTCACAGAGGGATGTCTGCTGAGATTCGTCTTTCTTTTTCAGAAACTTTCCGAACCATTCGCCAATAGAAGTTTGTATGCTTCGGTCGTCCTAGAAATATATAAAGCATAAACTAAGAAAAACATTATTTAATTCCTACGTAATCAGTCTGTAGATGAGGTGAAGTACTCTGATCTCGACAAGGTGTGATATCACTTTGAGATGTTTCCTAAAAGTGATTGAACTAAGTGATTAGAATCAATTGATAATTGGACTGACTGTCTGTCCATCCCACTTTATCACTGGTGACGTCACAACTGAGCGATCGATCAGTTGAGAGCGACATGGCTCAGTGCAAGCATTCACGTTTTGTCTTCTGAAAATGAGTTTTGGTCTCTCAATTTTAGATCAAGTTCTAACATAGAAGTCTGCGTCTCTTCATCTTCCTGGACACAAATTTGTGGGAGTGGTGAAGTGGCAAATGATCTACTTGCGGGAATATCTTCAGAAATTGATTGATTTGGTGACGTAGCAATAGAAGTAAAGATATTGCCAATACTGGTCATTTGAGATTTGTCCAGAATATTCAATGCATGATCATTTCCAACTGCCACATCTGCGGTTTTCTGAAATATTTACTTCAAAAACGTTATAAAACGCTCAGGATCACCTTATACGAAGCTGACATTGCCTCGCATAAAACATTGATTTCCGCTTGTGACAGTCCATGTTGCAAATCTCCAGATTCCGAATGAATCGGAGAGTCCAAAAAGGCAGAAGTTGCCATACTCCGTTCAACAATCGGAGGACGAACTCGTTGGGTCTGGAATAATGTTAGATTTTCTTTTCAGGGACTGTACATTACCTGTAGACTAGCCAGTTTTATGGCTATCTCGTCGATTTGGAATTGAGCCAGATCAGTTTGAGCGGAGCCATCAGCCATGATTTTTGTGTTCGTTTTCTGGAAAACCGAGTTTGTCTGATACTTTTTTCCAAAATCGGAAGTTTACCGTACTGCCACTGTTTCTTCCATTCTTCTTATTTGGAACCGGTGAACTCAACGAATCAATTGGAAGACTTGTGGCATCAGAGATTGAATCTCTGAAGTCATTCGATCGGGAAACCGTGACTTCATCACACTCTTCCGGAACATGCTGCCTTGTTTGACCTTCTTCAAAAACTGTAGAAACTGCTTTCACGCCGGTTTCGTCGACTGTTTGACTGGAACGATATTTCATTTTTGTAGAACTTTGGGAATCTCACATGGTATCTTTTTTTCCATGTAACATTTTTCTATATATAACCAGGCGGCCGGCTACGGTTCACGCCGTCTCCCCGCCTGGTTTTCCGCCTTCGGCTCCCGGTTTTTAATTCCCTCACGTTGAAAAGCGCTAATTTCAAAAATTGAACGTGGCCGACATAGGCGTTTTTAGAAATGAACATGGGGAAAGGGCCCTAAGAGGCGTTCTCCCAGATTCCCGAAAGCGGCCGGGAACAGCTTTTTTCATAGTCACGGAAAAAATCCGAAAAATTATGGTAGAACCCTTGGAAGGTCCCCAAACGAAATCACCAATCAGAACTAACGAAACAATTTTTATCGATTTTTGGCGCCCCGAGTAAGTTGAAACTTCAAACAATCAAAACTTTCTTCCAACTCAACGTTCAGCGAGCTCTCTTCGCCGGTGACAAAGAGGCATCTATATGCATGTTTTAAATTTAGTGCGACACATTTTCCGTTATTGGAATTATATTTTGGCTGACAAAGTTTCGATTTTTTTCACTTGGTCAGATACCGAATACTTGAACGAAATAAATTTTTTCGTATTTCCCATAATGTGTTTTGTTCACCTAATTTTTATTAGAATTGTATCAGGGATCCGGGATTCAGGAAAAATCGAGAAAAACTGCAAGTCAGGCTAAGAAAAGCACATTTTTTGGTTCAAAAGTGTTTTTTGAATTCTATCGGAGACTAGTGTTGCCGATTAGTTATTTGACAACTATAACACATCCTTACATTTGTTTTCCAGTAGTTTGGGAAATTACGTTCAAAAAACACGAAAAAATCAAAAAAGTCTGATGTATCAATTTTTGCGTATTTTTATTTGCGTAGGAGTACGTTGTGAAAAAGTCGAAATCTGGAAAAAATTCAGAATTGTTCCAAAGCGTGTTCAAATACTATAATTGGGTCAGATAAGTCCAAAAAACAACATTTGGAATTTTTCTGAATTTTCGATTTTTGACCCATTTTTCGAACGTATCCCTGAATACATGAAGCCAATTTTCGAAAAGGTTGAAAAAGTTCAAAAAATTATTAAAAATCGAAAAGTTACTTCTAGGTCTGGGAGTTAAATTTAATTGATGGGTATGTGTCCCAGTTACAAAATAAAAATGTAAACTGATATCAGTCCAGTTGTGACTTTTCCCGAAAAAATCGAAATGTAAAAGTCACTTTTTCAAACAAAATCGACTTTTTTGACCAAATAACACCCCGACGATTTCTGATTTCTAAAAGCAAATCGACGTATTTTGGGACGTAGATTCCAAATATGGACTCCATTTTTTCCGGACCAGTACAAAATTTTTCAGTACAGCCGGAAATAGGTCGCTTCCAGTACTAAAAAACCATAAATTGCGAAATAAGTCTCAATAACACCCCGACGATTTTTGATTTTATTTGCTATTTCGATGCATCCTATGATGGGATATTTAATTTCAATCTAACCTTTTTCCACTCCCGTTATAAATTTTTCAGCAGAGCGAAAAAACCAAAATTTTTGTACTGTAGCCTGTCTTGAAAATTTTTTTTGAAACTTTTCGTTGTGGTTTTTGGAATCTACGGGCCAAAAAACACCCGCGTGCAAAGTTTCAGATTTTTCCTGCAACTTTTCGGAAAACTCATTTTTGCTCCGGGGCTCCGCGAGCCGGTGAGCAGAAATTTCAAAAGTTGCATTTTTGGACTCAGGGTCCCCCATAGTATCCCTATGCAAAATATCAGACCAATCAAAAATACTTTCGGTAACTGTGAAATGACCCAATGGTCATTGTTGAGTAGTTACAAAAAGTCAATCTTAAGCATTAAAGCACAGGCTCAAAACTTTCATAGATCACAGATCATTGACGTAACTAGACACTTTCACTTACGTCAACCACTGAGTCTCTCGGTGCTCAGGGACCAAATGATTGCTCATTGGATCGCATGCCATGCTCTGAAAAGAAAACAATGTTCAGTCTTATACATAAGACTCAACCTTTTCATATCTATCCACCTGCGTGCCCATTCCTATACCCGGGCAGTCCGTCTGAATCTCCTTGCTTTCTTTTAGAAGCCTTTCAAACTTCTCCACTGTGTGCTCCAACTTATCATTCTGCTGTCCGGACATAAGTGCTGGAGCCAGGAGCTTTATCCACGGTGATTCTTTCTCCATAACCTTTGTGAGAACGTCTCCTTGATCGATAAGCTCTCCTTTAGATATTGCTTCTTGGTATTCTGCCTGGAAAATTTGATAATGAGAAGTGTGTCAATCTGTTTTATGATTCTCACTGCAATTTTCTTGATCATATAACTCAGCCATTCTTCCATCTTGATTTGAACCACAGATATGAACATGGAAACAATTGATAAGCCAACAATCACCAAAACAAACATGACAATGAACATGTGTGGTTTATCAGGTACGATATCTCCCAACCCGATAGTGGACAGGGAAATACAGAAGAAGTAGAGAGAAGTGAAGAATGTCCATCTCGTCTCCCAAATCAAAAACAGACACGAGCATCCGCACACGTATACTACACAGATCAACAGTGCAAGCCAGATAGGAATGGTCCGGGATTCGAGCTCATTCTGGGGATCATCTGCTGAGGACTGGTCATTGAAACCAGATTCGATTTGCTGTTGGATTGACCTGAAAATGTTTCTCACAAAAAAAACGAACCCTCGAAAATCCACTCACATTTTCTTTCCTCTCAACCGATTTGTTGCCAATTTAGTCTTTGTCTTGATCCGAAGCCGATACTGCTGCCAGGAATCTGATAAGAATCTTGTCAACCATTTTCCACATTTTGACAATATTGCAAGCACCAGGGGAATTCCTGAAGTTAATTTACGGGTTCTAATCAGAGTGTATTCACTCACCAACTAGAGCATATATGACAGAAGCAGCTCTTCCGGTCGCTGTCCTCGGGGCAATGTTACCGTATCCAATTGTGGTAAAAAGTGTTCCGACATAAAATAGAGCACCCCAATAGTCCCAATCCAAACATTCCGGAAGACGAACTCTGTGTAGCTGTTTCTCATATTCAATGAACAGATTCCTGAAATCGTAACCACGATGATGTCCGAATACGTCTAATGATTTTTTTTCGAATTTGTTCGTTTTCAAAGTTTCAAAAGACACACAAAGTTGTAATCTAAAGTCACTTTGAAGAGATTTCCGATCTTTTCCATTCACTTACTCAAAATCCAAATTCCGTCTTTCCATCATCATTGCAGTTATCCTTTGAAATGTGTTATTTCGCAATATTCTCAAATCTACTCGTTCTTTCCTTAACAATTTTATTTTCTATACGACTGGAGCAAGCCTGCCTCACTTCTTAACCTCTTGTTCATAATCATACTCAAAGTAATAAAACATCCAAGCCCCCAAAAGAGAGTACAAAATCAGTAGAGCACTTGCAGAAATTCTGTGTAGTTTGTAGTAGTCATAGTAGTATTTGCACTGGAAATTAATGCAATTACGGTGTCTAGGTAACAATGGAATGTACCTTTCCCAAGAAAGACTTTGGTTTTGCTGATGAGTGTCCATCGTTTTTTGAAATTGAGAATGTATCGTCGATTTCCATTGAGTTGGCACGAGATATGTTCGCAAACATTCTGATTACACGGGCCTGAATACCATCACTTTAACTGGTTTTCATCGAAAAAAATATATTATTTATCACCTGGAGCGTACTCTTTGGATCTCTTCTGCAATCTTCTTCACAACAATCGTCGCAATCGTCTATAGTCGTCGCTCCGTCATCACCACCACACCTGGACTGACAACTGAACTGAGAGAAGCGGACCTTGGAGCCAAGCGAAGTATTTGAGAGCAGGGACTCTCGAGAGTATGGACGAGAAGCTCTGAAAACTACCCGTATGAACAAATTCAGTATAACAGTATTCAGAAGTTTAAAATCAGAATATTGCTCTCGAAGTTGCTTTAATTTTTCCGAGAAGAGCACATGTTCGTATAGGAGTGGGTGGCTCTCAGGTATCGGATGAGGGGCCCAAAAGCAATAAAAAAACGAAAAGAAGATATCTTTGCAAGTACACGGGTCAATGTCTCTAAAGCCTCTCGGAGCAGAAAGATGAAAGAATGCAACTTGTCATCGGTGGCTCAAGGAGGGAGATTGATCCATTGCCCCGACACACAGAACATTTAGCTCAACTGTCAATACTGTTGTGGTTTTTCAGGCTTTTCTGTGGATGACCAGAATTCTGAAATCGAAGGAGTCTGGAGACATGTGACCAACAATTCCGGATTTCCGATTCACAAGGGTAATATGATGGTTTTGGAGGCGACAGAAATGAAGTTGGCTCATGGTGTTTTGAGAACAAATATATATTTCGTAATTCTCGGAGGTTTAGTGACACGGGTTCGCAGAGTTACTGTTAGTTGCTGCAAAAATTTAGAATCTAAACTTGCAATTTTAAGAACTACATTTTCAAAAATTTGTTCCAATCAAGGTAAGAATGGAAATCTTTTTTTTCAACAATATTGTAATCGAGGAAATTTCTTATTCATTAACTTTGCAGTTTGATAACAATAACTGAAAAAGATCAATGAATGAGGTTCGAAAATAAAATTTCAAGCTTTTCCGTGAAGGAGGAACATGTGTCAGTATTCTTCTCAAAATTTAACGAGCCTCCGACGTGTGAAATTCAGGGTGTCGGCTCTATTCCGAAAAAAAGTTTTTGTGTCAAGTCAAAGATGAAATCTGATCCATTCCGATGAACTGAGGCTTGAGAACAAACAAACGAGAAGCCGTTCAAAAAAAGATGTATTTCACAATAAGAAATGTATGAAAGTGGCCGAGAGCCTCGGAAAGAAACAAAAACCAAAATATCTCTGGGATCTTGTTATCCATTGTGTTATTTTAGTTAAGTGAGAGAAAAATAAAAGAATCAGGCGCAGAAGAAGCAGTGTGTCAGCTGTCTCTTGCCGACTTCTCGGTTTTCAGTCTGGAGGGATGAACAATCATGAGACGTGTACTTTTTATGACCCCAAACATTCAGAGTTGATGTTACCTTTACTATTATTAATTGACAAATTCTGTCTGTTTGTCTGTCTGTCGTTCCGCGGCCGTTTCTCAGTAACTACTCGACCATTTTCGTCATTCTTTCGCAGAGGGATCAGGTCCTATTCAATCTCGCTGCACGAGAATTTTATAAGGGATCCTTATTCTGTGAACCGGACAGGGGCGCACACTAGGCATTTTAGGTCCTTTTATTATGTTCATTTCTGAAAACGGCAATTTCGGCAACGTTGAATTTTGAGTTTCTTTTTAAAATGAGAAAACGGAGCCGAAGGCGGAAGACCAGGCAGAGGGGACGGCGTTAGCCGTCGCCGACTACCTGGTTCACTATTAAACAATGCTCACCGGAAGTTGTCATATTTGCTTCCTAGGGCATCATCTGTGTAACCATCGGCAAGTACAGTGGTAGTCGGAGAAGTGTGTCGCATGGATTGAGGAAGGAACATTATCAGTTCAAGAAATACTCATAAAAAAGTAGTACCCGAGTTTACTGAAAAATAAGATTTTGGACATCTGGAATAGAGGTGTGAATGGTTGTATTAAACCGAGAGTGAGACAAAAACATATTCCGTAAAAAACATCATTCATTGAAAGTTTTTTAAATCTTTAAAAAGACAATAAACTAAAAGTTGAAAACTTTGAAAAATTTGATAATTCGTTTAAATATTTAAAATAGAATGGGAACAAACAAGTTTTAAAAAAAAGCGTCTGAAAAAAGTGAAAAAATTGTTCAACGAGGGACGTCAATAATAGAATTATGCTAATGAGAAGTTTCGTCCATTTGAAATCAACAAAAAAGTATAAAAGCAGTTAAAAGAAAATTCTGGGAACGTTTCATTGAAAACTGCATAATGAAAGTGTTTCCGCGGGCAGTAGTCCCAGAAATAAACTATGTGTAATGTGCTCCGCCGACCCTCTACTCAACTTGATATGACACCAATTCGCGCAAACGGCAGTTGGTGTTCCGAGCATATTCAAAGAGTGTAACTTTAATCGGTTTCACTGAATGAACGCCATGGTGACAACGGGGGCATAGAGGGTATTTGAAAGGGTAGGAGTTGTATATTTTCCAAGAAATCTCTTCAATCAGTAGCGTTTTTTGTTAGTGTGTTAACTTTGAAATTTTTTTAAAGTTTGTAGATTTTTTTTGGGAAAAAAATGTAACATTTTTCGAGACTTGAAAAAAATTGGCTCTGTACGGATTGAGCGGTCCCAACGGGAAATAAAGGTTCCATGGGGGAAATAGAGGTAAAAAAAAAGGTCCCATAATGGATCAGGTCTCAACTGGAAAAAGGTCTTATAGAAAACTACAGTTACTAGACTGTCCCGCCGGCTTCGCCGGCATCCAGTCTTAGTTTTTGACTCGCACCCTTCGGCTTCGGCCAACTACTGGACCATTTTCGTCGTTCTTTCGCAGGAAAATTCAGAATTCGGCAAATCATGAGTTACCCCCTTATTAGTTACTACTTTATATTAGTTACTCTCTTCTGTTAGTTACTACCTCCATTTCTTACTACCGATTTCTTGGTTTTATTAGTTGCCACCTTCTGTGGCTCTGTACTGGTTTAGAGGGACTTAGCGAAAATCGAGGGACTTTGAATGAAAAAGAGGGACTTAGAAAAAAAAGAGGGACTTAGAAAAATTAGAGGGATTTAGAAAAAATAGAGGGACTTAGAAAATAAAAAGGGACTTAGAAAAAAAGAGGGACTTAGAAAAGTTTTTCCGGTTATATTGCAGAAAGTGCAAAAAAAGTGAAGACGACCAATTTTCAGTATTTTTTTTCACGTTTTACCCGGTTCGCCTATTCTTATCACTGTTTTCTGTGAAATGTGGAATCTGGTTTAGTGATTATTAATC
>LR539861.1:364557-395685 GCA_900536315.3 Caenorhabditis becei | reverse complement strand
CAGTCGAGGAACCGAAGGAGCCAGTCGAGGAACCGAAGGAGCCAGTCGAGGAGCCGAGGAAGCCGCAAGTTAATTTGCAGAATGTTCAGGTGATTTTGTCCGCTCAAAACCATGGCTACGGTGAACAACAGGAATTCCGCTACAACCAACAAGTCACTAATGTTCAGATCCGAATTGACCCCTCGTTCGCTATGCTCATTTTTAGGACAACGGTAATCGGACACCAATACCCCACACAATTCCAAGGTCTGGGATGGCTTGTCATTGCATCATCTCCGTGTCATGTGGACAGGCAAGCGAGGGGTCATCCCTATCGGCAGAGAACGATAGGGAAAGTTCCTCGTCGGAGGGGTAATCTGGCTCTGCGCAGGAATTTTGCAGAAAATGGTAAAAGAGTGTGTAGGAGGGAGAGACGTAGAGTCTGCCCGAGAGGGAGGTCAATCAAGGAGACGGGAATAGGGGTGATCGCGCAAGAAATAGTGTCTGTGATTCGAGAAGGATCGATTCTCCTGGTCACTTCTACAGGCTCTGAAAACTTACAAAAAAGACCAAAAAGGCTTGAATTCAATGAACTTGACTTTCCCTGGCATGGTGCAAAAAGGAATACAGAGCAAAACCGTCTGTTATACCCACTAGTACTCTCCAAACCGTCCAGAAATCGAGTATTGACACCGATCGCTTACTGACTTCGAGATCTGATTGTGAAACCTTTCAATGACCTCCAGTTGCCCTAACCGGCCATCTAAAGTCAATCTCTCTATCAAGTGTCAACTCCGGTTACTGAAATCTGTCTGTCTACTAATTCTGACGGGACAGGAGCAAATGAATCATGTTGGTAGTACTGCGGCAATTCAAGAGGTGACATTTTTGCAGACTGTTGAGTTCCGGTACTGATTTTTTAAAAACTATTCCAAATTTCAATCCAATCTACATACTCCCTGCTGGTCAGCTCAGTAATCCCGCCGGAGGGGTCATCGGGGCTCTGCTTTTGCAGAAAATGGCAAAACAGTGCGTAGGAGAAAGAGACGCAGAGTCTCTGAAAATTAACAAAAAATACCAATAAAGCTTGAATTCAATGAACTTGACTTGACATGACCAGATCCAAAAAGGTACCAGTACACGGCAAATTTGGGGAAAACTTTCCAAGGGTTCGGGAACTGCTTTTTCAATGAATGTTTCAAATTCCAAGCCAATCTACATACTCCCTGCTGGTTTGCTCTCTTATCCCGTTTTTGACGTGGAACCAACCGTTGTCAGTATTCTGCTCAGCCGAGGCATGGTCTCTCTCTCTCCTCGTCTTCTCGTTGCCGCTGGGAAGGCACTTATAACGTGGCATCTGGTCCTTTATTTGCACTTCCAGACAATCTTTCGATCCACCACATTGACCCAATGACTTAGAACACGTCGTCAACAGAAGGGCACGATTCGCCACGGCTAACTCCTACCAATGTTTTGGTTTGGGTACCAACAGGCTGATTTATCTGGAAAACATAAAGGGGAAGGAGAACTTCTGGTACGGTGGGCAAAGAAGGACACAAACAAATTTAGACATGTATTTCGAAACTTCTCCATTCCGCATTTCAGGAGAAACGCCTTTTGTACATGTCTGCGCAGAGACTATTGCTCTATTGTTTCATGAGCTTCCACCAAGGACTACGGTACACCTTTAAAGAATCATTTTCACAATCAAACATCAAGAGACTGTCCTCACAGACTCAACAGGAACTTCTTAATTTGGCCTAACGCCCTTTTGCTCGATTCATTGTGAAAAAACTTTCCCAATCGATGAGCACGTTTCCTCCACATTCCTTTGTCTCAAGGGTGTCTTCAAGGTAAAAATCATGCCAGATGCAAGATGTCTCATTGGCATGTTTTCAGAGCCATATGTCGCGTAATTTTGCCAAATATGGGCGTGCATACCTGTGCTGTCCTTTCTCGTTTCTTCGGTTACCTCATGCTCGCTCATTATGACGTGTCTTGCCATTCCCTCAGTCTCCGAAAATTCGCATTCGAGTCTTTCAGATCATCTCTACTACACCGTCACGAACGCTGCATCAACTAATGTCCACCATGTCCACCAACACCAAGTAAGAGTAATTCTACTGATATCAGAACCAAAAAGTCAATTTTCAGTGTACCCGTGGATCGATCGGAGACACTTATGATCAAAATGGAGGATTTGGAGGAAGGTGCCCCATGCGATCAAACTTTGTCCCTGCCAAATAAACAAGTCAAGATGACAAAGAAAAGACCGTTGTCAACCGTGGACACGCCGGTTCAGTCTGAATTCACGATGAACATTCCGCCGCGGAAGAAACACGGCCTCTCTGCTGTTAGAGCTGCCCCGGCGCATTCGAACGACAAGAAAGTGCCAAATGTCCCTGTCAACAGCTCTCACAACTCGCCGCTCCAGAACAGCAACATCGGTCATGCTTCATGGCAAGACATTATCAAAGTCGAGTCCGATCAGGATGTTCAGACGGGGCATTCCTCAACTCTTCGAGTGACCAATGAGGTGTTCCAAGTGATACAAGCTGAATTTAAGAAAAATGAGTCGGAAAATAACGAGTTGGCGAAGGAAAACGCGAAACTGAAGAAGGAAATAAAAGAAATCAGTGCGCTCAGGGACAAAATGAGAAATATGCACAAGGCGTTGCTTGCGGAAGTGAACAAAAGTAAGCAGAAAAAGAGCCAGTATGAGAAGCGGTTGGAGGCAAAAGTCCGGGATCTCGAAGACCAATTGGCATTGGCAAAAGCTACTCAAGTGCCACCCTCCCCACCCGCCACCGTTCCGGAAAAACAGCTTCCAATTCCCAAGTCAGAGCCGGTCACCTTACCATCCGTGGTGCCCTCAACAGATCAACCCAAAACTCCGGAACTGACAAGAAAGCTGACCGCGGTGTCTCCGCCGGATAACTCGCTTTCCGCGACGGTGCCAACCTCACCTTTGACGCCTTCTCCGTCCTCGACCTCAACTTCCCCTCCGTCACTGTCCGCTGCTCCTCTCCCACTTGCCACTCCTGCTCTCACATCTCAAGCTTCCCCGGACACCGAGAATCTGCCCGTTCTGCGCAGGATGCTAGAAGAACCGGTCCCTCGCCTTCCAGTCCCATCCCAAAACATTCCCAGCAACCAGATCCCTCTGGCCATGCCTCACAACCAACTCCCTATGAATATGCTCAATATCAACTTCCGTCCCAACATGCATTACTCTGTGCCACCGCGAAGCATGTTCTTTTCGGCCCAGTTCCAACTCCCATCACTACAGCTCCTGCCGTAAGTTATCTTGTAGTTAGTGCTTTGTTTAACTTTACAGTTACAGGTTCAATAGTCAGAATGCTCACCCCAATACGATGAACTACATCAATGGGTGCCAGGGGAACGGACAACAATTTGGAGTTCCACCGTTTCCGTTCCAACGACGCTTTTGATCCACCACCTTGTCTCGACTCGCCAAATTGAATCACATTTTGTGTTCAAAATTTATCTCCTATTCTTTCGATAAATAATTCAATTCTTCATCTTTTGATCTCGTCGGTTTTTGTGTGCCCCTGGGAATGACAGAAACCGATTGTCTTTTGTTTCGCACATTGACCCCCTCAATGACATATTTTTGACCGGGCAGTTGCCCCACTTCCAGAAAAACGGGCAGATGGTGATTCTATTAATGCACGAGATAATAACAATTGAGAGGTGCCTCGTCAGTACAGACACAATGGCTGAAACTGTTTCTTTAATGGAAGGGACCAGTTGGTATACAAAACAACTATCAGAACAAACTCTAGGCTGATAATGTGCTTCGACACGAAAGGTACGAAGAGCAAGAAAACATATTTCTCGGGTGGCCGTTGTAGGTGCTATAGACCTTCTCATGTGCACATCGATCGATGTCTCTGACGTCACCGGGAGAAGAGACCGGGCACTTCCCAACGAGTGGCACAATTTGCTACGACAACAAATATATATCCAGAAAAACTCCCAGTCGGGTTGATCAAGTGGAAATTGAATAATTGTGAGACTTCAGATGGAAAGGAGAACGTTGGCGCTTCTTGTGTGTGAATTCATAGATTCCGACCATCTGCTACGTGCCCCGCATTTATTGGACTATTGGAAACGAATTTCACCCGATTTTCCTCGAACTTCCGTTCTCAAAGAAATTTTTTTCGAGAATAAGTAAGCTTCCCTAGTTTTTCTATAGCTCGGAACAGTACTTTATACTGTAGGTGCTCCTCACGCTTATTGGTGAGGTCCGCCTGCTCTCGTCGAGACCCGCCTACCCGTGTCTAAGGCCCACTCGTTCATTTTGTGTACTTGTGCTGGTGGCATGTTCCTCTTTTCCACCTTTACGCTTTCACCTTACACTCACATTCAGTTCTAAAACTTGGAATTTTTCAGAAAAACTTCAAATTTCCTTGGAATCCCGAAGCTGCTGTGAAGATAACAAAAACATGTCGCCTACCGAGTAAGTCAAGATCAGTTCATAACTAAACCGAATCCATCACTTTACAGGACTAACCGCCCGATCCGATCGCGCAAACGCGTCTGTTACGAGGAAATTGACGAGTACAACTCCGCCCCTCCTCCGAAAAAGTCGAAGAAGTCGAAGAAGACTCGCAAGAACGAAGACCGCGAATGGAAGATGCCCAGCTACCACAAATTGAAAATGGCGATCGAACAGGAACTGGAGATGCAGGAAGAGCCGGTTCAGGAGGCGGAGGAGGCGGACCAGGAGCCAGAGGAGCCAGCCCGGAACGCGGAGGAGCTGATCCAGCAGTCGGAGGAGCCAGCCCAACAACCGGAGGCGCCAGCCCAGAAGGCGGAGGAGCTGGTCCAGCAGTCGGAGGAGCTGATCCATGTGCCGAAGGAGCCAATCGTCATCGACAACGGGATCGTCGCGTCCGTCGTCGCCAATGTCCCCGCGCCGTCGACATCCGTGGAGGTCTCCATTCGCCCAGCTCCTCTGAAATTCTCCGTTGCTGCGATTCTCGCGCCTTCCGTTCGCAAGGCGTACACTCCACACTTCATCACGCGCTTCTTGTGATGAAGCGTGGAGTGTACAAGAATATTGCCTGCACGTTTGAATTGTAGATTTACGGCGCACTAATTCCAGCAACTTTTGCTGATTTTGGAATTGAAATTCATTAACAAATCACAGTAATCAGTGCTCAGTAACATACAATTCAAACGCGCAGGCATATATCTTAAGAAATCCGGAGAAATGTATTTTATACATCATCAATAAGTTCTTTATTTTTTTCATGGGAAACGCAACACACTTTTCGCACTAATTTCGCTATCAAAATAACTTCCTGCATTTCCCATGAAAAGAATGAAATCTCCATTAATTTCTCATTCATTACTATCTTTCCAAACAACTACTAAAATTCACTATTTTTCCTAACACGCTTTCGTTCCTCCACCCTGCTTTTTTTTGTTAAAAAATTCCAAAATTGTTATTTGTTCAAGTTTTCACGGTAATGAAATAAATCTGTTAATCTCACAATGGTCTTTTGCCAGTCAATTTGCTGAGTGGTCAGGTGAATCAGCTGATCGATGCTTATGTTTAGGACATTGGTAATCGGACACCAATACCCCAATAAAAACCAAGGTGTGGGATGACTCAATGCTTTTCGTTGCATCATCGCAATGTCACATGGACAGGCAACAGATGTCGGGGCAGAGAATGATAGGGAGGGGGAGAAGTTCCTCGCCGGAGGGGTCATCGGGAGCTCTGGGCAGGTTGACAAGAGAGTGTGTAGGAGGTAAAGACGGAATCTCTGCCCCGAGAGGGAGGCCAAACGGGGGTGATCGCGCAAGGAACAGTTTCTGTGATTCGAGAGGGATCGAATCTACTGACCACGTCTACAGGCTCTAAAAACACCCAGAAAAGAGGTCAAAAATGCTTGAGTTCAATGAACTTGACTTGACCTGACCAGATACGGAACGGAATACATGGCGAACCCATCTGTAATACCTATTTTAACTCTCGAAACCGTCCAGAAATTGAGTGATGACACCGATTGCTTGGTTACATCAGGATCTGATTGTGAAACTTTTCCAGGACCTCCAGCTGCTCTAACCGGTCATCTGAAGTCTCACTTATTCTCTCTTCTACCAGAAACCAACCGTTGTCTGTAGTCTGACCAGCCAGGGTATTGCCCCTTTCTCCGTCGTCTCTCCTGAGGAGGCTCAAATCGGAAATGATCATAAAATCAACAGTTTCTTCATCCAAAATGACTGCAAAGTTTCTTCAACACCCTGCTTCGCTTTTGGAATGATGGTTCTAATCCCATATTATTACTTCTTCCACGCATATGTTTAGAGGGGGACGTTGGGTCGCAAGAAAAGAGACGCCCTTTGCGTCAGAGTGCATAAAGGGCGCCAGGAGGGAGAAAGTAGGCGTCTCCTGTGTGTGAATTCTTAGATTCCTACTATCGGCGGCTCCGGGACAGCTCACAACAAGAAGTTTTACAACCGGGACATTTCGCAGTCAAACAAACTGTATTTTTGGGTTTTTTGGGTCGAAGAATAAGAAAACGAATGTAAAAAAAACTGTAAAACGTTTTTGAAAGTGAACTTTTTTATTTTCTGACACAAAACACCGAGAAATACAGAGCGTTTGGCTGCGAAATGTCCCGGAGCCCTATCTGCTACAAATATTCCGATGCACCCCCCCCCCTTTTCTGAACGTTTTTGACAGTTGTAGACAGATTTCACTCAAAATGTTCACGCATTTCGATCGTTCACTAGGTGTATTCGAATCCCAGTCTGTTTCTAATACACGACACTTTGGGCTATCAGCATGTGTTCCTTCCTCGAATTACGTAATTCACTTCTCCTCCTGTCTCCGCCTCTCCCCTTCTCCGTCCTATTCGCATACGTCTTGGGCCAGACAGTTGCTATCTTTTTGCCACTCTCGCATTTATCTCTTGATTTCCTCAGTTTATCGTCAAGTTTTTACCGGATCTCAATATTCACTGCTTCTTTTCAGAAACGTTTTGTGTTTGCTATCTCATCACGACCACCGAGCATAACCGCTGCACTTCCTCACTGCCACACGTATTTTGGTTCTGCGTTTGTGAATCGAGTTGGAGAAAGAAATTTAACCCGTCAAGTGAGTAGAATTGGATAATAGGGCCGGTGAAAAAAGGATTTACAAAGGTTCTAGTATTTCAAAGCTTAATTCAGTAGCATTAGTGTAAAGGGTCAGTGTATTTGGCAAACGGGCCGTGACGGGGAGAGAAGGGGTACGGTGGCTGTGACTTGACCATTTTGTTCACTTACATTGATGAAAAGACAAGTTTTAGTTAAAATGGGGAAATTGAAACTTGTTTCTCGACAAGTTATAGTGTCATTGACCTTGAAACTTGCCATCGAATGAAAGTCAAACTTTGTAGGTTCGAAAGAGTAAGAAATAAATCCGCAGAAAGACATGCTCGACGCAGACCTTCGACAGCTTCTCAAGACTGAAAACGAGCGGGAACTTGAGCGCGAAAACCGACGATTGAAGGACCAGGTCGAAATGCTGCAGGCCGAGAACGTGCGGCTTCACGAATCGATCCAAGCGCGTGATCAAGAAGTCTTGTTTTGGCGAGAAAAAGTGAGCCGCGGAAGAGACGTCCACGAGCGCAACCGAGACACTTTTAATTATTTGATGTATAACAAACAAATACTGGAAAACGAGATCGAGGAATTGAAAGAAAAGAAGCAAGAAATGGAGGATGAAGGAAAGAAGAAGGATGAAGGACACGTCAAGGAAAAACAAGAGTTGCTGAAGGACCTTGCTGATGAGAGAACAGGTATGTAGTTCATCAGGCATTGTTAGTTCTACTTGGCTAGAAGATTGGGCATCTCTTAACAGAACTCATATTTCAGAAAACGCGGATCTGACATTGAAAGCTCGGGAGTTGGAGATGTTGCTCTCGGTCAAGAGCCAAGGACTGCACGGACTGCAGGAGAGCTTGCATCAGGTCAGAATGGAATCTGAAGAGACCGCCGAACTCGTGGCAAGAATGGATGCGACCATCTCATTTCAAAATGAAGAGATGTGGAAGCAGTGGAAGGAATTCGACGAGATCTGCCAGAAGAAGGACTACGAACTCAAAACAGTCAAGGCTGAAGCTCGCAATTTCCACGATGCCAAAGAACGTCTTGAAGAAGAACTTCGCCGCAGAACTGTCTACTGGGAGAATACCTTGAGACATTCTCGTGATACCCACAAGACGGAGAATGCCTGCATCGTCAAATCATTCAAGGAGATGTACAAAAACGGGGATAAATTCAAGTACCGGAAGATGATGAAAAAAATCATCAAGGGTCACTGAATCTGAATCCAAATTTATCGTTTTATTGTAATCTCCTCTCAGAAACCTTTCTAATTATTCTCTATTACTCCTTTCTACATCATTATATATCGTATATGCAATTGTTTCGTTCTCTTTTCAATAAACTTATCAATAATCCCAAAAATTTACGTATCTTTCTCTCCTTCTCTTCTGGTCGTCTGGTGTGACGTAGCCCACGTTGTGTCTGGCTGGGCATCTCTCCTCCAAGCCCAAAAGATCATGTCAACGAGCCAAAGACTGACCTGTATGCGTGGCAGTGTCTCCGTCTCGTTCTCTCCCTTCGATGACCCAGCCCGTGTCGGCTAAATGCTTTCAGAAGACGTCAACGCAGAGACTGGAGAGAAACGTAGAGAACGAGGCTACAGCCCTACGGGACGGCCCAGGAAGGGTTGGCGATGACACGGATCGACTAGAGAGAAACGAAGAGAGCGAGGTAATCATTGCCCTTTGGGACGGCCCAGGGACTGGCGATGACACGGATCGACTATGTAACCTGGTTCAAAACTGCGACGAAGTTTTTGAAAGTGGAAAAGGGTTATGAGAACAGACCACACAGTTCCAGGAGAGGGAAAGAAGGAGATAAGCTCGCTGACTCTTTGATCTGTGTGTAAACCTGCCTGAAGAACGTTTTGAATGGGAGCTGACAAGAGTTGTGTAGACTTGATGATTCAAAACAGAAAAACAACACTTTTGAGTGCGAGACTGTACCGTTTGGAGACCAAATTCAAATTCTCTATTTCCCAGTGTCATTACCAGGAGGTGCCCGAATTCCCACAAAGCAGAACTTTTTGAACTAACTTCCGGTTCTCAGACATGTCACATTCCCCCGAACCTCCTGAGTTAGTGTTTTCTTTAATCTTCCCCATTTGTTTTCACACTCATCAGGACACGCCAGTTGAGGATAAACTGTGTAATTAGCGATCCAGCGATACCTGTTGACGGGTCTGCTCAACATGCGCGCATCGATCGGCCCAAGTGCGGACACGCACATGGACCCGTCTCAACAGTGTGTCAACGACGTAATCTGTTGCGACAACATTGTGAAGGATAGCTTCCGGCGGACTAATAGGTCAATGGGGAGAAGTGATACATTATCAGGATAAGGACTTCAAGAAGTTTCGGTTTAGAGTTAGAGACTGACTTGGAACACAAAGCTTTGCAGAAACATGTTTTGATAGAAAGGAAAAGCACAGACAGAGCGAGCCTAATGTCTTTGTTGTGTCTACTACTCCCCCGAGTTGCTCGTCTGTCTGGCGCTTAAAGTTTGTAGCCTTCTATGGATCTGTCTTTGTTTGTTGAGTTCCTTTACACCGATCATGAACAATGCCAAACATGAATGAAAAGGTTTTCATAACTGTCCCGTTCACTCTTCTTGCTGTTCTCACCTGGCCCGTCAAGATGACGTAATCCGTCGGCGCGACAAAGTGACCGTCCACTAATCCCTTCCCGCTAGCCATCCCCGATCCCGCCGAATTTTGCCGCCTCCGACGAGCTCTTTCCGCACTGTCACATTTGACGAGTCCCAGTGTCATTTATGGGTTCACGCTGTGCAGCTACCTGGTTAACGTCAAGACGAAGAGAGTGAGGGTAAATCTTCGGCCCACGGCCCAGAAACGGATGACGATCAGACGGCGTTGCCGAGAACGAGTGGTACAACAGAAGTGGAACGGAGAGAAAGTGTTTTCAAGTTTGGGAATGGCCTTCAAACACGGATATCAAGCTAAACAGATTCAGAAAATATTATGGAAGTCAAACGAAGCGGCGGTTCGAAGGGGGGGACCGCCGAGGAGCCTGCAGGTCTCGCCACGATTTGGTTAGGCGCGGCGGCTGCCCCAAAACCCTCAGCTTTTGTGTCTTCGTTTGGGAGTTTCAATGGACCGATTTTTCGCAAAATAGCTAATAAAACCAAAACGCAGCTTCGGCTGATTTTTGTGAAATTTTCAAGACTTTTTTTTTCAGTTTTCGAGGTATTTTGAAAGAACCACATGAACAATGTTATGTTCTGACAAAAATACTTTGTAGAGGAGTGAATTATCTAATGGAAAATCTAAAATCCAGCCAAATTGGTCCATTATTACTCCCAAACAAAGACACACAAGTTGAGGGTTCTGGTGCAGCCACTTCGCTGACCGAAAACAACGGAACTTCAGGAGAAACGGATCATAATTCGTCTCATAGGCGTTGTACAGAAAATCTATTGTGTTCATCGTGTTGCCTGGGTCTTTTTACCTACTTGTCCACAAAATCTAACCAAATCCGTTCAAACCCAGCTCACCCCATCATCGAAAATATTTTCGTAGCGAGACCCGCAGGCCCCCCTTTAAATTCAGCTCAGTTCTCATCAAAAGTTCCCAAATAAAAATTTCCGGTTCACACTACCGTTTACAATAATCTTCTTGATCTCATTTCACGCTAATCAGCACGCGCTAAGAGCAAACAGCGCGGGCGCAACAGATCTCTTCGGGTGGCAACGGCATAGGTGCCACCACTGGCTAACCTGTCGCACCCTGTGTGACGTTACCAGAAGGAATATGAACATTTCAATGGTGTGCCAGCATGATCTGTGGTAACAAACTGAACTTTACTAGATTCTGATGTGTTGGGTGGTCGAGTAAGAATCCCGGAATACAATTTATGAAATACTCCCTTTTCCGGAAACCTGGAAACAGGGGTCATATCCGACAATATCATGCTTGCTGTTTTCACTTCCCGGGCACATTTTCAAAAGCCAAAACCTCTGACTTTATCAACGTTTTGTCTTTATTTTCCTTATAACTGTCACGAGTTTGCCAGAATTGACTCTGCCCCGATCCCGCCCCCTAAATGCTTCCCGCAGAGTCTTCAGTATGCCCCACCCCACCAGTCCGCGGGAGATGAGAGGGGCGGTAGGAACTCATTTAACCTTTATGTCTCTTCGCTGGTTGCCGTTCCATTTCCTCTCTTACTCGTTACTTACGGATTTCCTCTAACATTTTCAAACTTTCAGATCAAACACAACTTGTCTCCACTCGCCTACAATCCAGCAACCCAACCATCAGCCTGCTTCGTAACAACTGTTGTTCACTGCCGCAAAAAATCAACGAATAACGATGGAGAATTCCACGTGAGTTGGGCATGAATACTAGCAGGGGGGCGAACGGAAGAGCAAAGTTTGGGAAATTTGTAAACTAGCATTTGTTTCTAGTTCACCTAGATGAGTCTAGAATCTTTTTTTTAATCCGTGGTGCGTTAAGGGTTGGGGTTCAGTGAACACTCTTTTTAGAGTTACTCGTGAGTAAAAGTAATCACGGTAGCTCAGAACATCGGAACATTAGTTTAGTGACAACAGCTGTCGTCTTGGCGCGCAATCAGCCAGCTAGCCACTTTTTTTCCATTTTTGCAACCTGCTGTTTCGCAACTGTACCTTGTTCGCGACTAATGAAAAAGGCTAAAAGCCACTGTGGCGAGATGACAGGGAGTGGAGCAATAAGTTGGAGAAATGAAAATGAATTAGAAAACAGCATATTTGGGTGGTCGCACAGCGGCGATAGGGCCCACAGACTAGGTTTCAGTAGGTATTCTCTCTCCGCCGTACCAAGAGTGACCAAATTTTTCGATTTTTTGTGACTAGAGTGTAGAATGGATTACGGTAGCTATAGTAACAGCGGAGATGCAACGTCCGTTCTTCTCCCTCCACCCAACACTCACTTACTCATAGGATAACCTTTAGGAAACCGTCGTTTCATTTTTTCTCAGTAGAAATCTTTTCAGGAACTCGCACGAAATGGTGGCCTCCATCAAAACTAAACCGATGAGTGTGATAGGGCAGGAGAGCATTGAGAACTCAGGAATCAATGTTGGACATGATAACACCGTGGAGATGTTGAGAAAGAAGGTGGAACAAGCCAGCAACATTTTTGCATACAGGACCGCAGGCTACAAAAGCGTAGTCAAACTCGAAAAACAAGAGAATGCCAGGCGCAAGAAGGAGAATCAGAGGTTGAAGGAGCAAAACAGAAAACTGGAGCGCCGTGTAGCTGCGAAGAATCAGCGACACGACAAGTACAAGATGGTGAGAAAAGTGTCGATGGCGGTGATGAAGAAGCACAAGAAGACTCGGATGTCTCTGAAACAGGCCAAAACGCGAGAAGAAGCTACTCAAAAGAAAGTCCAGTTTCTGGAAAAAAAGGTGTTGCTTCTTCAGCAAGCAGAGCAACTGCAAATCCAGGAAGTGGAAGCTGCAAGGAAAGACAGAGATGAGACACACAAATTAGCAGCGAGCTTTCTCAAGTTCTATGATGATAATCACGAAGCAGTCGAGAAAATGAGAGAGGCGAGTGAGAAAGCTGCTGAGGGTACTGCAACAAAGACTGTGGCACCACCTCCGACCGTGCCTGTGACAGTACCAAAAAAGCCTCCGACCGTGCCTGTGACAGAACCAAGAGTGCCTCCGACCGTGCCTGTGACAGCACCAAGAATGGCTCCGACCGGGGCTGTGGCACCTCCAAGAATGCCTCCGACCGTGCCTGCGACAGTATCAAAAAAACCTCCGACCGTGCCTGCGACAGTATCAAAAAAACCTCCGACCGTGACTGTGACAGTACCAAGAACACCTCCGACCGTGGTGCCTGTGACAACACCAAGAATGCCTGCGACCGTGCCTGTGACAGTACCAAGAATTCCCCCGACCGCGACTTTGACAGTTCCAAGAACACCTCCGACCGTGACTGCAGCTCCACCAACCATGCCTACGTATTCTCCAGTTGTGACCACGCCATTGCTTCCACCGATGTCCTCTCCATATTATCAGAACCTACCGAATCAGGGCTACATGTACCAAACACAACTGCTGAACTTGTATCAGAACATGCAAAAGTGAGTTAGTTTTGGTTTAGGTTGATCGCAATTTGAAAATTTACAGTGTCAATGCATACCGACAGATGAACACCCCAAACTACACCATGCCGAACTACGCGAACTTCAGCAACATGCCCAACACTTCAGTCCAATACCCAGGGTACTACCCAAACTACTTGCAGAACGGAAATCAGCACCAATAGACTCTCTGATCATCCACCCCTTTGCCTCCTTTCTTTTTGAAAACCCAAGAAGATTTCCTCTTGCATCCGTACTTTATCAAAACCTCTCTGAACACTCCTCACATGTCAGACCCCAGCCATTTTATTTTCATTTTCTGTGTTTTTTCGATTAGTCCCTTGATATTTATACGTTTTTGTTCACACTGTTATGCACGATTCCTCCCATCCACTACCATCATACTTTTATTTGTTGTGTGTGTTTTCCCAATTAGTTACCCTAACATTTCACAAATCACAGTTCGTATTGTACTCTCCTCCTCTTAAGATATCGTACCCATAATTTCCTCGACATTTATGCCTTTTGATGACTCTAATCTGTTCTTTGCTTTTGCCGCACTATTCATAACTTCTTCCAAGTAAAGATTATCTATATATCCATTGAACATCTTGTCAGAGCCGGATTTGACGTAGAAAACGCTACATTTCTAATCCCAGGCTGCCAAACTCAAAAGAGAGTCTCCTCGCGATAAGCCCCCACTTGTCCTGCTAATTGTAAAGACAATGTTTTCGTGCTCAGAGGAGTCATTGCGTGAAAGTTGCGTGTGGGCATTTGGCAGCTTGCCAGCGTGACGCAATTACCGTGTTCATTGCCAGCAGATACTCAATGACGTAACGAGCCACCGTAACCGATTCCGATGATGCAACTCGGCCGAGCAGCAGTCGATTCACACGCATCTTCGAAAAAGTGGGGGAGAACCCGGTGCACCTCCCCACCCATCACAGAATGTGGGCCACACACCATTCTGCTCACTTGGTGCGCACGTGCGCACTCGGCTAGCTGGCCGGTACCTCGTGTTATCTTTCAATGACTTTCTGGCCAGATTATCTTATCCTTTTGTTAACTTCTGCTCTTTTACAGATTGCTTTTTGCTCAGCGCCAATCGCAAACCAACTACCTGCTTTCAACGCACACAAGTGTTCGGGATCGTTTGACTAACTGTGAAGAATCGGGAAGTGAGTTTCGGGAGTAGATTTTAGGAGATTAGTAGATGTAGATAAACTCTCATTGATACTGAACGGGTTCAGAATACTAAAAGAGTTTACACTTACATTAGGGGTAGAATGCACGGCTCTAATTACACTCCTCCCTCTCCTAATGTAAATTCTAGTTCAGAACCAAGACAATATGATGGGAGCAGAGAACAAGATAATGGGAGAGCAGAAGCGCAAACTGGAGCACATGAAGAAGAAAATGAAGAAGATGCGACTGGAGGTGGCAAACGCTGATGCCGACCGTGAACAAGCTGAAGTTGAGAAGAGAGCCCTCATTGAAGCCGTGGCGGACATGGAGGAACGAAGAACGGAGAGGTCGTTTGCCGATGCTGTTCTTGGGCGTGTCAGGATGGAAGAACGGGAAAGTAAGAAGGAGGAAATGAAGAGAATTCAGAAGGAGAAGGACGACGCCGATGCTGCTCGTCAGCGAGCTGAAGCTCAGGTGGAGGGACTCAGGGAGGAGAAATTGAAGGGCGATGCGGCACTCCAGCAAGCCGAAGCCAAAATCGAGGCACTGGAGAGTGTGCAAAAGGAAGTGCTGAAACTCCAGAAGGAGAAGGAGACTGCCGATTCTGCTCGTCAAAAAGCAGAAGCTGAGCTGGAGGAGCTCAGGGCGGAGAAATTGAGGGGCGATGTGGCACTCCAGAAAGCCAACGCCAAAATCGAAGCACTGGAGGCAATGGAAAAAGAAGTGCTGAGAAACCAGAGGGAGAAGGAGACTGCTCATGCTGCTAGTCAACGAGCTGAAACGGAGCTAGAGAGACTGAAGGCGGAGAAGTCGACAGTCGACGAGGAGCTTCGACAAGCGAAAACCAAAAAAGAGGAACTGGAGGCGGAAATGCTGAGATTCCAAATGGAGAAGGAAAACGCCGATGCCGCCCGTCAGAAAACTGACATTGAGCTGAAGAAAGTGAAGACTGAGAAGGCGACAGCACTTCGCCAACTCAGCGATGCTCGGTCCCAGTTGCGAACCCTGGAAATGGAGAAGGCCAGAAACGAAGCACAACACGCACGGACCCCCAATGCATCCACCATGACGTTTCCCTTCTCGCAGTCTTCCATCCCTCAGCCGGTCGCTCAACCGCTCCCCAACCATTTGCCGGCCTTCTCCTTCGCCTCCTCTCCCGCAGCGTTCCAAACCCCGGGCTATAATCCGTTGTGAGTTTGTTTCAGACCAGACTTATGTTAATTCGTGAAATTACAGTGGCATGACCAACTTCAATTTCGCCCCAATGGCGTTCGACCCCTTCTTCCCAACCGCCTCCAATGCTCCAAACACCTCCAATGCTCCAAACGCATCCAATGCTTCCCGGAGCAGGAACCCCAATGGCCCCACCACCTCAAACAACTGATCCTCTCTCATTCTTGAATGATTCCATTCCCCTCATTCAATCAAGATCCACCTCTCACTGTAGAATCTTCATGTACACTCTCTAAAAACTACTCCATAATCCCCAATTCGAATGTCGGAACCACCGTTCTCTCCGTTTCCATGATTGTTTTTTTCTCTAACGGCCCTGTTCTTTAACATTCACATTCACTCCCCACCCACAAATATCCTTTATTCCATTCAGTCATCAGCATGTTCCTTTTATCATAACCCCCCCCCCTCTGTCAGTTGATGCTTCAATTGTTATTTGTTATCAACGTTTCACTTTTTTTTTAAATGTTTACCTAATTTTGAAACCACGATCATATTGTACCTTATTATGTTCTCACATTTGAACATTTCCGTCGTTTATTGTCTAATTCTGTTTAGTTACTCTACAATATTCTTAATTTCTAATTTATTCAATAAACCTTGACCATCTACTCACAGATTTTGAATTCACAATCAAACAAATTCTATCCATTTTCGATTTTTTCAAAAAAGTAAACGTTGACTATAACTAGCAAGTAGGTAGATGAATCGATAGGGAAGTTCACACTGATCAGTATTACGTTGGCGCTGGATTTGTGAAAGCGCATGGATGGATGTGCTAACGGAAAGCGACATTTGAACTTTAGCCACATTCACTGAAGATTATTCTCAACGATTGGAAAAAGGTCAAGAAACATGAGCCTCGAGGGTTAGAAGGCTGGAAGCCCAGCTGAGTGAGGGCTAAATGAGAGAATTAAGGCTATGACCCACCACCAGAAACACTTCCTACTGCCCAACGTCCTTTTTATCTTTTTCAGGTCAACCTCTAATGTGCTAGTGTCCTTTTCAAGTTCAAAACACCCTAATGTTACCTCAGCTGCTTGAAACTGTTCATCATCAACCTCAACACGTTCTCGGCCGCCGGTGCAACATTTCATGGCAGAGCTTGTTTGTCGGCCAATTATAAGATAATGAGCAGCTGTGGGCTCAAAGGATTCGAAGATTGATTCGGCTTCCAATCGGTGGACTAGCACCCACCATACGGTTCATCCCCCCTCTCAACAGTGCTCATTACCTCGCTCTCCCTTATTCTTCCAACCGACGCCGCTCACTCTCCCTCCAAACATCCGGTGTTTTCCATGCATTTTCATTTCCTTCGATCCCTCAATAAAACTCCTATTTTGTATTTAGTTACCTACAAAGAAACCTATCAAAAGTGCAGATAATCATGGGAATTGTGATAAAATGATCGTTATTTTTAGCTATTATTTGAGCACGCTAGTGCAGAGTGCACAGCCGATTAATGGGCCAAAGGGCACTATTCGCCCTTCTCGTAGCCTGCGGGCAAGGGCGCCAAGTTCGCCAACGCTGGCGCCTTTGTTGTGTAGGTCTGAACGCCAGGCAAAGGGGACTGTAGACTATGCGTCACACCAGACGTTTTCGACAATTTTTGACAGATTTCACTCAAAATTTCTCTTTTTTTTCACTTCTTTGTTCTATTTTCCGCCGCAACTCCGAGGAATGCGAAAAATTTTCACGTGTTGATTGTGTTTTCTTGGCGTTTCGTATAGTACTCCCAATTAGCACTTTGCACTTCTCGTCGGATTTGATCCAATTAGTCAGCTATCCGGGCACACGGAAAGTGTTTTTGTTTACGCTTCCTCGTATGGAATCATGAGACTATCATACCTTATTCTTCAATCCTATAATTGTCCTTCCCCTCTTCCATAACAACATTTTCGAGACTCACTGCCCGCCCTTTCTCTCCTCCCCGCGAGTTGTAAGAGTGCGCTCAAGAATCCAAATTTCCTCGCCATTTTCCGTGCCACCTTACCCCGTAAACCCTCCCCAGATGAACTTTCAATTCTTTCAGTCTGGTACTTCACCTGCTCTCCGGAAACAACATCATCGCCCCGTGACAATGGCTTCGAACGCTGAGTAAGTGTAACTCGCTGAATTTCTGATCGAAAACTGTAAGTTTACAGATCTTCAAGTTCATCCACAAAAAGAACCCGCAAGAACGCGGGTTACTATCACGAAGACAGCGAGGACGAGTTTGGGATCTCGAGCTTCATGGACTCGACCTACCACCCCCCGGGCGAGTATCAGAAGAAGAAGAAGAAGAAGATGTCCGCTAAGAACGAGCTGGCGCAGGCCCTGCCGTCGAAAGCAATCCCGGCGCTGTCTCGTCCAACGAGAGGAGGCGCTGTCCTGGAGGACTCGAGGGAGCTGACCACTCGTGACGCCCGTTCGGGCAACGTGTCGGCCAGCCGCGGTCTCATCGAACTCGCCCATGTCGGGGTCCAAGCCGAGTTCGAAGCTCTTCCGGATCCGATGATCCAAATCCTTCGCGAAAAAATTGCGGAACTCGAGAGCCGTAACAATGCTCTCGAGTTGGAGAAGACCTCTGCCGAGGAACGCCATTCCGAAGACAAGAGGCAATGGGAGGAGACCAAGGACGCGTTGGATGCCAAAGTCCAGGAGCTGGAAACCGAGGTTGCGGATCTGAAGGCTGCTGCCCGGGAGCCAGCTGCGACGTCAGCAGCACCGATGCAACAAACGCCTACACCACCGGCAGCCGAATTGCTGCCCGCGACGCCGCCGACGTATCATCAAACTCTGTCGCAGACACTCACACTGAATCAATTCAATGCTCACGCTCGTCCTGCTCAGATGCCTCAGATGACCGCACAACAAGCTCATACCGGACAGTTCGGAGGCCCCCACACTCGCAACTGGCAAGTCAACACGCACGTCCCGCTGCATCTCCAGTGGCCACAAAACGACCCATTGTGAGTTATCCATTTGGCTTGTTCTATGATTCATTTTACATTTACAGGGCCGAACTCAACCGCCAATGGGCCCATTGCTTCCCGCCAATGCCGAATGGAGGACAGCCTCCCTTCCCTACTTCTTTCTTCCACTAAATCATCATGTCCATTATCATAACTACCTAACTCTTATTTTCTTTCAATAAACACCGAAAACAAACTTCCTTTCACAAATCTTTGTCCGAATTCCGAGAACCAGTCGGCCATTCTGCTCCGATAAACAAAATCTTGCACGTGATAAAACCTAAAGCTCATTGAAAGAGCATTCGAGAGGAATCGGGAGTGGAAAGGATTTTTCCATGGTAACCGGCTATAAGCAACGTCGAGTTGGAGTGCGCCTCAGCGTAATTAGACGATTGGGGGAAAAGTTTTCTTTTTGAAACCAACATAGGAACTTGCGCGATAAGGAATTCGTATCACTGGTTATCTAATCTGGTAGGATCAACGTGTTTCCTGCTAAGTCCAACACGAGAACACTGCGCAAAACACTTTTCCTAGTTTCTAGAACTCCCGCATACACTATCGCGAGATTCGCATCCTAGGAACTGACTCGGTCAAAGGTAAACTTAGCAGAGGGGAATTCGAATGGATTCTTCATAACTTCACACATTCCATTCACGCCCACTCCCTTGAACATGGTGCAATCTTTCCAGAAGCCGTAGCTAGCCCTGCAAGCGCATTTCGTTCGAAAAATCTGTCTTGATTTCGGTGCTAGAGACGTTGCAGTTCTAACTTGATGATCAGATAAGTAGTATTCGTAGTCTGGCAGAAAATCTAGGAACTTTTCTGGAATCCGACTATTCCAGGTATTGTTTTTTGACAGTTTCAAGCTGAGTTCAGCTATTTGTATCCTCTCCTGCCTACCTGACTTGCCATCTTCGATTTCTTTCAATTTTTTTCTTATAGTTCCTGCCCTATTCCAGAGAACATCTTGTACTAATTAGCTTTATCACATTCCAACAAGCAGTCAACCGAAACACAGCTTCAAGGCTGTTCCGCGGAATGTCATTCAACAGCAAGAAGAAAAATGCGGAGTAAGTTACGAGTGTAAAGTCTAAGGGTTCATTAACAACACAGCTGCCCACCGGCGGACATGCATGAGATCCAAACAAAAATGAATTGTTTTTGAGTTCACTGCGTGCCCATCGACCGGTGATAGGTCATCAAAGTTGCTCTGCAGATAACTCGCTGTAATTCTGCCTACTTGAAGTCTTATAGCTCTCTTTATACTATATCCACTGATCTTTACGACTTTTCAAAGAAATTTGAAAAAAAAACCGAATTTTGACTAGCAAAACATTTGTTCTTTATCATTCCAGTTTATTCTCATATTAAGGAGGATCAGCCAAAAAAACGTGAAGCTACCAACAATGGAAATGCCTCTCGAGGAGTTTTTGGAGTCAGCGAACATTTTCTATGAGCGTTTTGAAGTGAGTTTGAAAAGTCAGAAGGCTCGTCATCGTTCTTTCCATGACGTGCTCTCTCTCTCTCTCTTTTTGTATTCTATTCCGATTAACTTCCGATTCTTCCAGAGCAATACTTCTGCTCAACGGCCCCAACCAATGGCCCACATGCCCTCCCACACAGAGTAAGTGTAAATTCCTAATAATCAGAACCAAAATGATACGCTTTCAGTCCATCCGGTTCTTTGTCGGAGAGAAATCGCAAGTCAGTCAACTACAACGAGGGCACTGATAAGGACTTCTACAAACAAGAAAAAACTTTGGAAGATCCGGACTACACCCTGCCGAACGCGTACCAACTCAAACTAGTACGTGACGAAATGGTGAGCTTGTCGGGTGGTACTTCGGAGGGCAAGAAGGATGTGAAGACTCGAGAGAAGTTCAAGAAATCAAAGGGTTCCAAGAATCTTCTGAAGCGTACGCATATGGAATCTGAAAATTTTCAATCAGCTCACAAAGAAGCACAACTCGAGCATGGTGTTCAAGAAGACGAGAAACTAGGCGGAGTCGATGAGGAGATTGGGGACACTTCAAGGGAGACCTCCGTCGACATGGATGAGAGAGAACCAAGAACTTGGAAAACTTCTCATAACCATGAAATCGAAGATAATGCAAGCGTCAAATACCTCCTGGAACAGGAAAAGAAGGAGAACAGGAGACTAAGAAAGGAGCTGGCAATAGCAAACCGGATCATCGATTATACAAAAAGTTCTGCAGAAAACTTTTTGAAAGCGATCGTTGTGTGCGAGCAACGTTGCGAGGAGATGAAACGCAGTGAGATGAAAGCGATCGCAGAATCGGAAACGAAAGATGAGAAGATTGATCTGCTGAGAGGAAAGAAGCAAGAGTTAAAGGAAAAGAACCAGAAGTTGGAGGAAAAGGTCGTGAAGTTGAATGAGAAGGTCCTGTCCAACACTCAACAAGGATTGGAAAACCTATCAGCAGCAAAAGACAAGTGGAGAGAAAAGAAGAACAAGTTAAAGCAAGAGGTGACTGATCTTCAAGAAGCGGCACAAACGCACGATCAGGAGAAGGAGGGATGGAAAACCAGAAGAGGAGAGTTGAAGGGAAACGTTAAGGAATTGCAATCGAAGGTTCATAAACTGGAAGAAGCAAAGACTTTGGACAAGACCGCTCTTGAGAACGCAAACGTGACGTCGCAAAATCTCCAAAAAGAACTCGAAACTTCCAAGAAGCGAGAGGAGACCACTCAGAAAGCGAATAAGCATCTGCAGGAAGAAGTAAATAAGTTGCAACAATCTCTAAAAGAACAAATTCAAAAAGTTACGGAACTGGAGGAGCGCTCCACGTTCCTCACGCCTCCTGTTATGACACCTCCTACTCCAGCTCACCATCCGAATCCCCAAGCAGTTCCTCATCAACATCAAATGATGTCCGGCAATCACTGGCCTCCTCATGCTCAAATGATGCAGTCACCCATGCAGCAGCCCATGTTTCCAGCCCCCAATGGCGCCTTTAGACCACCGAAGTGAGTTGATTTTATTCGCTCGCCTTGTACTTATATTTGTTATTTTTCTGTCGCAATATGAACAACCGCGCAAACAACTTCCCAGCACAAAGAACGAATGTCAACTACGCTACAAACCATGGTGAACCCAGCCAGGCGTTCAATCAGAACAGATAATCCAATCAGTAAGATCTCGAAAATAAAATTCTAGAATTTGAGATGATTTGGAGAGAAAACTACTAACCTCTAGCCAGATACTGACCCCTAGCCAGATATAAAGTGCTAGATCCTTCTAACATGACATTTGACACATTCCAGTTTCAAATTGTCTCACTCATTCTTATGCCTAATTAGATTCTTGAATTTTTGATTTCCTCCAACGCATCTCAAATTCTAGCGGCAAGATCTCACAGAATGTATCATGTCAGCATTGTTAATTATCTGTCGCCTCTATTTGTCAAGTAGTCCCTCATCCAAACATTTTTTGCTTGGAATTGTCATAATCTCAAAAACCCTCTCTTGAGACTCTTCAAATTGTCGGATCTAGTTCGGCCAAATTCTCAATTTCAAACTGTATGTTGTCTAGGATTCCCACACGAGACTCTCATTTATATCTTACTCGCAGTTCCCGATTCCTCTCTTCTTCCCAATGAGAATCATGAAAACTACAGATGTCTCCTTCAAACTCTAGTCAAATCCGACACTCCCCACATCTGTTCACCCCTCCCCCTTTCTCCATTTCCCACTGAATACTAGAAGTTTCTCTCTTTCCGTTCCACCCACACCAAAATGAAACATGAATTTCCCATGTACACATGTTTCTGTTCGAATTGTCTAATCTTCTATTCTTTTCACAAAGCATTCCCTCATTTCATTCTATCTCTGATTGCTCATCGATAAACTACAATCAACGACTCCTACTGTAACCCGTTTCAATAAAACTGATCAATCGGATAGCACGAAAGTAAGGGGCATCCGGGGCAAGAGTTATACAAGCATATCCCGGTTAAAATACAGTAACTTTTACAGTCGAAAAAGTAAGTGCATGCCTACCGTAACCTGAGCAACTAGAATCCCTTATTTCAACTGTGAAAGGATATTATTCAAAACTCCTGTTCAACTGCAAGGACAAATAGGCGGAGGAGGTTACAGTAGTTTTCACGAATGCTACCGTATTCATTCATATTTACCCAATAACCAAACATGCATGAGTAAGAGAACTAACCTGCGACCCGGCGTTTTCCTATAATCCACACTTCCAGAACGGTTTTGAAGACATGTCACGGACGTATCCAATGTCGATTCGTAGTCCAACGATGCAAAGGTTTTCTTTCTCGCTGACATCAATCTGAACATAAAAATTAGATGAGTATTCAACTCATTTTTTACCAATAATCTACATAATATTGATCAAACACTGAATTTTGTTAACTTCTAAGCACTATGACTCCGAATGAACATGCTCTAACAATTGAGGAAATTCTGCACAGCTATGGATCTTCTCTTTCCCTGGGTCTCCGCTTATTGAACTTGGCGCAGAATAAACGCATGACAAGTAGCCAAGCTCATCGGAAGAGCATTTGAGAAAGAGGGTGAAATGTTTATCCTCGGTGACTATGGAAACTATCATTTTGCGGAATTGCGTTGGAGTGCGGCAGATTTTGGTCGCGAAACCTCAACGACGACGCGTTTGCGAATGCGCGGGACGGTGAAGCCGGAAGGGACAGGGTTCACTGTCAAACAACATCTCACTCACACAATACATCTGCATGACATACATTATTCATTACCTTTCAGTGGAATAAAAAGTTCAGGATCAGCCGTCAACAGGATGAGCGACCAGTGGATGTGTTCATCAAAGAAATGAGTTTGGACACGCGGCATTCTGAAATGCAGAAAGAGGTTGAAAATCCAGTGAGTTCATAATGGAGTCTGGAGGAGAGATGCATGAAACGCAAGCAAACGGAATCTGAACCCCGTCACCAATATTTCAAGCATACCCAGAGGAAGTTCACGGCATTACGGAAGACGGACATCTAAATCACATCTACGTTCAACAGCGGAGGCGCAGAAGACGAAGAAGACCAGCTTATTGATCAGCTACGTCAGGAGATGATGAGGACTCCAGATTTTCTGAACTCGGAGAAGGAGAAGTCGATGACCTCAGGAGAATTGCAAAAGGAGCTCACAAAATGGAAGGAACTCTTCTATCACAAGATCAAGGGTATATTACGACAAAAAAGAGTTCTACAACTACAAACTGAAGCTCTCAGAATGTTCCAAGAAGCAGAGGTTACAAAGTACCGAAAGAAGGTCCAACGTCTGGAAGAGGACCTCGAATTTCAAAAAGTCTTGACGGAGCTCATGCGGAATTTGGTCGATGACGTTTCGGTGGAATCAATGATGGAGAACAACAAACAGACGGAGAATGAAAAGATGACGTTGGTAAAAGAACTGGAAGATCAGGACAAGGCAATCGAAAAGTTGGAGGAAGCGCACGAAGATGCTTGTTCCTACATTCGCGAACTTTTTAAAAAGAAGGGGGAACTCGGGGAGAGCTATGAGAAGGAGAAAGAGGAGGGGAGTTGAAGAACGAGTCTCTCCGAGAAACAGCAAGACAACACGAGCATGAGAAGGCGGAGTGGGCGAACAGAGAAAAAAGAGTTGAAGTCCGAGATTCTCAGCTTGAACGGTGTTCTCGAGAGCGCGAATTCGAAGGTGCAGGAAGTGACTGATAAGCTTACGAAGGAGAAGACGGAGAGGGAGAATGCATAACGAGAGTTTGCCCTCATGAAAACCAGCATGGTAATTTTCAAAAAATTCGAAGAGCAAGTCGACATTTTGGCGATGAACAACACGGTCATGCACGGTCAACATGCAGAAGCCGTCCAGCAGCCCGATATACCACGAATGTCTCACCGGGGCACGTTTCCAAGGTATCCGACAGCCCAACTGCCACCAACCACTCCTAATTACCCGCCGCGTTCCCGATCCACGTTCCCGATCCGCGCACCCGTCCAACCAGATGCCAGCGTGGCGGCCTTCTTTGGTTCAAAAGTGAGGTTATTCCTGATTCTCAAATTCAGTCTCATGGTTCTGTTCCCAGCCACATGACAGGGAACAGAATTTCCAACAGATTGGCTCAAAAGTCAAGTTCCAACAATCACCAGAAGGCTTGAGATGAGTCGGAAGAGATGAGAGCTCGTTATTTGCATTCCGGATGAATGTAACTTCTGAAAACACTGAAAAACGCCTGACCCCCATCCAGTTATGTACATGCAAAGTGCTTATTATGAGCCATATCAACAACCTTCTCGCATGACATTTGACACCATCCAGTTTCAAATTGTCTTACTCTTTCCGAATCCTAATTGGATTCTTGCATTTTCTATGTCCTCTAACACATCTCAAATTCTAGCCGCGAGATCTTCACTGAATTTATTATTGAAATTCTCACAAATGTTTCACCCAATCCTCCCGATCTTCCATTTTCTTATTTCATTTTACTTCTCACTCACACTTTCATATTTATTTTCTTTTTACAGTAGTAACCTCTTCCTAATTGATTGATAGTTCATCCCACCCTGCTCCCACTCCAAAACTTCAAATGTTACCTTTCTGAACTTTATCCGACACTTTCTTCCCTTTTCCAAACCCCCAGAATGCCTTTTCCTTTTGCGTTCATACAAAATGTTCTCACGCACATGTGATACCTTGTTTTCTCTGATTAACATGTTTCGCCCACACACATAGGCTTTCTGCTTCAGTTGTCGAATCTCCAGTTTCGTTCACCTTCTTAACTTATTGTTTCTTGATGTCTTGAAGTTTCTTTTGAATCCCAACTTCAATAATCGGTAAAATTCGAGTTGTTCTGTGTATGTATCACTCTCTATTTCCTTATTTCGGTCTATCTCTGATTTACCATCGATAGACTACAATCAGTGAACCCTACTTTTCGACTTTCCGTGTGCATATCGGGTGTGGTCAGGGTGTATTCATTTGTTGCGAAATGAGAGTGGCCGGTCTGCCGAGGCTCGCCCTCGGATTAAGGCACAAATCCGGTGCGCACTATAACGACCGCATCGGTTCCCGGAATGAGCTCGCATTTTCCTGAACACAATTCCTCTTGGGGACATCGGGCATAGGGGACAGGAAGGGAAAAGGGGGCATTAGGAATAAGACAAACTCCGCTTGAACTACAGTAACTCCTGTAGTCCGAAGTTTTCGTGCGTGCGTGCATACCATAACTGCATCAAAACACAATCTCAAACAGACTTCACAAAAGAACGTTTCCCATCTTTCCCCGACTTTGCTGAAACATCCTTCCTAAAAACTCAGAGCTCATCCGGTTCAAATGGCTATCGCTCCCGATATCCAAATGTGTGTATAAACTTTTCCATTAACCATTTTCCAGAACATCACATCCCCTCTGAGTTCCTCGTCCCTACACGTCCCTCGCCAGGAATATGAAAGGGATCAGGGGATGAAGCTGACAGCCGCGGTCAGAAGATGCTGCTGCCGGTGAACCCCGCCCCCTCTGACACTGAGCGCGCACTTCGGGACGGCATGCCTTTATCCCCTCCACTTTTTCTATCTGCCCTGCTCATAATCGCATGCGATGACGGTGTGAAGCCCGTCACGGCAAGCAGCACCAGTTTCAATTTAAAGAAGCCCTAGTTCACGCATTCACCTCACAAACAATTAGACATAGTCCCAGAATCTTATTTGCCCATTTTTCGTGTGAAACCCTCTAATTCTTGAACTCTTCCTATGATATTTCTGTCAGTTTTCTTTTTGATGCCCTCCCGGTCACAAATGAAACCAACCTGGTCTTGGTTTACGATTCCGCGGTCACCTGACCATTCCGAACTTGATCGGATGTTCGTAGCATCTCATCATCTCACCCTCTGACGTGTGACACTCATTCGATACCCAATCTCTCGTGCCCCTCCATGCGCTTCACACTCTCTTCTCTCCGATTCTCTCATTCGAATGATAATTTCCGCTCAGTTTCAGTTCACGTGCTCCTCTCATACACCGCCCGACTCTCAAAACTCTACAGTAATCCGACTGGTCCGCTGCATCCAACCCCGCCCACAAAGTCATCACGTGCTTTTTGGAAAGTGAATCGGAGGATCGTCAACTTGTTTGAGGTAAGCTTGCTGTAAAGAAACAGGGTAGCATGGGGATAAGTGATTACCGTAGGAAAACGTATCAGACACTGATGACACGTTCTCTCTGGAAGTTTCCTTACTTCGCATATTCTTTTGTCCTAATCCCTACCATAATCCATCTGCTTTCACATGTTCTCAAATGCTCTTTCACACAATCCTCTGCACTAATCTCTTTCTGGATTGATCACTTCTCCTCAGTTGCAGGCTAATCCCATCCTCTACATTAAACTACCGCATCCCGCCCTATTGCCGCCGCTACCGTAACCCGGATACGGAAAATCTCTACCGTATAAACCCAACCGATCAACCGGAGTTTTCGAGTGTCTTGTGGAACGTTATCAGCAAACGACCGACTGTTACAAGGTTAGTTGGTATTTGGGAAAAGGGGGGGGGGGGGAGACCTTATGTCTGGAAACTTGTTTACCTGACTGACTTCTGATTTGGATACAAACCGTCTAAATATAAAATTTCGTTTTGAATTTGAGCATTTGGATCAGAAATCAGAGAGAGACAGAATGACATTTGCTGAACTACAAAATACGGACACGTTGATAGTTATACAAAATTTCTTGTTTTGACACATGTCATCAGGAACTCTCTATCACTTACTTGAAAACTATTTTGAGTTATATTTTCAGAATCATGATGAATGTTGCTGCTAGCGATGACAATGCACAAAGTTTCGAAGATTACCTAAATAAACTTGAACAACTCGAACAGGAGCCCGACAGTGAATGTGCCACTGTCCGGGACCGGCGTCACATTGAGAGAGATGAAAAAAAGAGATTGACGGAACAAAAGACTAGGATGCTGAAGACCATCAAGGATCTCATGGAGAACCGCGAAAAAGTTGCAATGTCTGCTAGTGAGAAAGCAGAGTTCGAAGCCCAGATTACGGGATTGAAAGCTCGACTCGGAGAAGCGGAACAGAAACATGAGGAGCTGCAGAATAGAAACATAAGATTGCAAAAGCAGGTTAGCGACTTGTACATCGAGGTTGACGATGAGCGGTACAAAACTTACAAGGCCCACCGTGTTCGCTGGCGTCAGGAACGTAAAATCGCTTCCTTGAGAGCAGCAGCTCAAAGAGAACTCCCTCAAGCACAACCTCAACATCCACCACATCCATCACATCCACCAGCCGCGATGCCAAACCAATTGCACCACCACAACATCATTTACCATTATCATCCTTACGCTCCTCATCCTGGTCATCCACATATGCACTCACAACCAAACTGGTACGTTGTAGCAGTACCACCACCAGGGTTAGTCACAAATGGTTTTGATTTGATGTTCATGTTTATGCTTACAGTCCCGATGAAGCACCACAACCACACTATAGGTGGCATAACGGTTATTGGATCCCCATCAATGCAGTAGTAATTGATCAGCACCCTGCTCCAATTGTCGAGGCTCCAGCTTCACCAGCGTTAAGCATCGCATCTTCAAATTCTTCAGTCCAAGTTGGCAATGGACCCGAAGATCCAGCTCCGGTTTCTCCAGCCCCATCAGCCTAATTCCAATCTTCTCTATTGAAGTCACCGGGAACCCTTGAAATTCCCAAGTTCCCGTTTTCTATCCTAATCCACCACACTTCTCTCAAATCCCATGTTGATAATGTCCTAATCCCAATCTGTCTTCTATTTCTAGTTTCATGTTCCAAAAAAACTCCGTGTGCTATCACTTGAACCCCTAATTCTATGACTCTCCTTTACTGGTTCGAGACTTCAAAAACTTCCCTTGTCAAGTAATTTTCATTGCCCTGTTCTCATTTAGTTTATCGGAAACTTTGGAACTTTCAGTTAATCCTAACCCCAGTGATTTCTATTCAAAATGTTCCAGATACTTACAGACCCATGTTTCAAGTTATAACACTTACATTAGGGGCAACCACCAACAAGCATTGGCATATCTCTCTCACACACTATTCCTAGTGACCCCTCCCCCTTCCCCCTACACTCTCGCCTTTATGACTCGTCCCTAAAACCCAATCATTTCCCGTTTTTCACCTTTTCTCCTCGAAATGCTCTTATTCAGATTTGATCTCGATTACATCACGAATCTTGCATACTTTATACAAAGAACCACTATGAGAATCCGTTCATCAAATTTTTGTACCAGCACTACAATTGTATTTTTTTGTTTCAATCTCAGCTCCTTCTCCTCCTTATAACACTCTGTGTAATTCGTCAGATTACCCATATATCTCACAACTTTTTATCATTCTTTACATCATTCCAATTTTCTGAAAAATCTCCGATACTCCCAAACATAAGTATTTTGATGTCGATTGTTTTTTTGCTTTTATCTCTCTGAATCCATTGATTTTGCATCACAGACATTCAGCTAACACTAATCTCAAACCCTATATCTCCCATCCTAATCCTCAATCATTCCTCTTCTACGTAACTCGCCGTTTTCCTATGTATCCCATTACATTTCTCATTGCTTGGTCATAAATCGGTGCAGTCATTTGCCTGACCAAACTTTCTTATGTCCCGCTCGATCTATTTTGATTTTTTTAGTTGAAATAGTTGGAGCGTGACCTTGAGCAAAGTTCGGCCAATACCCTAGCGCTCACGGAAATGACTTCACCGAGTCATGAATGTTTTTGCCACGTTTTCTATGTTTCGCTTTAACCCAATAAACCACAATTACCCATTCACTTTTCAAAAGTTCAGATTTATCCATAAGTCAACTGTGCGCACTGTCAAGTTCCTACATCAACATCTGAATTTCATTCCGCTGTCCGATGTGCTCATTGTCGGAGCAATATGAGATAATGAAGGACAGGCTCCAAGAAAATGGGGAAGCACGATCATATTCAACCTCAAAATGGAACCCGAATTTCTGGAGCTCCCAATTCACATCAAAGGAAAGAGCCGGGCTCACGAAATGATAGGTTACTGCCACCCAAAGACCTCGCGGGAACACCTTGCCAACTGGCTGTCAACATTGAGTGAGAAGGGGACTTTCCAATTTACGGAAATTCACTGGGATGTACATGGATTCTGGTCCAAATAGATTTATGATCGGAAGAATGTAAGAGATAAGTCGAGGGATATCAAGTGGATAATCCTTGAAACTATCCTGACAACTCTCAAGCACGATGAGGGAAAAAAAGAAAAAAATAGAAAATGAACATAGTTGAGTATGTAGAGGTATGGTGGGGGAATAGAGGCGGTGATAAAGAGGAAGTTAAAGTGATAAAAATATATAGGAATACAAATTAGAGTTACAAATTAAACAGAGACTAACCGGAAAGGTTTGGAAATTGCAAGGGGATCAAGTTATGCGTTCAAACGAATCAAAATATGTTGAACTGGCAAGAGAGGACGTGGGGACACAGGAATTTAGCTCAAATTTGGTAGGAGGATAGGTCAGGGTCATAATAAGTGAAACCCGGAAGTAGTTTTATGAGAAATTCATCTCAAGCCTGTTACGTGTAGAAAAATCAGGCCCTGAGCATGTTTTCGGTGTTTGTTTTCAAGCCTGGAAGCAGGCTAGACACATTTTTTCGCACGTGGCAGTCTTTAGATAAATCTCTCATGAAAACCCTCCCGGGTTTTCACTATTATGTTTCTGGAATACCCTCCTGTCATGTTTGAGCCAAATTTTCCCCGTGACCTTACGTACCTCCCTTGTAGAAGAAGAAGCTCAGGCCACGAAGTGCACCAGCTCCTCGATGTCTTCCATCTCCTCATCGTCCTCTCCATGATGTGGATGGCGATCCGTCAACTCCTGCAGACCTTTGAGCAACTCTTTGAGCAACGCCAGGTTATCGCGATTGAAGATTTCTTGCTGCTGTGCGACTTGGTTCAGAAGTGTAACCTTCTGAAGTTCCTCATATTCCTTCTTGAGTTCCGGATCAGAATCGAGAAGCTGTTGAAGTTCGGTGGAGACACTGACCTAAAATCTTCTTTCCTGGTCATTTTGATGAGTTTTTGGGATCTTACAGTCTTGAGTTTAGTGCCGATTGCTTCGAGTTCCTTGGTCACATCCACAGTCGTTGGCTTCTTGTCTGCAGGCACAGATTCAGTGTTGGAGTCAGCCTGAGCTGGTTCTGGTGCTGGTGTTGTCTCTTGAGTAGCGCTCATCTAAATTGAAGCATTCAAGAGTGGAAAAATCAAGAAATCCTTAGGAAATGAAAGGCGACGTTAGGTATAGGTTTCTAAGAGGCTTGTAACAAGAAATCTGGCCATCTGCCCATGCTCCGCGAAGAAAAACAAGCCGATCGCGTGTGCGAACCGGTAATTGCTACTCAAAAACAATTTCCTAGTGTTGTGGCAATCGTCTCCCTTTCCCTTACCTGAGAGACGCCTACCCTTCTGCTCAAAATTGTAGGTTGCATATGCTTTTGGTGTGTCCGATTGAAAAGCCGCGGAAATGAGAATCTGGATGGGTGAAAGACAA
>LR539861.1:354465-364520 GCA_900536315.3 Caenorhabditis becei | reverse complement strand
CAAGTAAGGGAGAATAATTTATGGAGACTCGGTCCGGCTCGTTTGGTTTTTAGGTTAGTTCCATTAGTTTCTGAATCTGATCACAAATTCTCGGTTTTTAGTATGATTGTTGCCAGATTTCCTACTTCAATCCAGTTTTTTCTTGGATAATCTGTTCAGAGCCCTTTCATTCAATCCACTCTGAAACTTCCCCCGCTCCCCATAATCCCTTTGGCGCCAAAGTACAACGCTCCTCTCCAACATCACTTTCAGATTCTGATTCCCAAGAAACTAAAGTCCGCTGCTATTTCCCATGTCCAGCACACGTTATCATTATCACACACATGACTTGTCAGCAGAATCATGCGACTCTGGAAATGACGAGTGTGTGGGATGCTGTGAAGCAGAAAAGGAAACTCAAGCCAAGGTGAATGCTCATGAGGAGAATTCAGGTTTTGGGCAAATGGGAAGCTAGATAAGAGAAAAGAGCTCGGGAAAGCAAAAAAATGCTGGAAAAGTGAACAGGTTAAGCTATCGCGAAGGAATTGTCAGAGTCCTGCTGGAATACCTAATAAATCCGGATCACAAAGGGATTACAATGCTACAACAGAGGAGATTAGGCGTTTTTTTCAACACAAGAACGCAATAACGGAAAGATTGGAAAATCCAGGGACTTGTTCAAGAAATCACAGTGAAGGGCAAAGGAAAATGATGAAAATCGGTTCCTGACATCACTGAAAGCGAAACATAACAATGCGTCAACCGATTCGATATGATATAGAACTGGAGCAACACACGAAACACCGGAAATTGTGTCTACCTTCAGGGAAATTAGCAGAAGTGGCGGGTTCTGTTATTGGTATTCACACAGTTCTACTATACAAAAACATGTTTCTGCAAGGTAACCATATCTATTCGCTTCCCCATCGTTTTCCAACAGGTTTATCCCGATTCTTCGAGCCCGCTTTCCTTCATCCCCGTTTTTTCCGCTTCCAAGTATATTTCCTGACTTTTCAAAGATCTTGATTCTAGGAACCCCTTCAATGTTTCAGAATTCAAAAAGTGCATCGAAACCCTTCATCCGCCTCTTTCATTCACTTTCAAACTCCTCAAAATCTTCAACATCACGTCTCCAAGTGCAAATGAGTAATCAGTCCCAAATCTCTCTCATTCCGCTAATCATACGGCTTCTCTTCTGAAATTCCGCACGTTTCCTAATCTCCCGAGATCCAAAGTACAATGTTTCGCACTCATATCAACACCAGTTCTAATTTTACTCAAAATTTGCTATCATATCACAATGATCTCTGCGTGACGACCGGAAGCAGAACTAACTTCTCATGCGTCAATGGGAAAGATAATAAAAATAGACTCAAAGTCAAGAGGATAGAGTGGAGGCTAGAGCCACGTCAGGTAAATACGGATGAGTGAAGTTGTGATAAACATCCCAAAGAGGATCATGAGCTCACTCCAGTGGACGTCTTCAGAGTTTTGAAAGCCTTGTAAACAGATTCCCTCTCTTGACCACACACACACATAGTATCCATTTCTTATCGAAATTGGAGAATCTTTTGCTAATTTGAGTGGGAGATCTCCTCTTCAACACGGAAGTCATCCAAAAGAAGACCTTTTTGTTAGATTTCAATTTACATTTGGTTTTCTCTAATCCCACTCTATTCTTGTTCATTCTTGCGAATCTAATCTATGCTGCTCACATTCTCTATCATTATCACCTAATCCTACACGTATTCGATGACTCCGCCCACTTCAGCTTCTCCTCCCCTCTCTTCTCATTTCCGAAGCGGATTCCGATTTCATTTCCTTACTTTGTGTAGCTTATCCGTTTCTCTTTTTCTTCTCAACCAAGATTCTAAATTTTTATTTTCAGCCAGTTCCGTTGGCTAAGACTTGTGGTGCCAAGCCGATGAAACCAAAGAAACCGAAAAAGAACTAGGTAAGGTATTCGGGTGTATCCCAATAAGTGTAAGACATTTTTTCAGGACAATTTAGAGCTTCTGCTGATTGGCAAGGTGATGCTGTACTCCTTAGGGATGATGTGCAACGTCCTCCGTGCCGATGATAGAGCCGCTCCTTGATCAATGACATCTTCCGTCAAAAACCTTTGCAACTGTGATACAACCCCATAATTACTCCCTTGTTTCCATGTATTTATTCAACCATCCATTAATCTTGCACTTATTTTGCCCTTCCCCCTCCCCCGTGTTGTCCGATAAGCTTCTTGTTTCTTCCGCTTTGGATAACATTTCGCAACTTGCAATTTGTTACCCTATCACTCGGAAAACTCAAGAAACATATCCGAATTACCTCTTTCATGGCCCTTCCTCGATTTCAACAATCGACCTCTCATAACCCCCCAAACAGTTTATTTGCATACCTCCATAACACTGTCGTTTATGCAATTACTCCCAGATATCCTTCAACGTATTTAGTTTTTTTTCCGGATCCCGAATGCAATACACAATCTGAGTTTGGGATCCGGTTTTTTCTGAAACTTCTGAATCTGTGATAATAAATATTTATTTGGCAAAACAGCGAGAAATGTTGGTGGAAGGACAGCAGAGGAGAGAAAACAGTGGGAGGTGTGATGGCAATAGGAAAACACAAATATTGCAAGAAATCCTCACAAGATTCGTATCAGGGATGACAGTCCAGCGAGCAATTTGAGTAGTACAAGGGGTCCCGGTGGTACTGAAAGCTGAAATTTGATAGGGAATTAGAGGGAGCGCTGCAAAGTCCCAGCTAGTACTAATTTTCAGTAAGATGAGCGCTGAAAAATGCATTTTTCAAACAGAAAAAAGTACTACAGACATTGTGCAAGGTACTGGACACTTCGAGGGGTCTGGGTGCCAAAATGAGGGCTTCTTGGCAAAATCTGACAGTTCCCTGAACTCACTGTCGAATTTTCTTGATTCCGAGAAATCTGTCGTTCTTGCTCATTTAGACCCTCAAAATTCTGTTCAGGTACCCGTTCCCATCATTTTCCCGATTCCCTTATCCAATCGGCAACATCAAAACCCCAACCTATGTCCCTACACGCTTCCAATTCTCACAACAGCTATCTCTTCCAAGTTACACAACTCCAAATATTTACCCAACTCGGCTATGATGAGTAGAAACAATTGCGACCGCAAAGGACCATGTTGGGTAACTCGACAGATTAGACACACGCTTACACTAATTGGATTGGACTGCTCATCACCTTTATCTTTCCCCGGTACTTCCCACTGGATTAGTCACCGAGCAAATAGTTTGGTGAGGGAAGGGGAACCTGAGGTGTGTGGTAAATCTACCTGGAATGTGCTATTACATGACACATTGCCAGACGGTTGCGTTTTACAGCCGCGTGAACCCTCCGGGGCATTTATGGTTCCACCGGACATGTATTTTTTTATAGTTTGCTACTGCAAATTCCATTCTACAGTACTAACTCAAACCCCACTGCCAAGGGTTCTACAAATCGGCTCGTCTGGAAAAGACAAAGAGTTTTACGACATGACCGTCTGTCACCAGAGTTGGCATTTACAATCTACAGTCTCAAAAACTGCCGGGGATCATAAAAATCTCAACGGGTTTATTGAATTCTTCCCGGAGGGCTACTCGGGACTCTTTGTATGTGTGTCGGATACCTTTGAAATGGATGACGACTTTGGGCGAGGAACGTCAGCTGCCGGTGTTGCACAATTGGGGTAGGCACCGGGGGGGGGGTCGGTTTTTTGGAGAGGAAAGGCGGCGGCCGACAAAACGTCAGGTGATCGGAGCCGGGGAGTTGGGTATTGCGTGAACTTTTTGAAGAGCGATTGGTTCACCGACAGAAGAGGTAAATGGAAATTAGAGCCAATGAACTTTGGAAATCGAGGGGAAAGAACAAAAGGAAATTGACATTTAGAAAAATATAACTCAATTTCTTGGAAATCGGAGTCAAGATGAAGGGTTTTCGGAAATTTTGTCAAGAAGTTTGAGGTTTTCCATTTCTCAATTGAATCTTTCATTTTTTCATATAGGTCATGCTCCCGAGCGATTTTCACAAGTTCTGTCTTACATCTCCCAATTGACACCCAGCCTTACCACAAACCAGCTTGAAAACAACAAATTTCACGATTTTTCGCTATTTTTTGGCCCATTTCCATCAAAAACCAATTACAGTATTATCGTTGCAACTCAAAAGTTCATTGGGTAGATTTACGGAATTCCGACTCTCGCAACGCGCGAGAGCAAAACGTGATGCGCCTTTATAGTGTGGTACGGTAGTTGCGGTGGAAACTACTGAAAATTGATGGGAACCGATTGGAATGGTGTTTTCTTATTCGTTTTTATTGGAAAAAGTGCCAAAACCTTGTGAAGAACCTTCATTTCAGTCAGTAACTATTTTCGGGGCGAGACCCACCAGGTGAATCGCCCCGGGACGGCAATAATACTCGTACCCAATATTCCGTCACCGGTAAGGTAGGGGCAGGTAACCCGAGAAGTGCGGCTCGTTAGTCGGTAGAACTGTCATAGGTGTGACGTCAGTAAAGCCGAAATACGCGTGTCGCTTGCCGCTTCCGATAGGCGGCGTCCCTTTGTGCGGTGTTATCGATACCGCCTGGAGCATGGTCGGAAACAGATGACTTGATCATTTGGAAGCTAATGAAATCTATGTAGTTGGGAGTAATGAATAAAAGTACAGTGTTGGGTTATGTAAATAAGGGAAATACCAAAAAAATGAAATAAAGAGATAGAAATTCATATCACTGATAGCAAGATCACAGAAATTGATGAAGGATTCTTCAAATTGGGCTATTCACAGAGAAGGACTATAATCTGTGTGAAAAACTGATGAATTCCGCCAAATTCCTTGAAATCTCTGGTTTTACACTTTTCACTCCAAAGTTTGAACTTTATTTTTTGAATTCTCCAAACATAGCACTTATTCTTTTCATTTTCAGCACAGATGTCATCTGAAACATATTCAGGTATCCCACCTACAGACATCCTCACGTATCCCGAGCTGTTACCACCACATTCCTCCTCCTACACCACCCGCCCTCCCCAACCCGGCTGTCGTCAGCTGTCGACTCCGCCCTCCTACTTGTCCACCCACGAGCAGACAGTTCCACAATATCATTCGCATTTTTTGCATCCCAACCAGCACCCGCTCTTCTACTTTTCCCCCATCTCCAACTTCTTCAACATGGCCAAGAAAACCCAAATTGCCGCTGATTCTTCGAAGACCCCTCTTCCCAAGACCAAGAAAGAGAAGAGCCGTGAGAAGGAGTACCGCCGTGCTCAGAACATCAACAGTGCTTTTGAAAACCTTCAACAGTGAGTTTTACCTAATTTAGGAAACTTATATGAACCTTCTTCATTTTTAGTCGCATCCCGTACCTGAAACCAGAGGAAAGAAAGCAACTTCCCAAGATCAAGACCCTTCGCTTGGCAATGCAGTATATCTCTCACCTCACCAACCTTCTCAGTGGAGATCAAATGGTACTAAAACCCCCAACCCCTTTACAAACCCTGACTCCTTCTTTTTCCAGCACCAGTCCGACTGCACCACCGAAGTCCGCCCTCTGGAACACACCGACTTCCGACAGACTGTCGCCAGCGAAATGCGAGTCCGCAACAGCTACCGAGAGAGGGCCCACCAGCAGGAAATGGATACCGCCACTGTTCAACGAATCCTGGCGAGAGAAGAGCAAAGAAGTCGTCGTTTCCACGGAGAAGAGATGCCCGGATACTCCCCACAGCCGTTCGCCCCTCATCCGATGAACTCCCACAACTTCCGTCAGATTTCTGCCAACGAGTACAACAGAATGCAGAACCAGATGGCCATGCCAATGCAACCAGAGCCCCAGTGTTATTACCCCATCTCCCCTGACCAATATCACCCCCACACTATGGAAAACACTTATGTGTATCACCATTAAGTTGTTCACCCTAATATTTCCTGAAATTGATTATTTCATATGTGCCAATTCGATCTCAAGTTGTAAACCCTTGTAGCATCCGTATGTAAGACATTGTTTTATTTTAATTTATTTCATTATTTGTTATACGAGTTGTTACCTAATAAACAGTCACTGCCAACGCGACGGCTTAGCGAGAAATGTTTATGCAATCCGACCCTCCTTAATCCCAAATATGGTACTTGGTGGCCTTACTCGACCTGTCGTCTCGCTTCCTAGTTTGTATATTTGAGAAGAAGAGCCAATGGAGAGGGTAATACAAGTTTCATATTCGGGGTGTCTTCTGAGTGGGAAGGGAGACTTTTGACCGGACATAAACCACTTGACGGGTTAGGAAGGGTGGTTCAAGGAACGGAAAACGGGATAGTCGTGATGTGTGTTAGAACTTTGATGCACTGAAGCTGAAAGTGTTCACAGACGTGTTTTGCTTCAAACATGAACAATTCATTTATCTTAGCCGTGTTGTTACATGTTCCTGCCCTGGCCTACAGTCTATTTGTTCGTGGCAACCATGAGTCAATCTTCCCACACTTTACATATCATTTACATGACACGCCCTGCATGAAGCCGACATGCAACTCGTGTTCATGTTATCAGATAATTCGACTGATCGCTCACTAAAATGGTTTGCGAAGTCTGTGTGAGATATGCTTACAGAGACTGTTATGTATGTTGTCCAAGCAAGGTAAGAGACAACTTATTGGTTTCGACCAAGTATTCTATCTTCAGAGTTATTTTCAGCCATCGTACATTTCTTCGGGAAGCTCGGGCAGCTACACCGTCACTAGAGCGCCTGAGAAGAAGAGCTTCGAGCAAATCGTGAAGAACACGGTCAGTGGAAATAGTGTGTAAAAGGAAATAATCAAACTTTTTCTAGGACACGTCATCAAAAAATGGTGGGCTGTCGGCGGACAAGAAGAGCATTGCCAAAGAAGAGAAAGGTCAGGAAAAGAAGAAGGACAAATGTTGCGTTATGTAATCTGTGCTTTTTCAAATGATTCTTCTGCATTGATTGCAAAATACGTTTTCGGAAAATGAAGACTTGTTGAACCAGCATGTGGAACTGTGATATACAGACATATTTGCTCTTCTCTATCCGTCACTAGAAAATGAGCAGAACAGAGCGACTCTCCGTGATTTCAAAATGAAAAATTACTGACAAATGACGACAAAAGTCAATTGAATGTTGACTTACCACAATCTGAAATGGTATTTTCCGGTCTATGCCCGGCTTATGTCCGGCTTTCTACTACTGGCTATTCTTGTGGCATTATCATATTGCATCCCTCTTTTTACAATCCAGTAGAAGTGCCTTGTTGACATATTGCATTTAGATTTATTCATTCACCCCACTCTCAATCCCTAACCAGATGCAATAAAACTACATAACTTTCTGTCTTTATGACTTTTGAGATGACGTCATATTCTCTCACAAAAAAATGGAATCTGAAAAAGTCGTCCGTGAAGCAGAACGAGATAACAACAACACCTCGGGTGTACATAATGTGAACCAAATTTATCTCTCCCCAAAAGGGGCTCAAAAACGAAAAAGATAGAAATAGTGAAAAAAAGCAATAATAATGACAAATTGAAAAGTCACTGTGGTACACACAACTAGCTTTTTTAATGAATTGTCAACGCGGTAAGCGAATGTCAAGAAGAAGCCAAATTATGATTGAAGTCGTTGAGCATTGGATGAAGCGAGAAGGAATAATTGGCTAGCACCAAGCGTGACGCCTCAAAAGGGACAGTGGATAAGCAGAGCCGGATTTCGAAAATCTTATCTGAAACAAGAGACTATCATCATTCAAACGGATTAGAAACAAGCATGCTCAAGACGGACAAAACACTCATCACTCACTAACAATGTATATTTTGAAACGAACACACACGGTCGCTCACCTAGATTCTGAACCCCAATACGAGAGGGAAAACAGTTCATTGAAAATTATGGTAATTGATGGCTGCTTTGCTTTACTATGTACCAGACAGTTCTGGAAAAAAGTCTATCATCTGAAAACGTACAATTTTCATCTTTCGTTTTTTTTTGTCGGCTGACACCAGTATGTTTATTCTGCAGACACAAAATACCAGTGAAGTCATCTAAAAAGTTTCACCGAACACGTTATGAACAGAAGATGACAGTAAAGTTTATCTGGATTAGAATGTAAGACTAAAAATATACAATTTAGGGTGATTTATTCTCAAATTAGTGGGTTCAGCATTTGTAAGAATAGCCATTGGATGAAGAATTTTATAATTAGATATGCATTCCCGATACTGAAAAAATCACAATTGACCCAGTACAAAAATTCTGAAAAACTCACATCTACTGGAACTTGGTGTAGTATATAAAACGATCACTATTTGTGATCACACATAAGGTCACACACGACCTTATCATCATTTCTTATTGCTACCCATAAGCAGCAACCATATTATGAACAATTCATCTATCTGGGCCGTATTGTTACATGTTCCTGCCCTGGCCTACAGTCTATTTGTTCGTGGCAACCATGAGTCAATCTTCCCACACTTTACATATCATTTACATGACACGTCCTGCATGAAGCCGACATGCAACTCGTGTTCATGTTATCAGATCATTCGACTGATCGCTCACCAAAATGGTTTGCGAATTCTGTATGATACATTATAACAGAGACTGTCATTGGTGTCGTCCATTTAAGGTAAGAGACTATGGGTCTAATGGGTCTTGATCGAGTATTCTATTTTCAGAATTATTGTCAGCCATCGTACATTTCTTCGGGAAGCTCGGGCAGCTACACCGTCACTAGAGCGCCTGAGAAGAAGAGCTTCGAGCAAATCGTGAAGAACACGGTCAGTGGAAATAGTGTGTAAAAGGAAATAATAAAAATTTTTCTAGGACACGTCATCGAAAAATGGTGGGCTGTCGGCGGACAAGAAGAGCATTGCCAAAGAAGAGAAAGGTCAGGAAAAGAAGAAGGACAAATGTTGCGTTATGTAATCTGTGCTTTTTCAAATGATTCTTTTGCATTGATTGCAAAATACGTTTTCGGAAAATGAAGACTTGTTGAACCAGCATGTGGAACTGTGATATACAGACATATTTGCTCTTCTCCATCCGTCAATAGAAAATGAGCAGAACAGAGCGACTCTTTGTGATTTCAAAATGAAAAATTACTGACAAATGACGACAAAAGTCAGTTGAATGTCGACTTACCACAATCTGAAATGGTATTGTCCGGTCTATACCCGGCCCATGTCCGGCTTTCTACTACAGTCTATTCTTGTGGCATTATCACAATGCACCCTATTTTCACAATCTAATGGAATTGCCTTGTTGGCATATTGAATTCAAATTCATTCATTCTCTGCACTCTCAATCTCTAACCAGATGCAATGAAACTACATAATTTTCTGTTTTCATGACTTTTGAAATGACATCATATTCTATCACAAAAAAATGGAATCTGAAAAACTCGTCCGTGAAGCAGAACGAGATAACAACAACAATTCGGGTGTAATGTGAATCAAATTTATCTCTCCCCAAACGGGCTCAAAAACGGAAAAAAAAGAAATGATGAAGGATAGTGATAAAGTGAATTGTTACTGCAGTAAATAACTAGATGCTTTACTGAAAAAAAACGGGGGTGAGCAAATAGTAAATCAAAAAGCCAACATTATGATTGACGTCGAGGAGGAACTCCTTGGCACCAAGCGTGACGGCGCAAAAATGATGGTGGATAGGCCGAGCCAGATTTCGAAAAGCTTTTCTGAAACAAGAGATCATCATCATTCGCACGGATCAGAAAGAAGCACTTTCAAAACGGACAAAAAACTATTCACCCGCTAACAATGTATATTTTGAAAGGAACAAACACACAACGGTCGCTCACCTCGATTCCTGATAGGAAAGACGAGGAGGGGCAGAGTTGAATGGACGTGTGTCTCAATCTTATTTTGCTATACTATGTACCGGACAATTCTGAAAAAAAGTTTCAACTCTGAAAACGTATAATTTTTACCTTTTGCTTTTTTTGTCGGCTGAGAAGGAATGTGTTTCAGATGATATATTCGGTTCGGATCGGGACCTAGGGCAAATGAAGCACCCTTATGGGTGTATAT
>LR539861.1:321284-347724 GCA_900536315.3 Caenorhabditis becei | reverse complement strand
CCCTTCTCTCCAATAAACCATTGAGTATTCTAAACCGCGTGTCAGAGTAGAAGAACAAAGACCCCCCAAGGGTCAGCGTTACAATTCCCATGCGCCGATACTGAAAAAACTCACAATCAACCCAGTACCCAAATGCTGAAAGAACTCACATGTACTGGAAAATATAATCGGGTTTATTCAGCTGGTCTCCTATACGAATTTCCAGGGGACAGCTGAACCATTGGCATTGATGGTGTGCCAATAGTATAAAATCCCCAACGAGCAGAAATTCGGTGTGGTATATAAAGTGATCACTAATTGTGATCACACATAAGGTCATACACGACCTTATCAGCTTTTCTTTTTGCTACCCATAAGCAGCAACCATATTAATTCCATATAGCGGAACAGCAGCCCAGCCAAACCCAACATTTTGATTTTTGGAACAGATGAATAAACCATTGGAAGGCTCCAGATGATTCCTGTTGCCACCCGAAAGTAGCAACCATATTAATCCGCAGTGCGGACACCTAACGCTGGCTGAAAGTCACGTATGTGAAGATTCTTGTAAATGTCGAAACTCACGTTCAATATGTTGAACCCAATGTCCCACTCTCATCCATGTCCATGCCCAAGGATCCTTCTGGGGATCATTGTCCAACGATTCACAATTATTGCGAGCTCCATTTCCTCAGTAGGAAGACGGAACTACCCATATGTAGCAACCATATCAAAAAACTTCAACAACTCTCTTTGGACGTTTGCCCCAATCTTTCTTCCTCTTCTTCTACTTGAAGCTGTCCGTGATTGCAAATCCAAAACTGGCTGTAAGTTACAATTGTGGTTATTCTTTCAGTATTCAAAACTCACATTTTAAATCAAATGCCCGTAGACACCAGCACCGCTACCCACATGTAGCAACCATATTATTTTGCTCAACAACCTTCGCTGTCGGTTGTGAGAACTTTTTTTCCTCACAAGGAGGACTTTTTCTCTTTTCTGCTACTCGCATGTAGCAACCATATTATGACTCTTCACAGTCAGCCTGTAAAACTGGAAGTAGCGTTCGCTCTTTCACAATGCAAGCTCACTCATTCGCCATTTCCTTCATTATGCGAAGAAAATTTCAGCTCAATGGAACATTTTCCAATTGAGGTAGATCCGGGAGGCGAGGTTGTTCCTGCAAAACAACTCAATTTCCAATTTGCTCTCAAAGACTCATGGCAGAATCGCTTTGTTGAAGTGAATACTGTATCAAGTGTCAGTAACGTTGGAAGAACACAGTTCGTTGAGAACTAAGAATGTGAGTGGAAACTGTCAAAACAGTTTCTACAGCTACAGACATTGTGATGATTCATCAAGGTGTTTTCACACTTCGGTCACTTGCTCCCAAGCCATTTAGCACTTTTGAATAAACTGATAGACATTCTTTTCACTGGCAGAACCAAATTTAGCACGACGTGACAAACTTTTGAATTACTTCAAAAATCGAGTTCTCACTTCACTCATAGAAAGTTTTGGTGGTTTTTCCAAACAATTGAAGATTACTGATGATCCCGGCAAAGACATCCGGTAGAAAACTTTGAACCTGAGTCGAAGTATATGAAATCAAATGACGTGACTGTTCTGGTATCTGGTTTCAAATGTTTGTCCAATGCTGACCGGGATCATCAGTAACCCTCTTTTTCCATTCACATCTGAGCAGAGGAAAGCTGAAATGCTGGAAAAATCACCAAAACAAACCTTGAAGTAGTGTCGTTTGTGAAAGTTACAGTAATCTGTTGAGCCGTGAGATGTCTATCAATTCAATGCAAAAATATGAAAAACGGTTGGGAAAAAAATAAAACCGGAAGAAAAACAATGAAACCGAGGAAACCAATTTCGCTTGATTCATTCAGCCGATCATATTCTTTGATTCGGATGCGCATCTTCAAATATGAGCCCATCTATACACATCCTCTCATTTTTTTTCGGTTCTTCTTTTCCAGGAGTGCATCATTCCACTTGCGTCACTGCGCATGATCAAAGAACATTCAAGACCACGGAAAATGGCTCGCCGAATTTATATAAAGGATTTGCGGACAGGATTAGGGACACTGATACGTTTCTCGTTAAAGCTAAATTTGGAAGAGGCATCACAAATCAATGAACGTTGGGGAATCTAAGTGACTATAGGAAACGTGACTAACACGTGGATTTGGCTCGCTCGCTAAAGATATCTTGCAGCCTTGTGAATCTCCACAGCGACATCTTGGGATGCAACGATAATACAGAATTTTATTACTTTTTCTAACAGATCTTGAGAACAAGAACCTCATATTTGTATTCTAAACTTTTACTTTTCTTATGTTGTTCAAGTGAGAAATGAAAAATATCAAAAGAAAAGCAACTCTTTTTGTAATAGCTCTGACATTGTGACACGAAGTATACTATATTGGTTCTCTTACTAAAATAGGTTTCCTATAGAGTACTCCGTGTTTCCCATCAACACCCAATTGCCCAACACCACAAGAGCACAACATAAGAACTCACATTCCTTCCCTCGACCGAGCGCCATAATGGGGCGAGCGCTGAGCTAGCAAACTGAGCCGACGGAAAACCGAGGGGTGGAGTTTTATAACGGAGGGCAGTAGAGTTGAAGCGAGAGGGATTGAACGGAAGCAGCTGAAAAACATTCGACGTAATAGAGCTTAGAGCAGAAATGGATTAGAGTAGAAATTTTGAAGAATACGTTTTCCCGAGTTCACGGAAGCTTTTTTGCAGAGGCGAATGTTTCATGAGAACCTGATCATTTGCACCAGGGCTGTCCATTCAGCCAACCAATGAGGGTTGAAGATTTTTTAATCAACTATATTTTTTTGAGGGAGCTATTTTTAGGAGATTCATTAGAGAGACAATTCATTTTTATTTCTGATTCATCAAGTGACATTTTTGTTTCCCAGTTCGACTTTGGTGGCTCGGTCGGTTGCTCGTGATCACATTATATTACTGAATTACATATTCCCTGATTTCCATGTCTTTTCTTTTGATTTTGGCGTGCTTTTTCGCGGAGGAAATTGAAATGTCATACGCCGGCAGGTGAGTTATGCCGGCGTTGACTGTGATCCTGAAAGTTTCAATGTAACATACTCTTGGCAACCCGGCAGTCAATTTTTATTTTTTTCCCAGAAGCAGCAGAATCTAAGTACGTATCGGGCTCAAACTTGAGATATTCTGCTGACGATAATCCTTTTTTTCACACATTCTTGTTATCAAAACTGCGGAGAACATCATTTGTACAATTCATAATCTCTTTATTTCCTGACAACGACAGATATCATGCATCTAAAAATGGAAACGTTCTGACAAGCGAGATTAGGGATTGAAAATCCCATCCAACGTGCCTGCTGAAGTGTGTCACTGTTTCAAAAACAACGGAACGTCACGGACTTGGTGATGAAACTAATCGGGAATAGTGCTTCTTGTGGGACTTCAGATTGGGGAGAACAACGAGCAGATATCTGGATGTTTTGCACGTTCTGCTATGGTGTTGTTGGACTTTTGGTTGATGAACGGACTGAAGGAAGATGCTCGTTGTGAGTAGAAAACGAAGAGGAGGTTGATAAAACAAGTGGTTTGATAATGAGATTTATTGAATGAAAGTATAGGAAATGTACAAGGAAATGTAGCACGAACGGGGAAATAGAAGACATCAGCAAATTAATGCTGGACGAAGAAAGAGTTCACGCGGATAACAAATAAGTATTTGTTATCCACAAAGGAGGACTACACTGGCTGAATCAAGGACAAGCCACTCTTTAGTGAACATGGAAGGGGTGTTAGCAGGGAATGGGGAAATGAACGAGCCGTGCGAAGAAGAAATCCGTCTGATAAATCCGACTCTCCTGCGAGTGTGAGGGCGTCCTGGCAGATGTGGTAAACGTTTTGTTGGTGGTTTTCCAGGTGTTATCCGATGGCTCGAAACAGTTTCTCCGAGAGCACATTTCCTTCCTCGTCTCTGGTCGATGTCTTTCGATAATGACGGACTCGTTTGACGGCATCTTTTTGGCCTTGGCTTGTGATCTTCAAGCACCTGCAATCAAAACGTTGAAATAAAAAAAGGGAAGAAATTCACTCACCAGCAATTGCACTTCATCATCTCTGACTGGGAGACACGTAGCACACTTTCCGTCACTTCCTGTTTGTTTATCTTGATAGTCGGACGTCTTCTCGAATCATTGGTCATCATTCCAAATCCTACGTGAACTCCTTGGTTAATGCATGTCGTGGGGTCAGCGATTCGGCCGTGGTAGCAGTGGAGGCACTTGTATGAACGAAACTGTGCACCGGATGACGACGGTGCTTGCGACAGGTCCGCGTTGGAAGAACAACTCGGGTTGGAAGAATAAACTGTGTGATTCGTTAATCCGTGGAATGAGGCAAGGGTGGTCACGGTGTTCCGACTCATTTTCAGCCTTTTAGTTGTTCGATTCATTTGGGATAACTTCTTGGTGGCGGCATTCCCATTCTGCCAAGCACATCGGATTCGCCATGCCATTCGCCAGACGATCTTATCAGACAAGTGCTTTTCGATTGTTGGCCGTTTTTTTTTTCTCCGTTATTGAGCAACGCGTGCGAATCATCTTCATACGATCGTCTGTGTCGAACCATGCTCGGCCTGAGCTCTGGAAAACATCTTTTCGTTTTTGGAACTCACAGAAATATAAATTTAGAAGTCACATCAATAGGAATAGTTAGATTTGCTATTGTTTCACAGTAGTTTCGGAATGAGAACTTACCTCTCAGGGTTCGATGACTCTTGTAGTGAGGAAGTAGTGGGTGGGGAGCGGCAGCCCGGCGGCAAGGCGCTGCCTTGAATGGCGGTGGTGGGTGGCCAAGGGAGAGGCGTGAAGACGACCGATCGATCAGTTGAGCGGTGGACTGTGCGACTGAGGCTTTGGAGGGGTTCTTTTGGAGGGGTCCAAATTGCACGTACTCGGTCCGTAGGCACCTGAATTGACGCGCAATTACAGATAGGTGGGGGCGAGGACGAGGTTGCGAGGAAGACGGATAGTCCAAAGTGATCCGGGCAGAAATGAGTTTTTTTCATTAACGGAAACCATAAAGAAAAAAAAACGCAAACAACAAGTGATTATTTATTCTCGTTCTGTTCTTTTTTACACGATGGATGTTTCGTTGATCTTCCATCCGCAATCTTGCATCTTTCTTTCAATGTTGGAAACTGCCGGAGTGACGATGGTATACGGAGTGACGATGATTTTCACAGCTTCTCGATCTTTCAACGTCGCTCCGCTGAGAACACCGTCTTCTTATACGGAGTGACAATGATTTTCAAGTTTGGGTCTGAGGTTGCTTCCCCATTCAACACAGCCGCCTTGTCGGAATCAGATACGTTTATCCATTGCAGAATGTTCCAGTATGGCTACTTTACACGATCATCTCAGATCTTGCGGAAAGCAATGTTGTTCACATTCAAAAGCATCTGTTCTGCTGTAATTTTGAAAAATGAGGAGGAGGAACCAGGTTTATGTTTTCACGTGACCAGAATCACCATGCCAACAGCCCACTCTCTCAATGAAGGATTCCCAACTCTCCAACCAACGAAGAACGTTCTGGATAGACTACATATCCGACCGACCATCTTCCCAACTCCCCGATTCCCAATCTGAATTTCACAACAAAACACACTTTCTTCCAAATATAATTATTTATTAACGGACTCTTAATGACAGAAAAGGAGTAAATGATAGTGAAGAGTCAAGAGATTATTTGCAGACGGAAGAGAACAGATTGGTCATCTCGTGCAGGCTTCCGGTGCAGGTCATCCGGATCTTCAGAGGCTTTTGAAGCGCTCCTCCAAGAGCTCCTTGGGAGTCGTCGGAGAGTTGCAGAGGGACGAGAAGCAGGAGCATTTGATCTGGAGGCCGTTGCTGTGGGGCTGAAAAATAATGTTGTTCATTAGTATAATGCTTTTTTCAACGAACTTTTATGTGGCACTCCTGCTCCCGAGTGGTGACGTGGCCGGGAACAACGTTGTTCAGGACGGGCTGTGGTCTGGCCTTGTGATGACCGTTCAGGGTGACGGAGTTTGACTCGAAGTCATAGACTGACTCGCAGATGGCGAAACCACCGACAGTGTCGGAGTCCTCGTTGGTCCCAACGAAACACTCCAGCTTCTGGCTGGAGTGATGTGGAGCAGCAGCTGCTCCGGCGATCAGGAGGACGACGACGAAGACGGAGTTCATCTTGTTGAGGGCGGCGAGGGAGTTCAGAGGAGTCTGAAAGTTTCAGAAGTTTATTTGAGAAAAGAAGGGGAAATGTGAATTATCAGTTCCGACCGTGCCTTTTAATCTGCCCCAGGCTCCTCCCATCAGCTAAGCCGATGAAAGCTCCGCCCCTATAATCATGAGTTTCAGATGTCAATTTAGGCTCCGCCCCTGATCATGTGAGCTGACTGCTGACAAACAAGAACCCGGAAGTAGATTTCAGTGAAATTCAGAACATCATAAGATCTTTGAAACAAGATGAAACCGGAAGTACCTTTCGGCGTTTTGATCTGACCAGGATTGTCGATCAATACAGTAGTTACTGTACGCTGGCCCGTTGAATCTAATGACAAGAATCTTATATGTGCATACAATAGGGAATATGAATTTCTCAAACTCTACGAGTCATTCCCCTACTCGAAAAACTGCAAGTTGTCACTTCTGATGTTTGAACATCGAAGCGTTTCGTGAGAACTCTGAATCTCAAGAAGCCCGTGAACAATCCAAATTCGCTGATAATGTCAACTACGTTTGAAATAGATGTGGATGTATAGAACAATGGCTTCTAATCGGCTCTGTATGTCACAATGTATGCACCGGCTTATTACTAACGATAACAATGACGCACAGGATTTTCAGAGTTTCCGATTCAAATTCCAACTTCCAAGCTGTTTGTTCCGCGGCTACACTGAAGTTTCAGAGTTCGAGACCATTTTCGAAATAAATTTTCACATCAGTAAGTTTCAGCGCTACTAACAAAACCAGTGATCCAAATATCTTGTTTTTTGTTTTCTGTACATCATCTTACTCACTAGTGTGAGGTTGAGTCATGACAACTATACGTTAGCAGGATCTCCGGTACTAAGTCCATTCTCACTATTTGCAATTGTGTCAATGATCCTGTTGCAAATTGATCGGCTAAAAGGCTCTGAGCAGAGCAGAGGGTGGACTTTTAGTAGAGTTCAGTGATTTATCTCTGTTAGTTTGGAATTCAAATTTGAGATCATCGGCTACATCATAAACCAAGTGAACCAAACTATCTTTCCTGTACAAAGTCTGCTAGAACGCTGTTGGCAGGTATTCCACATAACTTCCTGGTTGATGGGAGCAGCTTTGGTTCTCTGAGAACTTTGTGCCATTTCACTTGTACCCGCCAATTTTCCTCTAATTTTCTTGACATTTCTCAACCACTGAAAAGCCGTGGGATAATTGTGTTTACCTTGAAAGAAAAGACATTTCTTCTGACTTCCCAACAGAAATGTCGAGAGCGAACAATGATCGAGCCCAGATTTGAGAAACCAAATCAAACGGTTTTTTGAACGCACACACTAACGTTTACCAATCGGATGTTTTCTGACACTGTTCGGATTCAACACACACTATCAACCAGAAAAACAAAATTAACTTCCAGAAGTTCCTGTTTCACCGAACCAGAAAAGTGAAACCTCAGACTCAGCGTGAGATCCGGCAAAACAGCGAATGCCCTTGATAATCCCTTCATTGCCTGACAATGGCAGATATCAACATCAGAATGGAAACTTTCTGACAAACAAGATCCGAGGATCAGAAATCCCATCCTACGTGCCTGCTAGAATGTGTCAATGTTTCAAAAACAACGGGACGTCACGGATTTGATGATGAACTAATCAGGGATAGTGTTTCTTGTGGTACATGTTTTTGCACGTTCCGGATGGCGTTGATGTTAGAATTCTAGACTAGACCTCGTGTTGAAATTGGAATAGTCATGAAGTCTGACTTTGCACCATACTGCCAGTTTTAGAGTACCCATTATGAGTTTGCACTCATCCGCTTGAGGGCTAAGATTTTGGTAAGGCACACAAAATTGGTGACACATTCCAAAATCTACTTCCTCTTTCTTTCAAGCTCCAACTCTTCTCTCATTCATGCACAGAGGCCAAAATCTTGCAATGTTCAGAGTTTGTGCACACGCTGACTCATTTGTTGTCGATGTTGCAAATCCGGGTACTGAGAAAGAGTGATACCTCGGAAACACATGTTTTCACACGGGTCCAACAATGTGGGATTGTGACTTGTGACACTGGAAGATTAGAGCCTGCGGGCCCGTGCCAGGTACATAGGGGCTCGGTGGATTCCGTGAGAACTCTGAATCTCAAGAAGCCCGTAAACAATCCAAATCCGCTGATAATGCCAAACACGTTGTAAATTCAATGTGGATGTATGGAACAATGGCTTCTAATCGGCTCTGTATGTCACAATGTATGTACCGGCTTAGTACTACGGTAACAATGACGCATAGACTTTCTAGTACATAGTCCGCTTCAAAAACGGGAAAAGGGTGAAGACTTTCCAGAGCTACCGGTTTCATTTGTCAAGCTCTTTGCTCGGTCGGCCGGTATGAGTAAGCTCCAGCGCTGAACCAGTGATCTGAATCAAATATCTTGTTTTCCGTACCGCATCTTACTCATGTGTAGGTGTTGGAACCTTGGAATATCAAGCATGAATAAGTTTCAGCTTTGTAAACATTTGGGAACTAGTGATCTGCATCAAAGACTTTTTGTTCTCTGTACAGCATCTTTCTCAGTGTTGATATTGAATTTTCGGATGATGAACAAACTAAAGGAACGTACTGGTTTGGTTGTGAGTAGCAGAGGAGAAAAAGAGGACGAAGAGGAGGTTAATAAAACAAGTGGTTTTTATAATGAGATTTGTTGAATGAAAGTAAAGGACCAGAGCCCCACAAGTTCTCCGAGGAGTTTCTGACAAAAGTTCTCGACAAAATAATTCATGAAAGGCGTGAATCCGAGATAGCCGAAGTTCAACGAATCGATGGGAGACGTTCAGATATGCAAATTCTGTTTGATGTGTTCTGCTTCAAGATTTGCAGCTAAACTGTGAATAACTTACAGAATTTTTCATTGTCACTGTCACTCTTATGTGTATTCTCTGTAACTCCTATGTGTATTCTCAATGAATTTTATTTTTCATATTTTTCTCATTTTCAACATTTTCATCCGATTTTCCACAGTTTTTGCACTTTTTTTCCAGAAAAAGCAGGAAAAGTATATTTTTAACGTTTTACCCGCATCATTTCTTGTTTTTCCATGTATTTCCCAGTTCAAATGTGAGTTTTTCAGAAAAAAACAGCCAAAATAACAGTTTTCCGTCGAAAAACAAGGAAAACTGTCGCCGCGAAGCAAGAAAGTGACATCCCAAGAGATTCTTCTTCCTTCACGACAAAAAACCGTTTTTTCTAAGCGGCGGCTTTTTTCCTTGCTTTTCGACAAAAAACTGTTATTTTGGCGGTCCTCGAAGAGCGCTTCAGAAGCCTCTGAAGATCCGGACGACCTGCTCCGGGACCGTGCTCCAGATGAACAACCCCTTCTCGTCCGTCTTCAAACAATTTCTTAGCTCTTCACTATCATCAACTCCTTTTTTGTCATTAGAAGTCCGTTAATAAATAACTATATTTGAACAGAAGTGTGTTTTGTTCTGAGAAAATTCAGATTGGGAATAGGGGAGTTCGGAAGATGGTCGGTCGGATATGTGATATGTTCAAAATATTCTTCGTTGGTTGGGGAGTTGGGAATCCTTCATTGAAAGAGTGGTCTGTTGGCATGGTGATTCTGGTCACGTGAAAACATAAACCTTGTTCCTCCTCCACGTTTTTAAAGACAATGGGAACTACATTGTTTCCCGGAAGATCTCAAGAATGATCGTGCGAAGCAGCAGTACTGGAACATCTTGCAATGATTTCGACAAGGCGGCTGTGTTGAATGGGGAAGCACCCTCGGACCCGAACTTGAAAATTATTGTCACTCCGTAAGAAGACGGTGTTCTCAGCGGAGCGACGTCGAGGGATCGAGAAACTGTGTAGGGAGGGACAGTTTCCAACATTGAAAGAAAAACGAGAGATTGCGGCCAAATGGAATATCAACGGAACAGTCATCAAAAAGTTTGCAGTCCATGTCAGAAATGAACATAACGAGAAGTAATAATCACTATTTGAATGTTTTCTTTTTTCATTGTAGTTTCCGTTTTTCAGTTAACCTTTCTACTACCCGGATCGCTTTGAACTCTCCGTCTTCCTCGCAACCTTGCCCTCGCCCCCACCAATCTGTAATTGCGCGTCAATTCAGGTGCCTACGGACCCAATACGCGCAAAACTGCCCCCCACCCCAAAAGGACCCCTCCAAAACCTCATTCGCACAGCCCACCGCTCTACTGGTCGGTCGGTCGTTTTCCGGTCTCTCCCTTGGCCACCCACCGCCGCTCAAGGCAGTCTTGCCACCGGGTAGCCGTTTCCCACCAACCACATTCAATGCAGAACTTGCACCAAAAGGAAAACGTGTCACTGGACGAGGCCCTCTTCGGCAACTGGAAGGAAAACGTTTCACTGCCAGGTACCATTTTTGAAAGTTTTCAATAGACCAACTCTATCTTTCAGTGGCTGCATCCAAGTTACGCGAGAAATGGGGATTTTACTACGAAGGATCGGAGCACCTGCTGGAGCAAATCTGCAAATTGATGGATCTCCAGATGAACAAAGGAATCGATGCGGAAGGAGGTTCTGAAACGAAGCCCAAAGATGTCGCTATCAATGCTCCGAAGCCATCAACGAGAAGACCATTCTCGCCGGCCACTCCCTTGAAATGGACCTCAAAGGACTTCGCATTTCCCACCGTACCACCATCGACACCGCGGATGCTTTTCTCTAATAGCCTGGACACTCCGAAATCCGCATTTTACCCCAAGAAACCTGCTCTTCAAGCCCTGGTCTCCGAGTTTCTGGAAGGTTGAATGGAATGGAAGTGGCACGTGTCAGTTTGGTTGATATGAAGGGGCGGGTGATCATGAATCAGTATGTGACGTCGCGATATGATGTTCTCGACTTCAACACTGCTTTCTCTGGAGTGGAGCCGGAGCATCTGGAGAATGCGATCATTTTGGAAGCGGTAAGTTCAGAGATTCTTGGATTCAAATGAAGGAATCTTAATTTTTCAGGCTCGCACTCAAATCTTCTAATACATCAACGAGAATACCATTCTCGCCGGCCACTCCCTTGAAATGGACCTCAAAGGACTTCGCATTTCCCACCGTACCATCATCGACACCGCGGATGCTTTTCTCTAATGGCCTGAACACTCCGAAATCCGCATTTTACCCCAAGAAACCTGCTCTTCAAGCCCTGGTCTCCGAGTTTCTGGAAGGTTGAATGGAATGGAAGTAGCACGTGTCAGTTTGGTTGATATGAAGGGGCGGGTGATCATGAATCAGGATGTGACGCCGCGATATGATGTTCTCGACTTCAACACTGCTTTCTCTGGAGTGGAGCCGGAGCATCTGGAGAATGCGATCATTTTGGAAGCGGTAAGTTCAGAGATTCTTGGATTCAAATGAAGGAATCTTAATTTTTCAGGCTCGCACTCAAATCTTCCAATACATCAACGAGAATACCATTCTCGCCGGCCACTCCCTTGAAATGGACCTCAAAGGACTTCGCATTTCCCACCGTACCATCATCGACGCCGCGGATGCTTTTCTCCAATGGCCTGGACAATCCGAAATCTGCATTTCCCCCAAGAAACCTGCTCTTCATGCCCTGGTCTCCGAGTTTCTGGAAAGTTGATTGGAATGGAAGTGGCACGTGTCAGCTTGGTGGATGTGAAGGATGAACCAGATGAACAGAGGAATCGATGCGGAAGGAGCTTCTGAAACGGAGTTCAAAGATGTCGCTATCAATGCTCCAAAGCCAGAGGATCATGACAACGATGAAGTTCTGTCAACCAATGCGGGAGAGCTGATGGCAAAACTGATGGGAAGTTGTGGAACAAAGCCCGAAGGTTGTCTCGAAAAGCGGAAGGTCGATATCGATGCTCCGAAGATCAAAGACAATCATGGCAAGGATGAAGTTCTGCCATCAGGAGGTAATGAAGATTGCATTTTGAAGATAGTTCAAAGCGTCTTTCCTGCTGACATGATCTGTCTTTCGCCTGGCAATCGCTCAGGAGGTACCAAGGATTCGAACTTGAAGCAAGGAAATGAGAAATCCCAAGACATCCTTTTCCCCATTTGTCTTATATTCATTTTCCCGTTCGTGCTACATTTCCTTGTACATTTCCTATACTTTCATTCAATAAATCTCATTATAAAAACTACTTGTTTTAACAGCCTCCTCTTCGTCCTCTTCTTCTCTTCTGCTACTCAAAACCAAACCAGTACTTTCCTTTAGTTTGTTGATCATCCGAAAATCCAATATCAACACCATAGCAGAACGTGCAAAAACTTTTGATTTGGTTTCTAAAATCTGGGCTCGATCATTGTTCGCTCTTGACATTTCTATCGGGAAGTCAGCAGAAGTGTCTTTTCCTTCTATAAAAACACAGTTATCCTACTGCTTCACGGAGATGGAAAATATCAGAAAATTGGGAAAATTAGCGGGTGCCAGTGAGATGACATCGAGTTTACTTGACCGAAATTCAGTGGAAATGCTTTCAATTACAGGAAACAGAGTTATAGTCAGAAAACAATTGCATTCCAGGATGTGAGCAACCCGTTGAATGTGCAGTTCACAGTGTTGACCATCTTTGATGCAAGCCTTAGTCTGAAACATATTAAAACAAACATACCACGTTGGCTAGTCCGTGGACTTTGCGCCTTCGAGCCGATTGTCAAAGCTGATGATCTCGGGATGGAACACCAAAGTAACGAAAATAAACTAGTGAACTCTGCTGAAAGTCTATGAGCTCTAAGACTTTGAGCCCGTCGTCAGAGAAGATCAATTCAAACCAGGGTTATAAATTCATTTGCAAAGTGGAAAAACGGACTTTGTACCGAAAATTTTGAATCATAGTAGCCCTGATTCAATCTCACACCAGCGAGTAAAATGCTGTACAGAAAGCGGAAAGTCTTTGATGCAGATCACTAATTTCCCAATGTTTACAGAGCTGAAACTTATTCTTGCTTGATAGCCCAAAGTTCTAACACTTACACATGAGTAGCACTGGAACTCACTCATGTGAAAGTTCGTTTCGATAATGGTCGCGAACTCTGAAACTTTAGTGTAGCCCCGTAGCTCCTAGTCTTTTGAAGCGGACTATGTACTAGAATTCCTGTGCGTCACATTGTTATCGTTAGTACTAAGCCGGTACAAGCTATGTGGCATACAGAACCGATTAGAAGTCATTGTTCCCATACATCCACATCCACTTTCAAACGAAGTTGGCATTATCAGCGGATTTGGATTGTTTTCGGGCTTCTCGAGTTTCAGAGTTCTCACGGAATCCATCGAGCCGCTATGTACCTGGCACGGGCCCGCAGGCTCTAATTTTCCAGTGTCACAAGTCACAATCCCACATTGTTGGACCCGTGTGAAAACAAATGTTTCGAAGGTTCCACTCTTTCTCAGTACCCGGATTTGCAACATCAACAACAAATGAGTCAGCGTGTGCACAAACTCTGAACTTTGCAAGAGTTTTGGCCTCTGTGCATGAATAAGAGAACAAAGTGGAACTTGAAACAAAGAGGAAGTAGAATTTGGAATGTGTCACCCATGTTGTGTGTCTTTGCAGAATCATCGTACTCAGACGGATGTTCACAAATTCAGAATGGGTACTCTAAAACTGACAGTATGGTTCCAAACCGAAATAATTTACGACCCTCTCAATTTCTTTTCACGTGAAAGGTTCGAGGAAATTACTATCTTGGTATATAGCCCAGTAATCTAGTTTTTGTATTCAATAACCTTTTCTCTGGTCTTACTATTTTTAAACTTGCAACATTAATGTGATTCTAAGATCTCTCTTACATGGGGTACACAAACCTTGTTCTTCGTTCTTTTGTGTCAGGACGAAGTCAAAACAAATTCTTGTGAATGTACCCGATTTTTCTGCGATCTCCAAGTATTCTCTAGTTTTTAAAGATCCAGCGTGATGATTCGTGGGAGACTAGAAAGTCAGGAGAAACATGATGTTACAGGAAAAGACACGAATTTTAGTCCGGAATCCTAGCATCAACCAAATCCGGAACGTGCAAAAACATGCAGTTATGTTGTCGCTGTTGCCCCGATCTCGAAGTACCACAAGAAGCACTATCCCTGATTAGTTTCATCACCAAATCCGTGACGCTTCGTTGTTTTTGAAACAGTGACACATTCCAGCAGGCACGTAGGATGGGATTTCTGATCCTTGGATCTCTTCGCTTGTCAAAACGTTTCTATTTTTAAATGCGTGATAAGCCATTGTCAGGAAATGAAGGGATTATCAAAGGCACTCGCAGTTTTGCCGGATACCTCGCAGAATGAGAAGTTTTACCTTTCCGGTACGATGATACAGGGCGTCATGAAAATGAATTTTACAAAGTGATTGACAGCGTGTGATGGATCCAAACAGTTTCAGAAAACATCCAATTGAAAAACGCTGCTGAACGCTTTTAAGAAACTGTCTGATTTTGTTGATCAACTCAAATTTGGGCTTGATCATTGTTTGCTCCTGACATTTCTATCGGGAAGTCAGAAGAAAAGTTTTTTACTTCAATGTAAACACAATTATCCCACGACTTTTCAGTGGTTGAAAAATGTCAAGAAAATTGGAGGAAAATTGGCAGGTACAAGTGAAATGCCACAAGGTTCTCAGAGAATAAGAGCTTCTCATATCATCCAGGAAGTTATGTGGAAAACCTGCTAGCAGTGTTCCAACAGACCTTGTACAGGAAAGATAACATGGTTCACTTGGTGTATGATGTAGCCGATGATTTAGGATTCGAATTGCAAACTAACAGAGATAAACCACTGAACTCTGCTCAAAGTCCGTGGGCTCTGAGCTTTTGAGCCGATACTCGAAGCCGATCAATTCAAACCAAGATTATTTATCAATTTAAAAATTGGAAAAACTGACTTTGTACCGGAGATCCTGCCTATGCATGCTAGCCCTGATTCTACCTCACACTGGTGAGTAAGATGCTGTACAGAAAGCAAAAGGTCTTCGATGCAGAATACTAGTTCCAATATGTTTACAAAGCTGAAACTTATTCATGCTTGGTATCCTAAAGTTCCAACACCTACACATGAGTAAGATGCGGTACGGAAAACAAAATATTTGGTTCAGATCACTGGTTTTGTTAGCAGCGCTGGAGCTTACTCATGTGAAAATTTGTTTCGAAAATGGTCTCGAACTCTGAAACTTTAGTGTAGCCACGGAAGAAACAATGGAAGTTCAAAATTAAATCGGAAACTCTGGAAACCGTGTGCGTCATTGTTATCGTCAGTAGTAAGCCGGTACATACATTGTGACATACAGAGCCGATTAGAAGCCATTGTTCCATACATCCACATCCACTTTCGAACGTAGTTGACATTATCAGCGGATCTGGATTGTTCACGGACTTCTTGGAATTCAAAGTTCTCACGTAACGCTTCGATGGTCAAACATCAGAAGTCACCGTTTGCAGTTTTTCGAGTACGAAGATGACTCTGCGAGTTTGAAAAATTCATATTCTTTATTGTACAAATAAGGTTCTTTTCATTAGAATCATTGATCCAGCGAACAGTAACTGCTGTGTAAAGGTACTTCCGGTTTTATTCTAATTCAAATATCGCATGATGTTCTAAATCTTACTGAAATCTACTTTCGGGTTCTTGTTTGTCAGCAGCCAGCTCACATGATAAGGGGCGGAGCCTGAATTGTCATCTGAAACTCATGATTATAGGGGCGGAGCATCCATCAGCTTAGCTGATGGGAGGAGCCTAGGGCAGAATAAAAGGCAGGGTCGGAACTGATAATTCACATTTCCCTCTCTTTTCTCAAATAAACTTCTGAAACTTCCAGAATCCTCCGATCTCAAGATGAACTCCCTCTTCGTCGCCTTCCTCCTGATCGCCGGAGCAGCTGCTGCTCCACATCACTCCAGCCAGAAGCTGGAGTGCTTCGTCGGCAGCGCCGAGAACAATGAGATCGTCGGCCATTTTGCCATCTGCGAGTCGGTCTTCGACTTCGGAACAAACTCCGTCGCCCTGAACGGTCATCACAAGGCCAGACCACAGCCCGTCCTGAACAACGTTGTTCCCGGCCACGCCACCACTCGGGAGGACGAATGCCACATAACGGTTCGTTGAAAAAAAGCATGTACTAATGAACAACAACATTTTTCAGAGCCACAGCAACGGCCTCCAGATCACGTGCTCCTGTTTCTCGTCCCTCTGCAACTTCCCGTCCACCCCCAAGGAGCTCCTCGAAGAGCGCTTCGGAAGCCTCTGAAGATCCGGATGACCTGCACCGGAACCCTGCACGAGATGACCAACCTCTTCTCTTCCGTCTGCAAATAATCTCTTGACTCTTCACTTTCATTTACTCCTTTTCTGTCATTAAGAGTCCGTTAATAAATAATTATATTTAGAAGAAAGTGTGTTTTGTTGTGAAAAGTTCAGATTGGGAATCGGGGAGTTGGGAAGGTGGTCGGTCGGACATGTAGTCTATCCAGAAGGTTCTTCGTTGGTTGGGGAGTTGGGGAGTTGGTTCCCAAGTTAGAGCCGATGAGATGCCGACGGATGAGTCGATCAATATCAAAAGACGTTAACCAGAAACGAGCAAGGGAATGTGCTCTCAGAGAAAGTGTTCCAAGCAATCGGTTGTCACCCGTAGAACCAACAAAGCACATCTGCTCAACTCCGCAAGATCTTCGTCGGCACTCAGTGACTGCGACGAACTTGTCAAGTTACTCTTCCAACGAGGTCCTGTTGCAAACGCTGTCATCCACCGGTGCACAGTCTCGTCCTTCCTTGCAAATTTCACTACTTTCACCACGCCCTGATGCACACCCAACTCCGCAAGTTCTTCGTCGACGGTCAACACGACGAACCCAGTGACTGCTGCTAACTCGTCAAGTTATTTTCACAAGGCTGCCAAGGCCAAACGATCTTGTGATGACGACGAACAAGATCATCCAGTCTGGTGCCAAATGATGTTGCTTTATCGAGGATGCTACAGCTCGCATCGACTTGCTGGGTTGGAAGATCGGAGAACCCCTTCCCCCTTCCATGTTCACTAGAGAGTGGCATGTGAACTTGTTCTTGATTCACCCCGTCCATTCCCCTTTGTGGATAACAAATACTTCTAGTTGTTATCCGCGTGAACGATTTCCGTTCTACCACTACTCATTTAATCACTTCAGAGAAAGAAATTGTCCTTCACACACATCCAATATGTAACCGCCTCCGCTTCACACGGTCACTTGTCGAGGTGAAATTACGCTTCTTTTTACCCCGCCCACTCCTCTTCAAATCCATAGCGAGGCTCGGAACTCGCTATTTGCCGGTACACCAACTTGCATAAACTGTCCGAGAAGTTCTTTTTGGTGCCTCGATTGAGTGTACTGCTGGTGTTAACACTCAAGAGCATCTTTGGAAGTTTCAAAAATGCTGTTGACTGGCTTCACCAGCTGCAGTCACTTCGGGGCCAACAAATTCCAAGCATTACGGTCAATACCGTGTCAAGTTCTTAGAGAATATGTTTGATAGCTAATGGGAAAAATAAGAAAAATGACAAGAACTACGACGGAATCTTTTTGACCAGCTCACCTTCTCAAATTGCGAAGTGTCTCCAACTTTTCTTGAGGCTGAGTTTCATCTCGGGAATCTCTAACAATCTGAAAAAATGTGTTCGAAACGACAAAGAAACTCTCAAAAACATACCCTTGATCCAAGGTCAAATGTTTTGCAACTTGTCGCTTTTCCGGAGAGCGTGTGAATAAAGCTGGTTATCACTCACTCTTCAGGTGTATGAGCATGAAGTTGATTATGGATCCATGCCCTTCACAACTAAAAGAAACGATTTCACCGGCATTCCATCTTAGTTGTATGAACATGCAATTGATTATAAATCCATCATCCCCATGCCCTTAACAACTGAAACAAAAACGATTTCACCGGTGGTGCATTCATACGAACACACCAAAAAGAGTCTCGAACGGGTACATAAAAGTTGATGCTTGGGCTACTCGCTTGTTTTGCGGGCTGCTATGGATCCAAGAGGAGACGGATTCTGATTCGAAGTATTGTGTATGTGAGGGAGACGCAGATGCTTCTGCAGTACATCTGCTTGAGAAGGCTTCATTTGCGCGCTCCGTGCCGAGTTTCGAAAATCCGGAATTATAGGTGCGGCACTAATGAGAGGGAAACGAGAGAGCGAGCGAGAATAAGTGAGAGAGAGATTTGGGAAAGTTTGTGATTCCCTTCAGAATAGGATGATAAAACGGCGATATTTGGGAGAAACTTCCGAAAGTCCGAACGGAGCCAGAATTAGGTTAGTAGTTGCTCAACATATTTTTATAAGCCAAACACGGAGACATCACAGATTATTGGAAGAAAGTTCGAGAAACAGAGGGGAATTCCGGTGGATCCTATTTGAGAATCTGAAATGAACTTCGTGCGAAATTTTGGGTCGTAGAATGAAGAAGAGGTCTTTTCGACGTTTTTCAAATATTTCATACCATTATTTTCAGCTTTTTCCTTCGAAAAGTGCACAAATTCTAACTTTTCCTGCCGTTTCTTGGCCCTATCTGCTTGATGATTCATTCCCGAGAGACGGTGGCCAGCGCAAACACGCCCTCCCGTTAACTTGGCACTCTCGCTGGCACCCCAATCGTTGAGTCATATCATCTACCATTCATTTTCTTCTCCAATCGCGTCGATTTTTCCGGTTTTTACTCTATTTTCTCTTATTTCTCGATTATTTTTCAAACTTTTCAGCATGAACCTTCCCGACGCTTCACTTCCCAAAAAGGTCCGTGCCACCTTGCCACCCAACCAGCCAATGGCCATCAACCACGATTCACCAGTTCGCTCGCATCCGCTATCGATCGCCGCAATCCTGGGAGACACTGAAGACAAAGTTCAGCCGGAGCCGTTTCAAGTTACCACAGGGTCCGTTGGGCTTCAAGACTTCATCAAAGAAAACAATCAAGGAAGTTTTGAAGAAATCAATAAGACATTCGCGAACGTCCAGTCAGAACATTTCAAAGGTGAGTCATTTATTATCGAATTTCAACTGTTTTTCGATCGGTTTATAGGAGGAGCGAAGCCCGGGAATACGGAAGTCATCAATGGAACAGATCGAATCATCCAGAACTTTCTGTCGGTCCCCATCCAGAATGTACCTATTTGGACTTCAGATGCTGTGACTCTAGTGATGGGAAAGGTCTATGAAAATCAGTGGAAGCAGATGGAACCAAGTGCTCAGAGCATGCCCAAGAACAAGTTTCAACAAAGTCAGCGTACTGGAAGCTTCAATCAGTATCAGAGTGAGTGCTACATTTCTATTTTCTTATTACTGTGTCATTTCTTCAGCTGAGACTGGCTTGAATCCAAACGCTACTTCCATCCGTCACCAGATACCTGCGAACCAGAACCCGAAGGAGAAGAGAGGTGAGAAATGCATTTATTGAATAACTCTCTAACTTTATGATTTTCAGCTCCCAAACGGTGTCTGGCTGATGAGGTCGAGCACCATGACTTCCGAACGTACCCGAAACGTTTTCCTGTAAATGGCTCCGCCCTGGAACTTCCACTCATGCACGGTTGCGTGATTCAGTGCAAAAATCTTATCGAGGTGGTCAAATACGAATTGTCAACCCGTGGCATCAGAGAGGACCATTTTGCTGAAAAGGTTCTTGGAAGAACTAAAGAAGATCTCTGGAGAATTTTCAATTCGCAACGTGAATGGAAGGATCTCTTGAATTGGCGGGAGAAGCAGCCGTACTGTAACTTATTGCAATGGGTCAATGCATCAGAGTCTGATAAAGCGGCTTTGTTGAACGGAAGAGCACCTTCGAATCCGAATATCAAACTTTTCGACATTCCGGATGAAGTCAAGCCACAGGGTCCAGCATACCAAAGACGTTTTCCTGGAGACAAAAAGACTCTGGGGCTTCAACTCATTGAAGGTGACATCATCCATTGCGAGCATCTGAGAAAAAGAGTCAGATACGAACTAAAAACACGCGGAATCGGCCAGGGATTGTTCTCTGAAAAGATTTTTGGAAGAACTAAGATGACACTCCGGAACCTCTTACATTCGAAAAAAGAATGGAAAGATCTCAAAAATGATCGTGCGAAGCAGCCATACTGGAACGTCTTGCAATGGATAAACGCATCTGATATCGACAAGGCAGCTGTGTTGAATGGGGTAACACCCTCGGACCCGAACTTGAAAATCATCGTCACTCCGTATAAAGAGACGGTGTTCTCAGCGGAGCGACGTCGAGAGATCGAGAAACTGTGTAGGGAGGGACAGTTTCCAACACTGAAAGAAAGACGCGAGATTGCGGCCAAATGGAATATCGACGAAACAGTCATCGGAAACTTTGCGATTCGTATCAGAAATCAACAGAACGATAAGTTATAATGATCACATGCATGTTTTCACTCTTCCTCTTTCCTCATTGTTTTCTTCATATGGTTTCCGTTTTTCAATAAACCTTACTTCTGCCCGGATCGCTTTGAACTCTTCGTCTTCCTCGCAAGCTCGCTCTCACCAATCTGTAATCCAACATCAACACCATAGCAGAACGTGCAAAATATTCAGTTATCTGCTCATTGTTGTCCCTATTCTCGAATTACCACATGAAGCACTATTCCTGATTGATTCATTACTAAATCCGTGTAGTCCCGTTGTTTTCGAAACATTGACACATTCCAGCAGACACGTGGGATGGGATTGTACAAACTATGTTTTCCGCAGTTCCGAAAACAATGATCAGAGAAAAAAAAAACATTTATCGTCAGTAGAATACTAAAAGGCTTGCTTATCACTGGTCAAAAGAGTAATGGCTTCCATGGAGAATAATACGACAGGCATTTAAAAAGTGGTGAAATGGGAAGAATAGGAAGATTTGGTGGGTGAAGTGTTAAAGAAAATTGGAGGTTACAATTGGCATTCATATATATTATATGTCAAAGTGATGTTGGTCAGTGATAAGCTTATCACTGATTAACAAAGCTAGAAACTTGAGTTCTTCCATTATTAGTTCTCTTCGCAAAAAGTCCCATGACCTCCCTTCGAACATTGGAATCGTAGATCAGAAGGATGTAGGGTAGAGCCAAGGTCATCTGAAGTGATAAGGCTATCAGTGATAAAGTGATAGGGCCTACCATATCAGAACAAAACAGAAGAATGATATGTCTGTTGGCATTGAGAAAATCTGGCTGCCATAGAATTATAGCATCCAAAGCGTTAAGAACACTCCAGAGAAGGATGCCGGCTGCTAGGGTACAGTAGGTCAGGGCAATTTTGGTGAGCTTCTCGCTGACTCCAGGGTCATGGAATAGGAGATTCTTCAGTTTTCTGGACACTAGGAACACTGATAATGGAATCATAATCAGAAGGAGCAGGAAGTAGAAAGTTGAGAAGAGAGCAGCTAGGTTCATAGCTCGGGTGCCAGCTTCTGTGGAGTAAGAAGCTGTGAAGGAGCCGTTGGTGAGGATTTCAAAGTGATAGAATTTGCCAGAGTAGAACATCTGAAGGGTACTGTAGATGAGACAGATGAGCCCGTAGATTGGGTAGAATCTAGTCCAGAACTTCTCATAGTTTGCGTAGAACAAGACTGAAGAGATGCGATGGAAGTTGAGAGCGATGGCGGAGCAGAATTGCATGTGCATGAAGAAAATCATTGTTTGGCTTGTCCAATCTAGTGCTCCAGAAGCCGAGGATTCAATAGATTTCAGAATCTTAACTCCAGCTTGATGATTCTCAAGGCGTAGTGTTATCCAGGTATTGGAGTAGCAAAGGATGTTCTGGAAGAAAAGGTGAAAACTGATGAACTAACAGAGATGGGGAAATGTGATCAATTGCCAACTTGTAGAGGAGAGTTTGTTCTATGAGTTTGCAATCGATCACTTTTTGTTATCTCTGATAGCTTATCAGTTATGACACTGACAGTGAGGAGGTCCAATTGAACTAGCCGGTAGAATGAGTTTTTATAGTTTTTAGAACAACTGAAGAAGAAGAAAAACAGAATCATCATGAAGAATGATGGGATGCCGTAGATTAATTGAATGACTGTTATCACCTTATCAGTAGTGCTAGCGGAAATGAAATCCAAATCGACAGTTACATCGAAGGAGGGCATTTTCGAAAAAAAATGAGCTTTTGGAGCATAATCAGAAGAGAAGGGGTATAATTATTGTCTGGCAGCTAGGAATTAGAAATCAGATGGGAGTTTAGTTTGGTCTTCTGGCTTGTTCACACACTTTTGCTGATAAGTGTTTATTGATAACAGATAAAGAAATTCATGAAGAGCTAGAAGATGCAGAAGCTCTATTAGTTCTTTTTACAAAAAACGCTGAAGAATTCCAGTGTATATATGGTGCTGTAGGCTAGGGCGATTTTGGTGAGCTTCTTGCTGTTACCAAAATCAATGGAAATCAGAATTCGGAGCTTTCTAGAGACCAGATAAGCCGTCAAAAGTCCAATTATCAGAAGGAGTAGGTAGTAGATAATGCAAAATAAGGCGGATAGAGCGATAGTGACAGATATAGAGTGACACATCGGGAGGACGAATGCCACATAATGGTTTGTTTTAAAAAAACATAATCCTGGATAAACAACAACATTTTACAGGCCCACTCCACTGGCCTCCAGGTCAGATGCTCCTGTTTCTCGTCCCGCTGCAACACCCCGTTCACTCCCAAGAAGCTCCTCGAAGAGCGCTTCAGAAGCCTCTGAAGATCCGGATGACCTGCACCGAAACCCTGCACCAGATGACCAATCTCTTCTCTCCCAAATATTCTCTTTGTCATTATGAGTCCGTTAATTATTAATTATATTTGGAAGAAAGTGTGTTTTGTTTTGAAAAGTTCAGATTGGGAATCGGAGAGTTGGGAAGGTGGTCGGTCGGAAATGTGATCTGTTCAAAATATTCTTCGTTGGTTGGGGAAATGGGAATCCTTTATTGAGAGAGTGGTCTGTTGGCATGGTAATTCTGGTCACGTGAAAACATGAACCTTGTTCTTCCTCCACGTTTTTCTAAGACTAAAGCAGAACAGATGCTTTTAAATGTGAACTACATTGCTTTCCGCGAGATCTCAGAGATGATCGTGCGAAGCAGCCATACTGGAACATCTTGCAATGGATAAACGCATCTGATTTCGACAAGGCGGCTGTGTTGAATGGGGAAACACCCTCGGACCCGAACTTGAATATCATCGTCATTCCGTATAAAGAGACGGTGTTCTCAGCGGAACGACGTCGAGAGATCGAGAAGCTGTGTAGGGAGGGACAATTCCCAACACTGAAAGAAAGACGAGAAATGGCGGCCAAATGGAATATCGACGAAACAGTCATCGGAAACTTTGCAGTCCGTATCAGAAATCAACAGAACGAGAAGAAATGATGATAACTTGATTGATTTCACTTATCCGTTTTTTTTTTCTTTTTATGGTTTCCGTTTTTCAATAAACCTTTCTTCTGCCCGGATCGCTTTGGATTCCCCGTCTTTCTCGCATCCTCGCCCCCACCAATCTGTAATTGTGCGTCAATTCAAGTGCCTACGGACCGCGTACGCGCAAAAACGGCCCCTCTAAAAGGGCTCCTCCAAAATCTCATTCGCACAGTCCACCGCTCTACTGGTCGGTCGGCCGTTTTCGCGTCTCTCCCTTGGCCACATCACCACCGCCACTCAAGACATCGCCTCGTTGCCGGGTCGCCGCTCCCTACCCACTACATCCTCACTACGAGAGTCGCCAGGCTCATCGAACATGAGAGGTGAGTTCCCATCTCGAAACTTCTGTAAAACAATAGCAAATCGATCTATTCTCTTCGATCTGACATCGAAATCTATATTTCTGTATACTCCAAAAACAAAAAGATGTTTTCCAGAGCACATGACCAAGCATGGGAAGAAGTTCCCCTCGAGTGACCCGTCCTGTCTGCTTCAGACCGGTGAGGAGAAGAAACCCGAATGAAACACGGTTGGACACGGACATGGACATTCGTATGAAGATGACTCGGAGACATTGAGAAGTTCAAAGACGGAGACGGAAGACGACTGACACTCAAGAGGCACTTGTTCCATAAGTTCATCTGGCAAATGGCGTGACAAGTCCGATGTGTTTGGCAGAATGGAAATGCCGCCGCCGAGAAGTTCTCCCGGATGAATCGAATAACGGAAAGCTTATAAACTGAATGAGTCTGAACCCCGTGACCACCCTCGCCGTTTCCCTTCCACGGATTAACGAATGGAGTTTGGAAAAATGTTCCAGGTGAGAAGTCAACGCAGGAGTTTTGAGGTGTTGTACGGGAATATCATCACAACGTTTGGAACTCTGATTAACCCTGAATTTCCAGAATTACCACAAACACCAAATGCACACCCAACTCCGCAAGTTCTTTATCGACGCTCTACTCCACGAGCCCAATGACTGACTGCAACTAACTCGACAAAATATTCTTCCAACTACTTAGGACCCGTCGTCAACTGGTTCACAGTTTCGTCCTTGCAAATGTCACCACTTCCACCACGGCTGAATAGTTGGAGTCCAGAGGGAAAACGTGCTGTAGATTCGAGACTTCGAACCAACGGAGGGAATTGGAGAAGGTTCAGGAGCCTTCGAAGCTGCTGTATCCAGTGAAGCTAGGTCAGTTTTCAGCTTCTTCTGAATAATCTTGTGAATCCTCTTCTGCTTTCAGTTGTCAAAGGAGCTCCAATTGCCAAGGATCAGTACCATCTCAAGCATCAGAATTTGGTTCAAAAGCCGCTGAAACTTCCAGTCGCGCGTGAAACTCAAGGCTCCCGCTCCAGTAGCCCGGATCCCGAAGATTCAGAGTCCTGTGAAGCTGGCCATCAAGAAAGCTCCTGAGAGCATCCTGAACCTCCAGCTCACTAAAGGATCCAAAATTCTCACCGACAACTTGGCTCAACGAGTTCAATACGAGTTGACAAACCGGAAAATCAACAGAACCACATTTGCTCAGAAGATCCTCAATCGATCAGCCTGGTCCTTGCAAAACTACCTGTCGAAGCCGAAGCCCTGGGACACGCTGAGAGGCACACAAGTGCACTATCTCAAGATTCTCGATTGGATCGTGATGACTGAAGACGAGAAGACGGAGGCGCTCTATGGAAGCGAGACGTCTACAGATGCTCAGAAGGCTTACATGGATTGAGCCTTGAAGACTTGCAACTACCCGGACGCGCGGATGATGCAAGAGATGGCGAAGAGACTGGATTTGGATGTTCACACAATCCGATATCATTTTGCCAGATTGAGGGTCAAGGTCTGAAGCTCTTTCCCCCCATCTGTCTTCTTTTCATTTTCCCGTTCGTGCTACATTTCCTTGTACATTTTCTATACTTCCATTCGATAAATCTCAAAATATCAAAATCACTTGTTTTATCAGCCTCCTCTTTGTCCCCTTCTTCTTCTCCTCTGCTACTCACAACCAAACCAGTATCTTCCTTCAGATAGTTCATCATCCGAAAATCCAATATCAACACCATAGCAGAACGTGCAAAAACATTCAGTTATCTGTTCACTGTTCCCCTAATCTAGAATTTCCACAAGAAACACTATCCCTGATTATTCCATCACCAATTCCATGACACTTCGTTGTTTTTGAAACAATGACACATTCGAGCAGACACGTGTAATGCGATTTCTGATCCTCGGATCTCGTTTGTCAAAACGTTTCCATTTTTAGAACTCATGATAAGCCATTGTCAGGAAATGAAGGGATTATCAAGGGTATTCTCTGTTTCGCTGGATTTCATTCTGACTCAATGAGAGAACAAAGGTTCATCGTCACCAGAAATTCTCAAGTTTGATCCCGATTTCGCGTCATTTCAATCAGGAGTCAGCAGAAAAAAAACACACCACGTTGGCTAGTCCGTGGACTTTGCGCCTTCGAACCGATTGTCAAAACCGTTAGTAATTGTTATCCACAAACTACACGGGCTGAACCAAGGACAAGTTCACATGTCATTCTCTAGTGAGCATGAAAAGGGGAAGGGGGTTCTTTGATCGTCCAATCCAGCAAGTAGATGCGAGCTGTAGCATCCTCGATAAAGCAACTCCTTTGGCATCAGACTGGATGACTTTGTCAGTTGTCATAACAAGATCGTTTTTGGCCTAGGTCGCCTTGGGAGAATAACTTGACGAGTTGGCAGCAGTCACTGGGTTCGTCGTGTTGACCGTCGACGAAGAACTTGCGGAGTTGGATGGGCATTAG
>LR539861.1:295939-321223 GCA_900536315.3 Caenorhabditis becei | reverse complement strand
AGATGTGCTTCGTTGGTTCTCCGGGTGACAACCGATTGCTTGGAAGACTTTCTGTGACATTGAGAGCAAATTTCCTTCCTCGTTTCTGGTAAACGTCTTTTGGTATTGATCATCCGTCGGCATCTCATCGGCTCAGACTTGGGAACCAACCCCCAACTCCCCAACCAACAAATAACCTTCTGGATAGACTACATATCCGACCGACCATCTTCCCACCTCCCCGATTTCCAGTCTGAACTTTTCACAACAAAACACACTTTCTTCCAAACATAATTATTTATTAACGGACTCTTAATGACAGAAAAGGAGTAAATGAAAGTGAAGAGTCAAGAAATTATTTGCAGACGGAAGAAAAGAGACTGGTCATCTCGTGCAGGGTTCCGGTGCAGGTCATCCGGATCTTCAGAGGCTTCCGAAGCGCTCTTCGAGGAGCTCCTTGGGGGTGGACGGGGTGTTGCAGAGGGACGAGAAACAGGAGCACGTGATCTGGAGGCCGTTGCTGTGGCTCTGAAAAATGTTGTTGTTTATTAGTATTATGTTTTTTTTCAACAAACCTTCATGTGGCACTCCTGCTCCCGAGTGGTAACGTGGCCGGGGACAACGTTGTCCAGGACGGGCTGTGGTCGAGCCTTGTGATGCCCGTTCAGGACGACGGAGTTTGTTCCGAAGTCGAAGACCGACTCGCAGACGGCGAAGTCGCTGACGATCTCGTTGTTCTTGCCGTTTCCGACGAAGCACTTCAGCTTCTGGCTGGAGTGATGTGGAGCAGCAGCTGCACTGGCGATCAGGAGAAAGACGACGACGAGGCAGTTCATCTTGATGAGGGCGGCGAGGGAGTTCGGAGGATTCTGGAAGTTTCAGAAGTTCATTTGAGAGGAGAGAGGGAAATGTGAATTATCAGTTCCGATCCTGCCTTTTATTCTGCCCCAGGCTCCTCCCATCAGCTGAGCTGATGGATGCTCCGCCCCTATAATCATGAGTTTCAGATGTCAACTTAGGCTCCGCCCCTTATCATGTGAGCTGACTGCTGACAAACAAGAACCCGGAAGTGATTTTAGTAAGATTCAGAGCATCGTGGGATCTTTCAATGAAGATGAAGCCGGAAGTACCTTTCGGCTTCGTAGTACCTTTCAGTTTCTGACCAGGGTTGTCGATCAATACAGCAGTTACTGTTCGCTGGATCACTGATTCTGATGAAACGAACCTTATATGTACAATAGGGAATATGAATTTTTCAAATTCCTCGAGCCATTTTTCCACTCGAAAAACTGCAAGTGGGACTTTTGATGTTTGACCATCGAAGTGTTACGTGAGAACTTTGAAACCCAAGAAGGCCGTTGAACAATCCAGATCCGCTGATAATGTCAACTACGTTGTAAATCCAAAGTGGATGTATGGAACAATGGCTTCTAATCGGCTCTGTATGTCACAATGTATGTACCGGCTTAGCACTAACGATAACAATGACGCACGGGGTTTCCAGAATTTTGATTTCATTTTTCAAGTTGTTTGTTCCATGGCTACACTAAAGTTTCAGAGTTCGAGACCTTTATCGAAACAAATTTCCACATCAGTGAGTACCAGCACAAATACATAGCAGAACCGGTGATCTGAATCAAATATCTTGTTTTCCGTACCGCATCTTACTCATGTGTAGGTGTTGGAACCTTGAGCCATCAAGCATGAATAAGTTTCAGCTCTGTAAACATTTGGAAACTAGTGATCTGCATCAAAGACTTATGTTTTCTGTGCAGCATCTTACTCACTGGTGTGAGATTGAATCAGAGCTACCATGCGTAAGCAGAATCTCCGGTACAAGTCCGTTTTTCCAATTTTCGAATGTATCAATGATCCTTGTTTGAACTGATCGGCTCTGACAATCGGCTCAAAGGCTCAGAGCCCATGGACTTTCAGCAGAGTTCTGTGGGATATCTCTGTTAGTTTGGTATTCGAATCCGAAATCATCGGCTAAATCAAAAACCAAGTGAACCAAGCTATCTTTCCTGTACAAATTCTGCTAGAGCACTGTTGGCAGGTATTCCACATAACTTCCTGATTGATGTGAGAAGCTCTTGTTTTCTGAGAACTTTGTGCCATTTTACTTGTACCCGCCAATTTTCCTCTAATTTTCTCGACATTTTTCAATCACTGAAAAGCCGTGGGATAATTGTGTTTACATTGAAGTAAAAGACATTTCTTCTGACTTCCCAACAGAAATGTCGAGAGCGAACAGTGATCGAGCTCAAATTTGAGTTGATCAACAAAATCAGACGATTTATCGAACGTGCACACAAACGTGTGAAAATCGGATCTTCCGGGACACAGTTCGGATCCATCACACGCTATCACTTCAGAAAAACACAATTCACGTTTCTAGAAGGCAAAACCTCTGACTCAGCGTGAGATCCGGTGAAACTGCAAACGCCCTTGATAATCCTTTCATTTCCTGGCAATGGCTTACCATGAGTTCTAAAAATGGAAACGCTCTGACAAGCGAGATTTGTGGATTGGAAATCCTATTCTACGTGCCTGTTGAAATGTATCAGTTTCAATAACAACGGGGCATCACGGATTTGGTGATGAAACTAATCAGGGATTGTGCTTCTTGTTGTACATGTTTTTGCACGTTCCGGATGTTGTTGATGTTAGAATTCCGGACTAGAACTCTTGTCTTTACCGGCAACATCTTGTTTCTCTTAATTTTCTAGTCTCCCACGAGTTATAACGCTTGATCTTTCGAAACTAGAGAATACTTGGAGATCGCAGAAAAATCGGGTACATTCGCACAATTTTTTTCTGACAAATAAGAACGAAGAACAAGGTTTGTGTACCCCATGTAAGAGAGATCTTAGAATCAAATTGATGTTTGAAGTTTGAAAATAGTGAGACCAAAGAGAAGGTGATTGAATACAAAAAACCAGATTACTGGGCCTAACACCGGGATAAACTTTTTCTCAAACCTCTCAAAAGAAAAGAACTTGGGAGAGCCATGAGCAATAGCGTTCCGATTTGGAACCATACTGTCTGTTTCAGAGTCCCCATTCCGAATTTGTAGATATCCGTTTGAGAGCAAAGATGTTGCAAGGTCACACAACATGGGTGACACATTCAAATTCTACTTCCTCCTTGTTTCAAGCTCAAAGCTCTTCTCTTACTCATGCACAGAGTCCAAGACCCTTGCAAAGATGTTGCAACCCCAGAGATTGAGAAAAAGTGGAACCTCGGAAGCACTTGCTTTCACACGGGTTCAACAATGTGGGATTGTGACTTGTGACACTGGAAGATTAGAGCCTGCCGTCCCGTGCCAGGTACATAGGGGCTCGGTGGATTTCGTGAGAACTCTGAAACTCGAGAAGCCCGAAAACAATCCAAATCCGCTGATAATATCAACTACGTTTGAAAATGGATGTGGATGCATGGGATAACGCATAGAAATGCTAGTACATAGACCGCTTCAAAAACGAAAAGGAGGTGCTGGGAAAAGGGTGAAGACATTACAGAGCCACCGGATTTATTTGTCAAGCCTTTTGTTCAGTAGGTACACTAAAGTTTCGAAGTTCCAGACCATTTTTGAAACGAATTTTCACATGAGTGAGCCGCATCTTACTCATGTGTAGGTGTTAGAACCTTGCGCTATCAAGCATAAATAAGTTTCAGCTCTGTAAACATTGGGAAATTAGTGATCTGCATCGAAGACTTTTTGCTTTCTGTACAACATCTTACTCATTGGAGAGAGGATGAATCAGGGGGACCAGAAAAGGATCTCCGGTGCAAGGTCCGTTTTTCCAATTTGCGAATGTCTCAATAATCCTGGTTTGAAAGGATCGGCTCAAAGGCTCAGAGCCCACGGACTTTCAGCACAGTTCACTGGTTTATCTCTGCTAAATTGGTATTCAGACCTAAGATCATCGACTACATCATAAATCAATGAACCATGCTACCTTTCCTGTACAAGCATCTCTGATAAGATTAGTAAGAGAATTTTGTGCCATTTCACTTGTACCCGCCAATTTTCCTCTAATTTTCTCGACATTTTTGAACGGCCGAAAAGCCGTGGGATAATTGTGTTTACATTGAAGTAAAAGACATTTCTTCTGACTTCCCAACAGAAATGTCAGGAGCGAACAATGATCAAGCCCAGATTTGAGTTGATCAACGAAATCAGGCGAAATTCACAGTTCTAGGAGGCTTTGTATCACCAAAACAGGAAAGTGAAACCTGTGACTCAGCGTGAGATCTGGCAAAACAGCAAATGCTCTTGATAATCCCTTTATTTCTTGACAATGGCCCATCATGCATCCAAAAATGGAAACGTTCTGTCAAGCGAACGTCGAGGATCAGAAATCCCGTCCTACGTGCCTGCTGGAATGTGTCATTGTTTCGAAAACAACGGGACGTCACGGATTTAGTGATGAAACTGATCAGGGATAGTGCTTCTTATGGTACTTCGAGATTAGGAGAAGCAATGAGCAGATAACTGAATGTTTTTGCACGTTCTGCTATGGTGTTAATATTGGATTTTCGGATGATGAACAAACTAGAGAAGATACTAGTTTAGTTGTGAGTAGCAGAGGAGAAGAAGAGGACGAAGAGGAGGTTGATAAAACAATTAGTTTTCATAATGAGATTTATTGAATGAAAGTATAGAACTGTACAAGGAAATGTAGCACAAACGGGAAAATGAAAAGAAGACAGATGGGGAAAAAAGCTTCAGACCTTGACTCTCAATCTGGCAAAGTGATAACGGATTGTGTGAACATCCAAATCCAGTCTCTTCGCCATCTCTTGAATCATCCGCGCGTTCGGGTAGTTGCAAGTCTTGAAGGCTCGATCCATGTAAGCCTTCTGAGCATCTGTAGACGTCTCGCTTCCATAGAGCGCCTCCGTCTTCTCGTCTTCAGTCATCACGATCCAATCGAGAATCTTGAGATAGTGCACTTGTGTGCCTCTCAGCGTGTCCCAGGGCTTCGGCTTCGACATGTAGTTTTGCAAGGACCAGGCTGATCGATTGAGGATCTTCTGAGCGAATGTGGTTCTATTGATTTTCCGGTTTCTCAGCTCGTATTGAACTCGTTGACTAAGTTGTCGGTGAGAATTTTGGATCCTTCAGTGAGCTGGAGGTTCAGGATGCTTTCAGGAGCTTCCTTGATGGCCAGCTTCACAGGACTCTGAATCTTCGGGATCCGGGCTACTGGAGCGGGAGCTTTGAGTTTCACGGGCGACTGGAAGTTTCAGCAGCTTTTGAACCAAATCCTGATGCTTGAGCTGGTAGACCTGATCATTGGCAATTGGAGCTCCTTTGACAACTGAAAGCAGAAGAGGATTCACAAGATGATTTAGTAGAAGCTGAAAACTGACCTAGCTTCACTGGGTACAACAGCTTCGAAGGCTTTTGAACTTTCTCCAATTCCCTCCGTTGCTTCGAAGTCTCGAATCTACAGCACGTCTTCCCTCTGGACTCCACCACTGCCAGTTGATCTTTGTCGCACAGCATGATCCAATCAACAATTGTCTCGTACACATCGTGTCTCGTTTCCAGATACAGGTTCCCCGGTGTCTTCTTCGGCCGTGGTGGAAGTGGTGACATTTGCAAGGACGAAACTGTGAACCAGTTGACGACGGGTCCTAGGTAGTTGGAAGAATAACTTGTCGAATTAATTGCAGTCATTGGGCTCGTGGAGTAGCGTCGGCAAAGCACTTGCGGAGTTGGGTGTGCATTCGGTGTTCGTGGTAATTCTGGAAACTTAGGGTTCATCAGAGTTCAGAACGTTATGATGATATTCCCGTACAACAATTCAAAACTCCTGCATTGACTTCTCACCTGAAACATCTTCCCAAGGTTTATTCGTTTATCCGTGGAACGGGAACGGCGAGGGTGGTCACGGGGTTCTGACTCATTCAGTTTATCAGCCTTTCAGTTGTTCGATTCATCTGGGAGCCTTCTCGGCGGCGGCATTCCCATTCTGCCAAGCACATCGGACTCGTCATGACATTCGCCAGATGATCCTATCGGACAAGTGCCTCTCCAATGCCGGCTATCTTTCTTCTCCATTATCGAACTGCTCAACGTGTTTGAGTCATCTTCATACGAATGTTCGTGTCCAACAGTGTCTCATTCGCGTTTCTTCTTCTTGACGGTCTCAAGCAGACAGGACGGGTCATTCGAGGGGAACTATTTTCCATGCTTGGTCATGAGATCTGGAAAACATCTTTCCGTTTTCGGAATATACAGAAATATAAAGTTTGAAGTCAGATCGAAAGGAAGATAAAGATTTGCTGTTGCTTAACAGTAGTTTTGAGATGGGAACTTACTTCTTAGGTTCGATGAGCCTGGCGACTCTTGTAGTGAGGATGTGGTGGGTGGGGAGCGGCGGCCCGGCGGCAAGGCGCTGCCTTGAGTGGCGGTGGTGAGTGGCCAAGGGAGAGGCCGGAAAACGGCCGACTGACCAGTAGACCGGTGGACTGTGCGAATGAGATTTTGGAGGGCCTTTTTGGAGGGCCGATTTTGCGCGTACTCGGTCCGTAGGCACCTGAATTGACGCGCAATTACAGATTGGTGGGAACGAGGGCGAGGTTGCGAGGAAGACGGAGAGTTCAAAGTGATCCGGGCAGAAGGAATTTTTATTTAGAAATGAAAACCGCAAGAAGAAAAAAATGTGGAAAATGAAAAAGTAAACGAATGCAAAAGGTGATTATTTATTGTTCAATAGCTTCGGCTTCAACAGGCTCCTGAGCCTTTTCCAACTCTCTCCGTTGCTTCAAAGTCTTGAATCGACAGCACGTCTTCTCTCTGGACTCCACAACTGCCAACTGATCCTTGTCGCACAGCATGATCCAATCCACAATTGTCTCGTACACATCATGTCCTGTTTCCAGGTCACTCCATGGCTTCGGATGGCTGATAAGCTCTGATATGGCTTCTTGGGTCATGTTGAGGACCTTGGCGGCGAAGATGTGTTGAGGGACTTTCTTGGCGTGGAGCTCGAAGACAAGGCGTTGCATCACGTTGTAAGTAAAGATTCCAAGATGGTTGTTGAGCGGGAGATTCAAAATCGTTGGGGGTTCCAGTCCCGAGAGTCCGAAGCCGGCAAACGGGATGTTTGCATTAACATCTGGAAATATCGATTGATTATTGAATGATGCGAAATGGGAGACTTACACTTCCTATATGCGGCATATGGGTTGTCAAATTGCTCAGGACCCGTAGACACCACTTGCAAGTTGTTCACGTCCATGGCTCTGGAAGACAATGAGCTTAGAAAGAAAATTGGAGGGAATGAAAAAAAGATGAGCGGCGGCCCGGCGGCAAAACGCTGCCTTGAGTAGCGGTGGTGGGTGGCCAAGGGAAAAGCGCAAAGACGGCCGTCCGACCAGTAGACTGTGCCGGTGGACTGTGCGAATGAGGTTTTGGAGGGGCCGATTTTGCGCGTACTCGGTCCGTAGGCACCTGAATTGACGCGCAATTACAGATTGGTGGGGGCGAGGGCGAGGTTGCGAGGAAGACGGAGAGTTCAAAGCAATCCGGGCAGAAGAACGGTTTATTGAAAAATGGGAGCCATAAGGAATACGGAAATAGGAAAAAGTAAAAGCATACGAGTGATCATTATTACTTTTCATTCTGTTGTTTTCTGATACGGACTGCAAAGTTTCCGATGACTGTTTCGTCGATATTCCATTTGGCCGCAATCTCTCGTCTTTCTTTCAGTGTTGGAAACTGTCCCTCCCTACACATCTTCTCGATCTCTCGACGTCGTTCCGCTGAGAACACCGTCTCTTTATACGGAGTGACGATGATCTTCAAGTTCGGGTCCGAGGGTGCTTCCCCATTCAACACAGCCGCCTTGTCGAAATCAGATGCGTTTATCCATTGCAAGACGTTCCAGTATGGCTGCTTCGCAAGATCATTCTTGAGATCTTTCCATTCCTTTTTCGAATGTAAGAGATTCCAGAGTGCCATTCTAGTTCTTCCAAAAATCTTTTCAGAGAACAATCCCTGGCTGATTCCGCGAGTTTCAAGTTCGTACTTGACTCTTTTTCTCAGATGCTCGCAATCGATGATGTCACCTTCAATGAGTTGAAGATCCAGAGCCGTTTTGTCTCCAGGAAAACGTCTTTGGTATGCTGGACCCTGTGGCTTGACTTCATCCGGAATGTCGAAAAGTTGGAGATTCGGATTCGAAGGTGCTCTTCCGTTCAACAAAGCCGCTTTATCAGACTCTGATGCATTGACCCATTGCAATAAGTTCCAGTATGGCTGCTTCTCCCGATAATTCAAAAGATCCTTCCATTCACGTTGCGAATTGAAAATTCTCCAGAGATCTTCTTTAGTTCTCCCAAGAACCTTTTCAGCAAAATGGTCCTCACTGATGCCACGGGTTGACAATTCGTATTTCACCACCTCGATGAGATTTTTGCACTGAATCACGCATCCTCGCAAGAGTGGAAGATCCGGGGCTGCGTCATTTCCAGGAAAACGTTTCGGGTACGTTTGGAAGTCATGATGCTCAACTTCATCAGCCAGACACCGTTTCGGAGCTGAAAGTCATAAAGTTATGAGGTAATTCAATAAATGCATTTCTCACCTTTCTTGTCCTTAGGTTTCTGGTTCTCAGGTACTTGGTGACAGATGGAAGTCGCGTTTGGGTTGAAGCCAGTCTCAGCTAAAGAAAAGACAAGGTCATAAGCAAGTGAAAACGTATCACTTACTCTGATACTGATTGAAACTTCTAGTAGACTGACTTTCTTGACGCATAATCTTCTTGACCATGAGCTGAGCGTTTTGTTTCATCCGCTTCCACTGATTTTCATAGACCTTTCCCTTCACTAGAGTCACAGCATCTGGAGTCCAAATAGACACATTCTGGATGGCGACCGACAGAAAGTTCTGGATTATCTGATCCGATCCATTGATGACTTCCGTGTTCTCAGGTTTTGCTTCTATAAAGCCTGTTAGAAATGATTGAAATTCAAGATACGATGACTCACCTTTGAAATGTTCTGACTGGACGTTTGCGAATGTCTTGTTGATTTCTTCAACGCTTCCGAGATTATTTACTTTGATAAAATTTTGGAGCCAAACGGACTCTGTAGCAACTGGAAGAGGCCCCGGCTGAACTTTCTTCTCAGCGTCTTCCAAGATTGCGGCAATCGAAAGCGGGTGCGAGCGCACTGGGGAATTGTGGTTGATAGTCACTTGCTGGCTGGGTGGCAACGTAACACAAACCTTTGCGGAAAGTGGAGCGTCGGGAAGGTTCATGCTGAAAAGTTTGAAAAACGTTCGAGAAATTAGAGAGAAAAAGAGTAAAAAACCATCAAAATCGACTCTATGGGGGAAGAAAATGAATGGTAGATGATATGACTCAACGGTGGGGGTGCCAGCGAGAGTGAGTGCCAATTTAACGGGAGGGCGTGTTCGCGTTGGCCCCACCGTCTCTCGGGAATGAATCATCAGGCGAATGGGGTCAAGAATTGGTGAAAAAAAGACGAATTTGTGCACTTTTCGAAGGATAAAGCGAAAAAAGAGAGAATATGAAGATATATGGAAGACGTCGAGTGAACTTACTCTTCATACGACCCAAAATTTCGCACAAAGTTCATCTCAGATTCTCAAATTCGATTCACAGGAGCTCCCCTGTGTTTCTCGAATTTTCTTCCAAAAACCTCTGATATCTCCGTGTTTGGCTTGAATAAACATGTTGAGAAATGTTGACTGGATCCGGCTCCGATCGGACTTCAGCAAGTCTCTCCCAAACATCGCCGTTTTATCAACATGTTTTCAAGGGAATCACCCACCTTCCAAAGTTTTTCCCTCTCACTCTCCCCCGCTTTCTCTCACGTTTCCCTCTCATTAGTGCCGCACCTATAATTTTGGATTTTCGGGACTCGGCACGGAGCGCGCAAGTGAAGCCTTCTGCGTCTCTTTCACATACACAAATACTTTGAATCAGATTCCGATCCATAGCAGCCCGCAAAACACGCGAGATGCCCGATCTTCAACTTTTATGTAACCGTTCGAAAACCTTCTCGGCATCTTCGTATGAATACACCATCAGTGAAATGCCTTGTTTACAGTCATGGAGGACATGGAATAGGAGACATTATCGATCACATGTTCATATAACTGAACGGCAATCAAGTTCACCAGCTGCATTTCTTTTGGAGACTAGAATAACCTTGAACACGCTTTCCGGGGAATCGATTAGTTGCGAAACGTTTTTTACCTTGGATCAACGGTATGTTATTGAAGGTTCTCTTGTCGTTTCGAACAACATTTTTCAGATCGTGATAGATTCCGGAGATGAAACTCAACCTGCTTAAAGCGATTTGGATGCACTTCCCAATTTGAGAAGGTGAGCTGGTCAAAAAGATTCCGTCGTCGTTCTTGTCTTTTTTCTATCGTCCTTCCGACAAACTTATCTTATTTCTTTCTTTTTTTCGTCTGCTATCGAACAGATTCTGTGAGAACTTGACACGGTATCGACCATAATAATAGGAATTTGTTGGCCTCGAAGTGACTGCAGCTGGTGAAGCCAGTCAACAGCATTTTTGAAACTTCCAAAGATGCTCTTGAGTGTCAACACCAGCAGTACACTCAATCGAGGCGCTGAAAGGAACCTCTCCGGCAGATTATACAAGTTGGTGTACCGGCATATAGCGGGTTCCGCGCCTCGCTATGGATTTGAAGAGGAGTGGGCGGGGCAAAAAATAGGCAAAATTTCACCTTGACAAGTGACTGTGTGAAGCGGAGGCGGCTACATGATTTGGAAGTGTGCAAAGGACATTTTCTTTCACTGAAGTGATCAAGTAAGTAGTGATACGACAAGAATTACACAGTGTTTTTCACAATGATTCTTTATTATTTCAAACAGTGTAGAAAACATCAATAGCACAGTGGTAATAATTATTCCTTCTCTCTCTTCTTCTTCATCACTTGAACTCTCTTGTTGACAAAGTTGCGAACAACCATTTCCTCCATTCCCCACTCCGAGGCGAGTTCTTGTCTCTTCTCCAATTTCGGGATTTTCTCCTCTCTGCATAGCGCAATAAGCGTTGCACGTTGTTCAGCCGTGAAACGAGTTCTCATTGCTGGCGTGGTTGAGAGTCGGATACTCGGATCCGATGGCTTTTGTCCATTGAGAATGGCCATTTTGTCCGATTCGGAAGCGATAACCCACTGGAGAAGATTCAAGTACATCTCTTTTCCCCGCCTCGTCGTAATCTCTCCCCATTCTTTCGGAGAACCAAGGATTCTGCACAGAGGACCGTGACTCCGGCCAAGAACCATTCTCGAAAAAAGGGGCTTCTTGATCCCACGTGTGGTCAACTCGTAGTTGACTCGTTCGATGAGGTTCTTGCCCTGGATGACCCCATCCTTCTCTAGCAGGAGATTCAGAGCTGCGTCGTTCCCGGCATAGCGTCTTGGGTAGGATTGGAAAGCGGTCGGTTGGACTTTTTTAGCAGAGGTTTGTTTTGGATCTGAAATGCATAACGCTATAGAGGTAAATCAATACATTATCCGCTTACCTCTTTCCTGCTCTGTTTCCTGACCGATCTGGTCATCTCCAAGACTATCCGGAACGTTTTGACGGATTGGAGAAGCTTTTGGGTTCAAGTAAGTCACATCTGAAAAAAGTGACTAGAAAATGAACAGAATAAGAGTAAAACTCACTCTGACTGGAGGTTCCTTTCTTTTGAATTGTGCTGGTGGGCGTGGCCAGAGTTTCCTGATTGATGCGTCTGCCCTGGTTCTCGAGAGCATTAGTCAATATCTTAATCACAGAATCGTAGGTCCAAATTGGATCATTGGGGTCCAACTGGAAGATTTGAGCTGCTTGAACCCTCTCTTTCATGACATTGGAATAGTCCAGTTGTACTGCTTTAAATATGATGAGAAATAGGGTGTTATTCGGAATAGAATTAGTCACCTTGAGACGCTTCCGACTGGAAACCCGTGAGGTCCGATACGGAAACAGCGTTTTTGGCGGCGGAGTCCGAATTGGGAGACAGGGTAGCAAGGAACTCTTCGAAGAACTTGATAGTAGAGTCGGCCATCTGAAAAGTTAAAAACAAACAACGGACAATGTGAAAAATTTGACGAATTACATTGAAAGAGTGAAAAAATGAGCAAAAATGAAGAACAAAACTATTTCGAAAAATCTCATGTCTGCGTCTCTTTTTTCTCACTTACAAGAATTAGCGAAAGAGCATGTTTGCATTGTTCCACAGTCTCCTCCCATTGGGTAATTTCGTCATGTTTTCCACTCGCACTTCGACGGGTCGTGGGGCGGGGGACATTAAAAATGGTTTGTACTTACCGAGAATGGGAATTTTAAAAAACTTATGTTATTGAGAAGTATAGGAATTTGAAATTTCATGAGTTTCAGCGTTTTTCGATTGTCTTTAAAGGACGTCCTTCAAATCAAAACGTCGATTTTCCCACTCTTTTCGGTTTTTTCCTACCTTGAACGGATTCTTGGAGAACCTGACACGGTATTGACCGTAATGCTTGGAATTTGTTGGCCCCGAAGTGACTGCAGCTGGTGAAGCCAGCCATCTGCATATTTGAAAGTCCAAAGATGCTTCTGGGGAGCTACACCAGCAGTACACTCAATCGAGGCGCCAAAAGAAAACTTTCGGGCAGTTTATGCAAGTTGGTGTACCGGCATCTGGTGGGTTCCGCGCCTCGCTATGGATTTGAAGAGGAGTGGGCGGGGCCGAAAGATAAGCGTAATTTGACCTCGATGAGTGAATGTGTGAAGCAGAGAGGGTTGAATTTTTTGGGTTGCGAAGAAAATGTGAGTGTGTGTGTGACAGGCAAAGTACTATTACCAAAAAACGATTAGTTTATTGAATTTGACTTATACCAACCTACTGATACATTATCAGTTACAATATCAGTTACAATTCCTAATGAAAGTTTGTTAAACAAAATCCAAAAGAAATCAATCACTTACAACAGTTACATATTGGCTCATTATTATTGTTTCGCATTTTGTTTTTTCTCTGATCAAAGTAATATCTAACACGTTTCTCGTCAATGTTTAATTCGGCCGCAATTTGCTGTTTTTTTGCGCGATTCGGGAATGCATCTTTTTTAAAAAACTCATTCAGCTTTTGACGTTGTTCATGGGACTCATAGGTTATCTTTACGAGTTGACAGTTCGGATCCCATGGTTGGTTCCTTACGAGCACTGTCGTTTTCTCAGCATCCGGGAGATCTAACCATTGAGAGATGGCCTGATAAACCTGATTTTTTCGTTGCTTAGTCGGTTTCCATTTTCCTCGACACCCTAGGGGATTAAGGATTTGTAAAATAATAGGGTAAGATATTCCAAGAACGTGTTTGGCAATCAGTTTCTTACTGACTCCGAGAGTTTCAATTTTGAATTTGAACCTCTCAATTAGATTTTTGTCTCGAGAGGATTCACATTCAAGATCTAGAGGAGTGTATTTTCCACAAAACATATCCGTGACCAGTTCGGCCTTCTTGACTTGAGTTGTGAAAACTGAAATGCATGCAGTCATGAAAGCAAAACAACGCGAATTTCGCTTACCTCTTCGAGTCTGACTAAATTGGATAGCTCCCAGGCCAATTGGAACTTGATGAGCAGCAAAATTTGAATTGAAGTTCAACAGATCTTAAAAAGAAATTCGTGATAAACCAATAACAATATGAAACTCACTTTGATAAGGATATTGATACATAAGGATATTGATTGGATTGGATGAGATGGAGTGTTCTCGGACACATGAAAGATCCGGAATTGTGTTGTGTTCAGTGAAGCTCTCAGCATGCAGGCGGGAGTCGGATTGATTATCAATCATCGGCTCAGGAGCTAAAGAAAAGGGATTATTTGAGTTGACTGATAAGTTTGTCGCTCACCTTCATTTGGGTCCTGACTGTTTCGTTCTTGAGCAATATGTGGGTTCATTTGGGTTAGAATCAGTTCTGGAAAACGATTAGATGATTTCCAAATTATCATTTGTAACTCACGTTGGTACTGTTCGGAAAGTTCTTCATACTCAGGATTCAATTGGGCGATCAGTTTCAGAACTTCTAGAATTCCATCAGCATCGGCAAATTGGAGAGGTTGGACTTCTTCTTCGAGATCTTCTGAGATTGGATCGATGGGAAACGGAGACAAGAGTGTTGGCGGATCATCAAAATTCACTGCAGTATTGCCGGTATCCAGTTGTGGAATGAGTAGCGGAGTGGTAATGCTTTTCTCGGAAAGTGGATTGATGGGATTCATAGTGGAGAACTGAAATTCAAAGTCAAAGGATATTGGTGGAAGCACAGTGTAATTCTCAATTGTCCCAAAGAAAAAGACAAATTGGATCGAGCCAGTATCAGTTAACAAAAAAAGGTTTGGCCTCGTTCAAGTGTGTATACTGACATGTGAGAGTTGCGTTTTATCTCTTTTTCCCATGTCGTCGGGTAAGTGAGAAGCAGGGAAATGGCAAGAAGCAGTAGGTGAAAAAGTCCATATTTTCCCAGGGATAACACTGGGAATTGAGTACTCTAGTGACGTCGGATTCTCACGTGAAACATTGATTGAATGTATGTTATTGGCTTAAAAAGGCGTTGTATGGGACCTGTGCAAGACATCAGTGTAAAACCAAGACCTTGTTATAAACAAAGTCTCTAGATCTGGTTCAAGAGAGAAATGTATAAGACTGGAGATCAGGTTTATTGAAGAGCCAAACGCAAACATATATTCATCAGTCATCTAGTACAATTGTTTTTTCCCTCGGAATTATTCTTCCAGCACTTGACGTTGCTCTTCCGCCAGAGCTTCTTTGAAAAAAAGGATTGTATTTTTCAAATACTGGTTGTTGCTCGCCTCTGATCATTGACATTTTGTCAGAATCAGAGGCGTTGACCCACTGGAACAAATTCCAGTAATTCTGTTTCCCTATATCGCGTAGATCTTTCCAGTGTCTGTCTGACTCGAAGATGTAGTTTAGTGCGGCCACAGTTTTACCAAGAACCCTTTCCGCAAGCACCTTCCGGGTAATCTTGAGTTTCTTCCGCTCGTACGTGACTTTTTCAAGTAGGTTTTGACATTGAATGATTCCATTCTTGACTATATCTTTTCCCAAAATCGCGTCGTACTGATCAGGAATATGAACTGAAATTCATGAATTTCAAAAAGAAGTCGACAAATTGATTGCTCACATTTATCCGGGTTTCGGATATTTTTACGATTGTTTGATACTTGATGACGGAGAGCAGAAGTATCTGGTTTCAAGTTTGTCAGATCTGAAAAGTCATTATTTGACGAGCAATTCACATGTATTAACTCACCCTGTTTTTGGTACTGATTTTGCGTCAGTAGAGCCATATCATTCAAAGACCAGAGAACAGGGTTCTGGTTGGGGTTTAATAGAATTGTTTGATCTTCAAGACTGAAGTTGTATTGTTTGCCAGTCACGGTCCTCGAAACTAAAAATTATACAGTTATGGAAGTAATCTGATAAGTTTGTTGCTCACTTTTATTCCGTTCCTGATTGATTTGAATGTATTCAGGTTTCTTATGTTTTTGAGGAGCAATAACTTGTGAGTTGAATTGTGGGTGGACTTGTGTGAGCAGCGGTTCTGAAAAACTGATCGGTTATTGGTTGGTAACAGTTTGTAACTCACGCTGATACTGATTTCCTATAAGCTGATTGAGAGTGTCTATGGGCAGGAGAGGAGCGGGTTGAATGGCGCTCAACTGGGGAAGTTGAGGTGTCTGAATGTTTTTTTTTATTGCGGGGCTTTTCAAATTCAATACCAGGAGCAGACTGAGATATTGCTGATAATCGGGAGACAAAAGGGCATTTTGAGTACGTTCTGGCGGGACATTTGCAACTTGTTGATTCGTGTTCCAATTGCTTCCAGAACTAAACCCTTGGGGAAGGTTTGGAGTAGTAAGCTGGATGGGCTCTGGCTGAACTTTAGCCATGGTGTCCCCCAAGAATGAAACAATTGAAAGCAGATTCAAGTTCTGTTGTGGATCACCGGGATTCACGGCTGTGAGACCGATGTTGCAGGTATTCAATTGTGGATTGAATGTCTGGTCGACAATGGCATTCTTGAAAAGGGAGTTGGTGATTGGATCCATACTAGAAAACGGAAGTGTTGAACAAAAGTGGAAATAGTATTGAGCTGAGTCACTAATTAGAGAGAAAAGAAAGTTTATGAAAAGGGTGAGCGGTGAGGGGGCTGTGAAACGGCGAGGAGCAGTGGACAAATAAGAGTATAGTTAGTTCCGGATAACAGAGCAGTTGCTACAGCAACTACGGAGTTTTGCGATTTTATTGAATGAACATTGATTAGGTTTGAAATAGGTGATAACACAGAACTGGAAGAATCTGTGAAGGGATCTTATAACGAGCAGGGCTATAAACCAATTTGATGGTAGAAGTAGAAAATCAGGCCACAACAAACTTTCTAGGACCGTTGAGTGGTTTTTCAAATTAATTGGTGTCTTGCCAAATTAATTGAACGATCGTTGATTTTCTTCGTCACACAGGGGAACAGAACTTGAAAAGTACCTACGCTTCGAATCCAAAGATCCTCCGCATCGTCAGCAAAAGAAAAATATTCATAGTGGAGAACTGAAATGCACACACAAAATGAGAGGAGTATTGGTGGGAACACAGTGGAATTCTGAAGTGTCCTGAAGAAAAAATGGATCGAGCCAGAATCAGTTAACAAAAAAGATTTGGCCTCGTTCAAGTGTGTATACTGAGAGTTGCGTTTTATCCCTTTTTCCCATGTCGTCGGGTAAGCGGGAGGCAGGAAATTGGCGAGAAGCAGTAGGTAAAATAGTCCATATTTTCCCAGGGATAACACTGGAAATTGAGTACTCTAGTGACGTCGGATTCTCACGTGAAACATTGATTGAATGTATGTTATTGGCTTAAAAAGGCGTTGTATGGGACCTGTGCAAGACATCAGTGTAAAACCAAGTCCTTGTTATAATCAAGGTTTCTAGATCTGGTTCAAGAGAGAAATGTATAAAACTGGAGATCAGGTTTATTGAAGGGTCAAACGCAAACATGTATTGATCAGTATTCTAGCACAATTCATTATTTTTTCTTCGTTTAATTCTCATGTTGGCAACGTAGTTGTGGACAACCTTCCCATCGACATTCCACTCTCTCGCAATCTCTTCTCTTTCATCAAATTTTGGAAGGGGTTTGCCTCGGTATTTCTCTTCCAGATTTTGACACTGCTCTGGTGTCAAAGTTCTACAGAAAAATGGAGTATATTGTTGAAAAACTGGTACCGACGGTTGGTCGCCTCTGATTATTGAATTTTTGTCAGAATCAGAGGCGTTTACCCACTGGAACAAATTCCAGTAGTTCTTCTTTCCTATAATGCTGAGCTCCTCCCATCTTCTGTCAGACTCGAAAATACCGTCCAGTGCGGCTACAGTTTTACCAAGAACCCTTTCAGCACACGTCTTCTTGGAAATATTGAGTTTGTGCTGCTCGTACTTCACTTTTTTAAGTAAGTTTTGACATTGAATGATTCCGTTCTTGACGATATCTATACCCAACACCGCATCGTACTGATCAGGTATATGAACTGAAATTGATGAATAAAAAAACAAGTTGACAAATTGATTGCTCACATTTATCCGGTTTTCGGATATCTTTCCGTTTGTTAGAGACTCGGTGACGGATAGCTGACGTGTCTGGTTTTGAGTTTGTCAGATCTGAAAAGTCATCATTTGACGAGCAATTCACATCTAGTATCTCACCCTGTTTTTGGTACTGATTTTGCGTCAGTAGAGCCATATCATTCAAAGACCAGAGATCAGGGTTCTGGTTGGGGTCCGACAGAATTGTTTGATTTTCAAGACGGGAGTTGTACTGTTCGCCAGTTACGGTCTTCGAGACTGAAAAATTATATAGTTATGAAAGTAATCTGATAAGTCTGTTACTCACCTCTGTTCAGTTCTCGATTGATTTGAATGTTTTCAGAATTCTTATGTTGTTGAGGAACAAAAACTTGTGAGTTGACTTGTGGGTAGATTTGTGTGAGTAGCGGTTCTGAAAAACTGATCGGTGATTGGTTGGTAACAGTTTATTACTCACGTTGATATTGATAACCTCTGAGCTTCTTGAGAGTGTCTAAAGACGGGAAAGGAGCGGGTTGAATGGTGCTCAACTGGGGAAGATTTCTTGTTTATTGCGGAGCTTTTCGAATTCCCTACCATGAGCAGATTGAGATATTGCTGATAATCGGGAGACAAAAGGGCATTTTGAGTGAGTTCTGGCAGGATATTTGCAACTTGTTGATTTGTGTTCCAATTGCTTCCAAAATCAAACCTTTCTGCTAGGTTTGGAGTAGTAATCTGGATGGGCTCTGGCAGAACTTTCGCCGTGTTGTCTTCCAAAAATGCGAGTATCGAGAGAAGATGCAAGTTTTGTTGTGAATTATCGTAATTCACGGCTGTGAGACCGGTTCTGCTGGTATCCAGTTGTAGATCGAATGTCTGGTCGACAATGACATTTTCGAAGAGGGAGTTGGTGATAGGATTCATACTGGAAAACGGAAATGTGAAACAAGATTGGAAGGAATATCAGTGTAAGCTTCTAGGAGAACAACATTGAGTTGAGAAACTTGGAAGAAAAAATTATGACACGTGTGAGCGGGGGGCCGGGAAACTGCGACGAGCGTTGGCGAAAGAAAGGTATAATTAGTTCCGGACAACCAAGCGGCTGCTACGGCTACTTTGGACTTTCGCCATCTTATCAAATAAACATTTATTGGCTTTGAATCGGGTGATAACACAGAATCAGAAAACGTTGTGAATTATTGTTTGAGAGGGCGGGCTTATGAACCATTCGATAGTAGAAGCGGAAGAACAGGTGCTACAACAAACCTTTTTGGACGTATGAGTGATTTTTTCATAATTTTGTGTTTTGCCAAGTCAATTGAGCCATTTGTTGATTTCCTCCGCCACGCAGAAGCCCAAAGCTTGAAGAGTACCTTCGCTTTGAATCCGAAGGTCTTCCGCTTTATCGGTAAAAAAAACAATGAGGTCTATGTTGAAAAATATGAATTTTATTGGAGTGAACGGTTTTCAAGAAATGGGTACAGATGGAGAACAGTACCGGTAAAGGGAAAATTGAAACGAAAAATTTTTCACGAAACAATCCTAATTAGTTCCATGGGTTCAGTCGATATCCGGGAGTTCCTTGATGATGCGCTTGAGTGCAGGATTCGGCAGGGCACTATCCATCAGGTTGTTGTAGCAGGGCATGTGGAAGATAAATAGACTTGTTGATCTGAGTTAGAGAATTGTCCCTAAAATTAACGCTAGGCCACCAGATGAAAATCATCGAATTGATTGAACTAGATCTAGATCAAATTTTGTGTCAAATCGCTTGTTTTACAATGCTTCATGCTCATTCCCATAATTTCACTACTAATCAGAGCGGCAATGATCCATCTTCCCTTTGTTTTTGATAATTTTCTCTCCCCCATAATCAATTCTGATTGGAGCTCCTTGCTTATAGGTTTTAGGCCTACGTCATCTTTCTCCCGACTTGTTCTCTGTCCAGTCACTGCAAAAATGTACTTTATAATCTTTCCGAAATCCGATTCCACAATCTATTTGTAATCAGCAATTATAATTGTTTTCGGGTACGGACAGCGCGTGATCTCTTGGGGAGTTTGGATTCGTATCACAGCCGGAGAGTCTAGACTATTAGAAGTCGGTTGAGTTGTGCGGTAGTCACATGAATTCTCATTCTCGGAGCATTACTCTCATTCTTAGTTCTTTGCTTTTCATAAAATATCTTTGTGAACAAAGTTTCGACTGACATTTTCAGATGTTCCCCTTCATCAATGGTGATTTCTCCTCTGCTTCGAACTTTTCCTCCGAAACAGCGAAAATCGAGTTCTTGGACGAGGCCCCAAACAATGGACAAGCCACACCGGTTGCTAATGGAAACGCCACTGTTGAACATGTTTCCTGTAGGTCTCTTGCTAAATTATCAGTCACTAGCACATGTTTTCCAGCCCCCGAAGAGCCGTGCTCCACTGACGACGAAGAGGGTGGCAAGGTGTCGTCATTCATCAACTATATAGACGATCCCGTGACGTTCTATGTCCCATCTCCAAAAGAAACGGCCAGAATGTGGGCTGACTGGGCGAAGAAGCAAGAAGACGAAGATGAAGCGAGGAAGAGGATGGCGGAGAGACGAGCGGAAAGAACGAAAAGACTAACTGGGGAGGAAAGTGAGTTGGGTGGGGGGATTCATGGGCCCGTGGGGTGTACATAGTATGCACGGTGGCCGCTCAGCTGGAATGATCAGTATGCAGGAATCTCGGTAATAATCACGAAGACGTGAGGAGCTGAAGCTAGGCCACGCGTCTGTTTTCTCTAGCACCGACACTATCTAACTGGGTGTAGCCGAACTTTCGCCCGTTGCTCATCATGGAAGGTTACTGTAGGCTACAAAGTAGTCTCGCTGGCAGTCGATTTCCCAACTGTTCAATAGGTTGGCTAAACGCATAAGGATTACGTACGCTTCACATGAATGCGAAAATTTTGATATTTTTGAACTCATGCAGTCTTTTTTAAATACACGAGTTTTCCCGCGCTTTAGTTAGCAAACACTAACTTTTTGGCAAATTTAACAGCGAGCATAGTTTTTTGAGTCGATTTGTCCTCAAAATCTAGTGTGACTTTTACCCGAATCCTTTGTTTTGAAGATCACAACGAGTTGACTACGGTAACTGCGTCATCTGACACTTCGGCCTCCGGCTCTACCAGTATGTTTTCATTGCTGATTTCCTTCAAGTTGCTTAGTTTTGAAGGTTCTCCAACTGCGGGAAACACAATCCACGAGGGATTCGATCATCTGAATCCTCAAGAGAACAGCGTGGGCGGGGGAGATGAGGAGGATTCGTCAGTCGTCATCGAGGAAGACTCTCCAAAGTCCGCTGCCCCATAAAGAGAGGGAAACTCGCTTGAAGTGAGCGTATTGAAAGCAAACGTTCTCATTATATTTTTTGAAGAAATGTCAATTATCTCTATCTCATCGCACATTACCTTTGTCCTCTCCAAATCTCCTCTATCTCTGATTACTTCTATCTGTATTTTTACCTGAAATTTTATCCAACCTTATTTTTTTTGATATTTATTTTGGCGAACTGATTATTCAATGACATATTTATTCCCACTTCCAATAAAACAGAACATTTTGAAGTATTTTTGTTTTTCGATGATGAGAATTGGATTCGTTATCTGGGCATTTGACAATGAGTGATAAAATTTCTTACTGGTTACACATAAAACGAATAGTAACGAAAGCAAACAAGCTGGAGGTGATACAAAGATCTAGAAGATAAGGAATAGAAGCAGGAATTGAATCAAAATTCGAAAATGACTCTTTCGTCACTGGAAAATTCACTAAAGCAGGCTCCACTTCTTTTCTCTTTGCTAACATCACTTCAACAGTCGCCACTAGCACCCCAACGAATGCTGTTGAGACGTATCCTGATTTATAGACAAAAAACCTAGCTGAAACCGCAGGAGAAGCAACTTCTACTTTCAACTCAACTGCAATCTCATTGTGACACAGTTACCGATTGCATTTGATAAATGCAGTGTAAACCTGTAACACTGCACCGTCAAGGAGATGCTTGATTTTAAGCACTTTGTTCAAAACATGTAGGCGGAGACGACGGAGCAAAGAATGACGAACGAGTATTGTTCCCCGAGTCATTCTTCAAATCCCGCCTTTGAAAGTATTAGTTGTTTCACAATCAGCGCATTAGCCTGAAAGAGTTGGATCTGAAACTCAAAGCATCAATTATGTGGGCAGCGCTAACTCCAGATAGTTTAGGTCCAGGGCGGCGCATTACCCCTGTTTTGCGTTGGCAAAGCCAAGAAGACAGCACATCCACCAACGCAACCACGCAGAACGGATGATGCCACCCATGAAGAGCAGGAAGGAACAATGACGTCATTTCTATGTGAATGTTCAATTTTATATCTACTTTTGTGGATAAAGTATGGATTATGAGAAAAGTGTGTTATTTCTCTTCTTCCCCCCAAAAAAATTACCAAAAAATTGATGACTCACACACAAAACAGCCTTCTGGAATGATCAATTGCAGGATTCAGAAATCATGAGAATTCCTCTACCGTCTGGTTGTGTTTATCTTTCAACCCTTTTTATTCGGGAAAGACATGCAATTTTCATGACCCTTGTGGTCTTGAACTAGTCAACTTATTACATAAACCCATTTATTGAAAATTTTTCAAATTTCAAAAACAGTTATGTTGGTTGTCTTGCGGCACACTGTGTTGGTCTATCTAAAAAAAAACTTTGATTGTGAGTTGTTTTCAGGTTTTGGGTTTTTTTTGGGTTTTTTTTCATTGAGAAATCATGAGATTTCGTTTTTTTGGTTTTTCTATTCCCCCCCCCCNNNNCCCCCGCCCCATCCCTTATATTCTCAATCAAGACACACAATTTTCGAACCGCTTTTAACCTAATAACTCACGAAACACATGGTTTCTTTTTCTTTGGGCCAAGTGGAGCAAGTTGCAGAACATGATATTGGAAAAGATTCCACTTGAGAGCGGAACAACCTGAAAATCAAGAATTTCAAAGTGTTTCCCAATTTTCTTCTGAAAAACCTTCAGATCTTGCAATGTTTTCTCTTTTTGCTCGAAAATCAAATCATCTTCGGTCTCCCGTCCAAACAACTTTTCCACTGCAACCGGTGAGAACCATACCCTTGGACCATTTTTCCTTTCTGAAAAAAAAAACATTTGTTTTTCAGCAAATCCATCTTCTTCTTTTTTTCTAAAATCGAAATTGCATAAATTCCTTCTAGCTGCCTAAGTTCTCAAAAATACACTTATGTTGGTCAGGCTAAACTACTTACCTCAAGAAGCAACAACCAAATTTCGGAATACTTTTTTGATGAACTCATTGGAGTATTGATTTGCGCAACACCGAGTGCCTAGATCGAATCAGGTAGCTGAAATTCAGAAAATCACATATACATAGAATGATTTTGCAGTGAGGTTTCCGTTATGTATTGTGTAACAGCAAAAATATCAGGCTCACCTTTTCGTGTTCACGTCATGGTCACTGTGCAGATTGTGAAAAAGAAGCAGAAAAGCATGACACTCTTCCTGAACATTCGAAAGTTTTGAGTGTTTTCAGAATTTCACTAAAACCTTATCAATCGCAGATTTTCTTGCATGTTTTCACATTGTCCTCGAAAATCAAATCATCTTCATCTTTCCATGTTCTTTGGCTTGTTCTTTGAACTTTGACATCTGGAACATATCCAATTCTTGTCAAAATTACTGTATTACTGTAGTTGTGCCAATTCCAAAAACACCGCTCGGGAACTTTGTTCACGGTCAAATACATAACCACAATTGTATGTATGAATGTGGCTATATTAGTTGTGCCGGTTTACTAGTGAATTACTCTAGTTTCTCAAAAAATCTTGGAGATATTCTCATTTTTTCAAAGTTCATACCTTCCTCTTGTCCTTCTCTGTGGACGACGGCGTCTAGGAAGTCGATGGGTGGCACTTCGATATCAGCTTTCATGAACGTCTCCATGATGGTTTGAGTTGTAGTCAAACTGAAAAGATGAACATGATTGAACTGTCAACGGATTTCTCAGAATAACTTACAATTTTATCATCTTAACATTTTCTTTAGTTGACGATATCGTTGATGAAGTCGATGGGTGGTACTTCGTTAACAGCTTTCATAAACATCTCCATGATGATCTCCATCTCGTCACGTTAACAATTCCTTTGACCTTTTCCTGTCTCGGTGGTTGGAAGTGGAAGTCTCCGGTGATTGTCTGACGATTGGTGCTCACGTTGCAGCCAAACTGAAATGATAAACATGACTGAACTGTCCCCGGATTTCTCAGAATAACTTACAACTTCATCATCTCAACTTCCGGGCTCTGTTCTTGTACTGCTCGGAGCGGAAAAAGTCGGGATATCGCTCCATTCTCTTTATTGAACAGAGTTGTTCGTCGAAGATTGGTTCTTCCATCTCTTCTCAAACTTGCGCGTCGATGTCGGTTGTTATTGCTTCTGCAGCCTTTTCGAACATCTGTCGGGCCTCCGTCGATACAAAGCACTGTTCCAAATTGTCTTCTTCTTCACTTCGATCCTCTCCGATATGAGACTGCGACCCATCTCCATCTATTCGAACTCGTTGACTTTGAGCCAAAACATCCAGTGCTTCATATCTCCTCCATAACGATGAACATCACTCCGCATAGGAGGAGCGAGTTTGTCGATTTACGTCTTCCACTCTACGACTTCTTTTCTTATGAGCTGGCAACTTCAACTTCCACGTGATCTTCATTCATTCAGCTGCTCCTTCCTCGTTCTCCGGTTCAACCACAATCAACTCGTTCCTTATTCTTATCGAATTGTGCTGATGAGAATGAAGACGAAGGTGATTCGCTTCTTCATACAACTATTCAAATGGAATCCGTGTCTTCGATGATGGAAATTTGTACCAGATAGAAGTAGTTGAGCAGGGTGGACTTGGTTTCTTTCGGTACATTTTGTCTCCCAGTAGAAAATCCCTCCAAATCATCCAAGATGAGAATGAAGAAGAGGGCGATCATCTCCAAACTTCTCGTAGATCTCGTAACATCTTTTCCGGATCCAGAAGTCTTCTCGAAGTCAGTCCATGGAAGCCGAACATCATCAAACATCATCCGGACCTTGTCTACTCCAGAAACAACTGATCTTTCCTTTCCCATCTCTCTCACGAGTGCCTCCAGGATAAATCTTTCCTCTTCAGCTGGACCCTGAGAAGCTCTTGGACGGTAGTGGCACTGGATACATCTCCTAGGCTGATCGTTCTGAAAGTGTAAAATTTGAATGTGGCTCCGGGACGTTTCGAAACCGGACATTTCGAAACCGGACAATTCGAAAGTGGTGAAAATCGAGGTGTTTTTTCGGGCTTTTTCAAGGGTCAATTGGCCCGAAATTTGCCAGTTCGTGCTGTAAACCTAAAAAAAATGATAATCTTCCTAAAAATAGGCATGAATTTACAGAATTAGCAAATTCGAAAAAAATCCGGAATTTTTTTTGAACTCATTTATGTCTATTTTTAGGAAGATTATCATTTTTTTAGGTTTACAGCAGTAACTGGCAAATTTCGGGCCAATTGACCCTTGAAAAAGCCCGAAAAAACACCTCGATTTTCACCACTTTCGAAATGTCTGGTTTCGAAATGTCTGGTTTCGAAATGTCTGGTTTCGAGATGTCCG